>OZ024741.1:304487698-304597698 GCA_964016885.1 Eledone cirrhosa | reverse complement strand
AAAGGAGAGCAAGGAGAAACGGAGAGCAAGGAGGAAAAGGAGAGCAAGGAGAAAAGAGAACAAGGAGGAAAAAGAGAGCAATGAGAAAAGGAGAACAAGGAGAGCAATGAGGAAAAAGAGAGCAATGAGAAAAGAGGGCAAGGAGGAAAAAGAGAGCAAGGAGAACTAGGAGAAAAGAGAACAAGGAGGAAAAAGAGAGCAATGAGAAAAGAAGAGCAAGGGGGAAAAGGAGAGCAAGGAGGAAAAGGAGAGCAAGGAGAAAATGAGTGCAAGGAGAAAAGGAGAGCAAGGAGAACAAGGAGAAAAGGAGAGCAAGGAGGAAAAGGAGAGCTAGTAGAAAAAAGAGCCAGGAGGAAAAAGAGAGCAAGGTGGAAAAGGAGAGCAATGAGAAAAGGAGAGCAAGGAGAAACGGAGAGCAAGGAGGAAAAGGAGAACACGGAGGAAAAGGAGAGCTAGTAGAAAAAAGAGCCAGGAGGAAAAAGAGAGCAAGGTGGAAAAGGAGAGCAAGGAGAAACGGAGAGCAAGGAGGAAAAGGAGAACACGGAGGAAAAGGAGAGCAAGGAGAAAAGAGAGCAAGGAGGAAAAGGAGAGCAAGGGGAGCAAGGAGAAAAGAGAGCAAGGAGAGAAATGAGAGTAAGAAGAGCTGACGAACATGAAAGGAAAGCAGGTAAAAGTGTTTGGAAAGAAGAGGGAAGAGTGGGACTAAGAGGGGGAAAGAGGGGAAAGAGCGTGGGTATTGGAATGTTGGTGACTGGAAAAACAATGATGATAGTGTTTGTGCTGGCAGTGGTGGTGTGGGTGGTGGTGGTGATGGTGGTGGTGGTGTTTGTGGCGGTGGTGTGGGTGCTGGCAGCAGTAGTGGCAGTGGTGTTTGTGATCGTGATGGGGGTAGTGGTGTTTGTAGTGGTGGTGGTGGTAATGGTGATAATGATGACAATGATGACAATGACAATGATGATGATGGTGATAAAAATTATGATAATGATGGTGATGATGATAATAATGGTTTCTTATATAGGCACAAGACCAGCAATTTTGGGGGAGGGGAAAGTCGATTAAATCGACCCCCAACGCGTCACTGGTGCTCATTCTATTAATGATGATGATAATAATTGTTTCTACTTTTGGCACAAGGCCAGCAAATACCCAGTGCATTACTGGTACTTTATTTTATCGACCCTGGGAGGATGAAAGGCAAAATTAACCTTGGCGGGATTTGAACTCAGATCATAAAGGGAGGTAACTCTATGCTTCAAAGCAAATGATGATGATAATAATTGTTTCTACTTTAGGCACAAGGCCAGCAATTACTCAGTTCATTACTGGTACTTTAATGATACCAATAATGATGATAACAATGATGATGATGATGATAATGATGATGACAATTATGATGATGACGATAATGATGATGACAATTATGATGAATGCAATGATGATGATTATAACAATAACAATGGTGGTGATGATGATGATGATCATCATGATAATGATGATGATGATGGAGGGGATGTAAATCAATAAGAAAAACCAATCACTTCAAATCTATGGCTAAATTTAGAAATAATGTTGTTGCCACTGTTGTTGCTTGTCAAGATACACAATCATATCTAATCACAAATCTTCCCTACCACCTCCACATACACATGTGTGTATGCTTCTTTATATATATATATACATACATAAGTACATGTATGTATACATGTATACATACAGACATGCATGCATATATAGCTACACGCATACATACATATACATAGACAAATATACACACATATACATGCACATAATTTGATGGACCTCTGTTGGTTTCGATGACGAGTGTTCCAGTTGTTAGAACTAAGGAAGTTTGCACCGGTTACCAAGACCTCAGGCATCCCTGGTCCCTGGACAACAGCCCGTCTGAAGAATGAGCCCTGCAGTAGGTGTCGTTGACGATTATCTGCGGAAATACCTTTGCAATTTTTGTCTGCGGGACACAGCCGATATACCACACTAACCTAGGCATAGAGTCTGTAACCCTCTCTCTTCTGTTGCTAAATAGTCCTTGCTCTTTCTCTCCTTTTCTTCTCATTTATGGTATTTATAGTCCTTTCCTTCACTTTTTTATACAGCCAGATCTGCCCTTCTTTACTCCTTACCCTGTTTTTCATTACTTAATTTTATTTTTATATATATAATATATTTATGTAATATTTATGTACAGACACGTGTACCCTTTACGTAATTCTCAGGGGGATTCGGTATGTGAAAAGGCTGGACTATTGAATTGCAGGCAAAGTCCATCTAACAGGCTTCCAAATAGAGTCTTAGGTTGACTCAAGGTTATACCAAGATGCCACACAGTGGGATTGAACCCAGGATCAAATGATTGTGAAGTGAACTTCTTAACTATTCAGCTATGTTGTGTACATACACATATGCACTTGTATGTATATGCATGTATACACATATACCTACACACATATACATCAAATAAAAACCAATAAATTTCACTGAAATTAAATGAAGTTTCAAGGAAAATAAGGAAAAGAGTAAAAAGAAGGAATTAAGCAATGAAAGAA
Source organism: Eledone cirrhosa (assembly GCA_964016885.1). Taxonomy (NCBI): domain Eukaryota; kingdom Metazoa; phylum Mollusca; class Cephalopoda; order Octopoda; family Eledonidae; genus Eledone; species Eledone cirrhosa. Next base: position 304,595,134 of record OZ024741.1, on the reverse strand, counting down.
AGGGAGAGGAGGAGGGAGCGACAGACTCTACACCCCAGTCTGAGTGGCACCTGCTGCAACAGCCACCCTACCTCATGGAGTCTCCTTTTTCAGGTGGACTGTTGCCTTTTCGATTTTATTTTATATAAATTTATGTTGGAAGGTTTTAATTTAAATAAGAACCCTTTAAAATGAGTGTTTTTGTTTCATAGAACTAGAAGTGGTTTTGGCCAGGTTGATATCAAAAGGGTTAACTGAATGTTAAACTTTCATTTGCCTTTGCTTGATTCTGTTACCCCTGTTGACAGCAAAAGGTGTCTCTCTATGAAAGAAAGGCTGACTGTATGATGCATATGTATAAAGTGCAATGTTGCATGGTGAATGCAGAAGATATGCGAATCCGTGAGAAAGATGAAGCATGTATGCTTTGATGGATGTGCAAGGTTAATATACATGAAAGGCAAAGCTTAGATGTGCGGAGAGAGAGGTTGGATATAGGAGGAATTAGATGTATTGTGCGGGAGAGAAGACTGCGCTGGTATGGTTATGTGATGCAAGTGAATTATGAGCATTGAGTGAAGATGTGCAAAAATATCCCAGTAGAAGGGAACTGTGGTAGAGAGAGACCACGCAAAACTTGGGCAGAGGCTGTCAGAGCTGGTCTCAAATCACTGAATCTCACAAAGGAGATGACAAGGGACTGAGACGATTGGAGAAATATTGTGCTGGAAAAAATCCATCCAACCTGTGCAACATGTAAAAGTGGACATATGGTGATGATGATGATGATGAACAAAGCAAAAAAAAACATTTTAAAATATAATGTAAATTTTATTTCCACATATTACAGTAACATATATATAAAAAAAAACTATATTTTATAATTTTATGTGTATATTTATGAAATGAGTATTCACTGATGTATTTGGGTATCTAACAAATCAATGACTACAGATTTCATATAGTTGATTTGATTTTTCACTGCTGACCGATAAAACAAACATGATTCACTATACAATTACTGGCCTCATGCTGTACGGTGTTTCTAGCTGTCACTGGCTCAATTTTTGTAAGCTATAAATTGGAACTTGAACCCCTTCATTACCAAACCACTTGAAAATATTCTCAGCTCTATGATACAAAACTGTTTTAAAATGTTTATGTATCTATCTATATACCACTAAAACTCTGTGATTGTGTGCTTGTCTGTAGTTTAATACGGCCAAAACGGCGCATCATGGGAAAATACTTTGAAAGGAAGTTTCCTGAAATGGGAATACAAATGGAATAAAACAAGTTTCACGTAAATCTGAGTATGGGTTCCCGAGATATGGGGTTTTTCCGGGTACCTTCATAAATAGAGAGAGAGAAAGAGATAGTGGTTGTGAGAGTAGATTGAAAGAGAGAGAGAGAGAAGGTACAGAGAAAGAGAGAGCACTGGTGGTGTTGTTGATTGAAATTATAACAGGTGACTTCAAAGAATCGAATACAGCATTACTGTATCTAGCTTGAATTTGGTGACTGAATATTAAGTCATATGTACCATACAACTTGCTAAATAGGAAGGGTTTCTAAGTGTGTGTGTGTGTGTGTCTGTGACCAGTGTATATAGGTCACAGACACCCATATATATATATATATATATATATATATATATATACACACACACACATATATATATATAGTGGAATTTTGTATTTCTAAAGAAATACGGTATGTTTATAAATAAACATTTAGAAAGCCGTAGCTATGCAAAAACACTGGTAGCTATTGCTACCTGGCAGTGTCCAGCACAAGCAAGGTGGGCAATCGTCGATGCATTTTGAACTGAACTAGTTCTCATCAGGATGATCTCTCTTGCTCTTGCAACTGCTGGACTTTGAAAACAGGCAAGAATATATAGTTTTCTTGTCTGTGTAAATGAGGTGATTAATCTCATTTGCATATGAAGCTGTAACAGTTGGCTCAACTAATCTCATATTTTATGCTTTTAACTACACTGCTTTTTGCCTAATGTACTGTATGGGAATCATCAATTGCACCTAATTTCCAACATTAGTGTAGAAGCTGGAACTTATTCCACAACAGAGAGGTGTACATAAGTGTTTATGTGAGTATGGTGAAGTATTTAGCTCAAAGCTATACTTAAGAAAAGCTTCATTCCACCTTACCCTATAGCAATTATCTTCTCCCTTACTATGCACCCTACCTAACCTGTCATATATCCATGACATGATACTTGTCATTCTAACACCCTTTTCCTCCATACCTCTCTTCAATAGATAAGGATGACTCTTCAGTTGTGTCTATAAATGGCAACTTCCCTAGTTCTGGATCCACAATAAAACACACCCAGTGCACTCTGTAAAGTTGGTGTTAGGAAGAGCTTCCAGCTGTAGAAACAATGTTAAAAAGGGTTGAGAGGACCTTCCACTCACATCACATCATGACAACCACTTTAGCACTGGTGCCACAAAAAAAAGCACCCAGTGCACACTATAAGGTGGTTGATGACAAGAAGGGCATCAAGAAACCAAGCTAAAAAGGGTCATGAGGACTTTTCACTTGTGTCAAGGGCATGACAACCCCTTTAATGTTGGAGGTAAAGTGGTTGGTGACAGGAAGGGCATCCAAACAAAGGACAAAGAGGACTCTTTAATTGTGTCAAAAATATGTCAATCACCTTAGTGCTGGTGTCACAATAAAATGCATCAAGTGCACTCTTTAGAGTACAGGAATGTATATAAACAACAAGCGAGCTTCTGGCCTGTCTGAGAGGTCAGATACTCCTATTAAGTACTTTGTCTGTGATGAAAATGGATAAATGATGAGATTATATATATATATATATATATATATACGTGGGCTCTGTAAGCTGTAGGCGAAGGCAACTCATCTAGGAGAGCAGACATTCCAAATAAAAACTAACACAGGGTGGAGAGGACTCTTTAGTTCAGTAAGATAACCTGTCAAGTGCTGGTGGCATGACTAATGCACCCAGTCCACACTGTAAGGTGGTTGGTGATAGGAAGGACATCCAGCCAGAAAAATCCTGCCAAAACTATGAACAGAATATAATTTAATATAATTTAGGTGAAATACCAAAGATAAACACTTCAAATCATTTTATTAATTTCTATGTACATTTCAATTTTAACAAAATACGATTGCAGAATATAAATAAGGATTTGCAGATTAATTAATTAATCCAATAAATCAATAAACAATTGCAATCACATATCACAAAATCTCTTCAGGAAATTAATATTAGATTTGGGGAATATACATACTAGCATAGTATATTAGATTTGGAGAATATATATACTAGCATAGTACCTGTCAAAAATATTTAAATAATTTCTTGATTAAAACATTTTATGTAAAGACACTTAAATTCTCAGTTTTCCTTGACTTCCTTCCTTTTGTCATTCTAAACATTACTGTATTTCATTTTATGTTCATTTAAATTAGTTACAATAATTATTTTTCCATATTTTCTTAAATCTTTAAGAAACACATATTCACTAAATTACAGAATAATACTAAGAGTGAATGGGTATATATACCCATCAAAAATATGTTTCTTTGTGGTTGATTGGATGATATACAAATCTTCTGATGAGAGTCCAATAAGATTTGAAAATCGATTAAAGATGTCAGATCGATAATGGAGTTGGGTCCATAACTTCTATGGGTGACAATGAACCAATCCTCTGTGAAATCTGCATAACAGGTTGATACAGAGTAAAAAATTAAATACATGTAAACGAAACTTCATAATTTTTCTTAATATATACACTCTGTCCATGCATTGAGTGACCGTGTTGGTATCACCAGTAATTCACTGAATCACATACACTATATATAGATATGTATTTATGTATATATACGCCCATCCTAAGAAAGCCTGTTTTGGGTTTTTTTCCAACCTCCCAACCTCCTCTTTCTCTGAATTTTGCTTTTTCTTGATGAAGAACTAATGTCTGATACATTAAAACATACATTTATTTTATTTCCTTACAAGACTTTATGCTATTGCATCCCTGTGTTTGTCTTGTTATTTTGAACTATATATATATACATATAATAAGTGGTTCAGTAGATTTGTAATTTACTGAGCCACCCATCTGTGAAACAGTTGTCACTGTGTATAATCAATAAAGACCTTAATGTGAAACCTCACTTTATTTTCAACATATATACATATATAATTTTATTTCTTAAGCTTAGCGAACTACCAATACGGTCTGCTGAAACACCATCATTTTGTTGTAAGATATTGAAAAATAAAATTATATATACTCTATTATCAATATTGAATTTCACCTCCTTTTTGGACTACCAAGATCACTAGGTCTGAACTTCATAGATTTTCATTTAATGTCCCTTTTCTCTGTTTACAAGGGTTGGACGGATCTTCACTGACCAAGTCAGCAATCAAGTAGGGCTGCTGACCTCTCAGATGGGTTGGAGTTTCTACATCTTACTTACATATGATCGTGTGCTTCACTAGGGGCTGTTTTATGTCTTTGACACAGCTGAAGGGTCTTCTCGATCCTTTGATTGGCAGATTTTCTACAGTTGAATGCCCTTCCCATCATCATCTACTTTATAGATCACCAATATTAGGGAGATTGTCACATCTTTGATACAACTGAAGGGGCCTCTCGTTCCTTTGTTTTGCAAACTTTCTAAAACTCATGCCTTTCTACTGACCAATCACTTTACAGGGTGTACTGGGTGCATGTATCATGTAGATCACCAACACTAGGGAGGTTGTGCCATTAATACCACTGAGGACTTTTTGGCATGTTTTCTACAATGGGGTACTCTTCCTATTACTAACCACCTTACAAGGTGGTTGACAATAGGAATATATATATATATCATCATCATCATCATTTAACGTCCATCTTCCACGCTAGCATGGGTTAGACGGTTTTGTTCCATTTGATGCGGGATTGATTGGGAGACTGTGTCTCGCTCATACAGAAGTGTCTCTGGCAGGTTTTCTACGGTTGGATGCCCTTCCTAACACCAACCACCTTTACAGTGTGTACTGGGTGCTTTTTGTTGTGTCATCGACACAGTGGACGGAAATGGAAGGATGGGGTAGGATGTATGGGGTGGGGTGTATATTGGGTTAAGAGGTACTTACTGACTGTAGGTTTGTATGTAAGGGAAGGCGGGTCTTCTGTACAACTGCATGGCACCAAAGATCTTGATCCAGTGACATTTCTTAGAGAGGCGTAATTTAGCAAGGTCTGTTTTTATCACCTCGTCCCAGGTTTTTTTTGGTCTACCCACTCCATAGCTTCCATCAATTTTCATTGCTTTGTACTTTTTTATACAGCTGTCGTCCTTCATACGCATCACATGGCCATACCAACGCAATCTCCTCTCCAGAACACAATATTTGTTAGCTCTTTTGCTTATATATATATATATAAATATACAGAAACAGTTCTATACGAGTGAGACACGTTTAGCTGACCAATCTTGCCTCAAGTGGGACAAACCTATCTAACCCATGCTAGCATGGAAGATGGATGTTAAACGATGATGATGATGATGATGATGATATATATATTAATTCGAGTATGTGTTGGTTAATCACCAACACTTCAGTATACAGCGTAGTGCACTCGACAAAGTGCGCAGGTGGGTCTGCTTACTCCAGAGTATATTTATAAACATGAAGTATAAGTCAACAGGTTAAAATTAACTTTGTTTATTCATAGTTGCTGTTATATATATTTCGGTCACAACCGTTATGCAACAGTTACCAGAGCCTTGAGAAAGCAACACCAACATTCATCCTGGAGCATATCAATGAATTGAAACAACAGAAGTAAGCTTTATTTCATCTTTATGTTTTTATGTTTTTTCTGTTCATATTTTAGCTGTCTGATGAGGTCATAGCTGTTGCATAATGCTTATTACCGAAATATATATAATAGCTACATTGATTAAACAAGTCAACCTCGGCGGGATTTGAACTCAGACCGTAAAGGAACGTAACTATGCTGGAAAGCATGGCGTCCGACCCTCTACTGATACTGCCAATCCACCGCCCTTATATATATATGTAATAATAATAATAATTATTATTATTATTAAACATATATATTAGTATACATATATAAGTATATATATATATATATATATATATATATATAAGTATATATATATAAGTATATATATATATAAGTATATATATATAGGTATATATATATATATATATATAAGTATATATATATAAGTATATATATCTACATATATATATATATATATATATACACACACACACACATATATATATATATAAGTATATATATACATATATATATATATATACATATAAGTATATATATACATATAAGTATATATATATATATATATATATATATATATATAAATATAAATGGAGGCACATGGCTTAGTGGTTAGAGCATTGGCCTTGCAATCGAAAGGTTGTGAGTTCAATTCTCAGACCAGGTGGTGTGTTGTTTCCTTGAGCAAGACACTTTATTTCACATTGCTCCAGTTTACTCAGCTGTAGAAATGAGATGATAGGGACTGGGGTCCCTATCATCTCATTTCTACAGCCTGGGGTCCCTATCATTCCACTGCAAAGTGGTTGTGTAGGTGCCATGGCAAAAACCACCCAGCACTCACTGTAAATGAGGTTGGTGTTAGGAAGGGCATCCAGCTGTAGCAATCAAGCCAGAATCAGTTCCCGTCCAACCCTTGCAAGCAGGGAAAAGTGGACGTAAAATGATGATCTATATATATATATATATACATATATAGTAATAATAAATGCATACTTGTGAGTAATCATGTGTATGTACACACAAAAACACAGACACACTTGTATCAATATATGATTCTACATGAACATTATACAAAAATAAACAAAAATCATGCAAGAACATTCCACAGACTTTTAAGGGAAACATTTTCTGGTAACTTCTCAATAGCTAAAGATAAATAGTCACAAAACACAGGCTCGTGGTCCCGGCTCTTGCAGCAATCAGCAAAGTAGGCCTTAAAGAAAAAAAAAAACGAAACTCACATGTAGTTTATTATAAATTATAACTTTTTTGGGGGGTTGGAAACATCTGAAATAATTATTAAATGAATAATTAAATTTTCTCATTAATATGACTTTTGGTAAGGGTTACATCATCATCACCGTTTTACGTCCGTTCTTCCAGCATGGGTTAGACGGGTTGTCCTGTTGTGGGCAGTGTCTGGTCGGCTGACCATGCCTTGCTCATACAGGAACTGATCTGGCTTAATTTCTACAGCTGGATGCCCTTCCTAACACCAATCTCATTTACAGTGAGTGCTGGGTGCTTTTTCGTGGCGCCTACACGTCCACTTTACAGTGTGGGCTGGGTGCTTTTTTGCCGTGGCACCTCCACGACCACCTTGCAGTGGGGGGGGGGGGGGGGGGGGGGCATATTGTTTATATGCTTCAGCATGTACCCATGGGAGGTCGGGTACCCTGTATTACTGCGTGACGCCAGAAGTCACGGTCGTGTGTCATTGACTTTGAGAGGTGTAGTTGGGTAAGGTTGTGTCATTGACTTTGAGAGGTGTAGTTGGGTAAGGTGTGTGTCATTGACTTTGAGAGGTGTAGTTGGGTAAGGTATGTGTCATTGACTTTGAGAGGTGTAGTTGGGTAATATATATAAATATGTACATATAAACAGAGGTGTAGTTGGGTAACATATATAAATATGTACATATAAACACATACACACACACTCACACGTTGTATATATTGAAGATATTTTGGTCCTATCCGATGACTCAGTCTCAGTATTTTATATATATATATATATATATTCAAAAAATTGTAGGAACCTGAAATGCAGAAGTAGCTGTAAAACAGCCAGTTGCTATTGTGTATAGCAAGCAAAATGTTTGATTAAAATATAATCTCATATGAGCTAAGAACAGTCAGAGAAGAAAGGAGAGAGGGAATGAAAGAAAGAGAGTCTAAAGCATATGATGAGAAATGAGAGAAGTATAGAGAGAAGAGAAAACAAAGAAAAGCGGGAATGAGAATGATGAAGAACCAAAGTGAAAGGTTCTATCATTTTTTTGTTGAGAAATGGATAATGTCGAACAACTGTACTTATGGCGCCTAATCCATTTCTCAACAAAAAAATGATAGAACCTTTCAGCTTGGTTCTTCGTCTGTTAAAGGGACTGGTACGTTTTTCATATTTTTTCTAGTTTTTTCTGTAAGTAACATATATTTTTGAAATTTGTTTTATACGTTCTGAAGATGAGGTCCGACCATAGTTCAATTTTAATATCACCTAGGCCTATCGATTCATATATTGATAGGGCTCAATCTTGTGGATTGAATTGTAAATAAATGAATAATTGTAAATGAATAATTGTAAATGAATAATTGTAAACAAATGAATATTTTTTCAAGAATTTGGTTGTTCATTCTCCTACTATAATTTAAATATATATATACTTATATGTAGCAATATCTACAGGTGTGAAAAATGAAAAATGAAAACAGTGCTCAATTGGGAATAGAACTGAAATATTATATTATTTATTTATGTTGATACACTTGTATAAGCTCCTGAAGATTTGGTCACAATTTTGACCCCCCTTACATTCAGGTCAGTATTGGGCCTTGAAACCGAAGGTAGCGCTTTTGCTCCATGTATCATTTTCATTTCATTTCATTTTACGTCCACTTTTCCCTGCTTGCAAGTGTTGGACGGGAACTGATTCTGGCTTGATTTCTACAGCTGGATGCCCTTCCTAACACCAACCTCATTTACACTGAGTGCTGGGTGCTTTTTTGCCGTGGCACCTACAAGACCACTTTGCAGTGGAATGATAGGGACCCCAGTCCCTATCATCTCATTTCTACAGCTGAGTAAACTGGAGCAATATGAAATAAAGTGTTTTGCTCAAGGAAACAACACATCACCCGGTCTGAGAATTGAACTCACAACCTTTCGATTGCAAGGCCAATGCTCTAACCACTAAGCCATGTGCCTCCATGAACATAATAAATAATATAATATATACATATATATATATAATATATATATATGATGCCTGTGCGAGGAGCGCGATGCTGCATGGTAGTGAGACTTGGGCAGCAACTGCAGAAGATATGCGACGGCTGGAGAGAAATGAGGCAAGCATGCTCTGTTGGATGTCTAATGTCAATGTGCCTGAACGACCCAGCATGGATGTGTTGAGAGAGAAACTGTGTCTGAGAGGGATAGAATGTAGTGTGCGAGCGAGGAGACTGAGGTGGTATGAACATGTGATGCTCATGGCGGATGACCGATGGATGAAGAGATGAAGAAGTGCCAGGAAATGCCAGTTGAAGGAAGACGTGGTAGAGGTAGACCACGAAAAACATGGGCGGAGGTGGTGAGAACAGACCCCAGATTGCTGAAGCTCACGGTGGAGATGACGGAGGACCGTGACAAGTGGAGAGATGTTGTGCTGAATAAGACCCGTCCCACCCTTGCAAGCAGGGAAAAGTGGGGGGGGGGAAGAGGAGGGGGATGATGATGATGATGATCATCATCATCATCATCATTTTACGTCTGCTTTTCCCTGTTTGTGTATATGTATATATAAATATATACACATACAGAGAGAGAGAGAGAGAGAGAGAGAGAGAGAGAGAGAGAGAGGTAATAAAACACTTTAGCTACGTTTTATTTACATCAATTATCAAATAATTAACAATTTTCAGTAAGAAAGTAATCAAAGAAAGAAAAAGAAAGAAAACAATATGCAGACAAAAAGGGTGGGAGAAGACCTATGCACTTAATTTTGTAGAGTATAATAGAGGGTGGGGGTCTCCCGCTACATATTTTTCAAAGATATTTTCTGCTAAATTATTACAGGATATTAGCCCATGAACCCCATATAGCTGAGCTCCTCTGTAAAATCAGAACGTCAGCAGCTTGTCTGAGGAAGGAACCCCACAAGGTGGGGTGGCTATTGCAGTGGGTGTCGCTGGCCATTGTCCACAGAAATGCTTTTACAGTTTTGTCCACGGGGCGCAGCTGAAACACCGCCTCAACATAGGTGTATAGTCTGTCACACTCTCCTCTTCCTCCTCTCTTTCTTCTCTTGCCTAATAATCTTTAATCTTTCCCCCGCCTTTATGGCATTTATAGTCGTTTCCTTTACTTTCTTATACAGCCACATCTGTCCTTTAACCCTTACTCTTATTTTTCCTTTTTGTCTTTTTTTAATATTTCCATCATTGTATAACTTTTGTTTGTAAAATATAGTTGACATAAAGTCTATAAATAATTAGAAAAAAAAAAGAGTTAAATAAGAACCCTTTAAAATGGGTGGTTTTGTTTCATAGAACCAGAACCACTTTTGTCCAGGTTGATATCATAAGTGTCAAATGATTTTATTACAAAAGATACTTACAGCAAAAGCATCACTGGTACCATCGTCTTCAATTTCAACATCATCCTGAACATCTTGGAGAATTTGGGCTGGATCTTTTGAAACCTTCCAAACATAAGAATATAATCAAATTAAATCAACAAGCCATCAACAACTCTTCTCAGATTGCTCTCTGAGCCCCCACCTATGACTTCCCTTGATAATGGATGGTAAATCCAAAAGTATTTGGGATAATTAAAATTGCTAAGGTAAAATTCTACCATTCTCACTCTTTTCATCCTATTTTCTCTAATTCCTGTTACCTTGATACTTATAATCTCACATTTATTGTCGGGCTTCCAAATAATTAAACTTATTCCCTAGATAAATTTGTATTTCTTATTCCACAATGCTTCAAGGTAACTACAACACTTTGTTAAGAATATATATATTTAAAAAAAAAACATGCAAAGATCTTTTGTACAGGTGCTCCAACATAGTGGTATACATATAAATGTACATACTGTATATCGAATAATATATGGGATTTTTTTGAAAAACATTTGAGGGCCTTTGACTATGAATTTTTAAGGTTGTGACAAACTCCACACACCTATCCTCAGCAATATACAACGTAAAGATCTATTGTATAGATACTTATAAAAAAACAGAATTATCTTGGCATATGTGTTTTTGTCATTGTTTCTTAATGTGGTGAGTTCCAGGGTTGATGAAATAAAGTACCAGTAAAGTATTGGTGTCAATATAATTGACTTTCCTCTCCACACAAAATGTTGACCTTGTGCCTAAATTTGAAATTATTGTTATCATTATTGTAATGGTAGCATACTTGTCCGGCAAACGAGAGCTGTGGGTTCGACTCCCATGTGTGCTGATACCTATCTTTTTCCCTTCAATGGGTTTATATGCCCCATTATTCAACTATATTATGTAGTCAATGTTACAATGTTTCAATTATTATTATTGTGGTTGTTCTGAGTTCATATCCCACTGAGGTCAATTTTGCATTTCTCCATTCCAGAGTTGATAAAATATAGTATTGAGGTCAACTGAATTGACTTTCGACTCTCTTCAAATTGCTGACCTTGTACCAAAATTAAAAATCATTATTATTGTTATTTATTTACTTTTTATTATTCCTTCTTTTATATCATTTTTACACAATCACTTGCCAGGCCATTACCTGTAACCTTGGGCAAGAAAAGAGGAGTGAGTCATTGTTTTCAGCCACCTGAGTAAAGGGGTGCCATAAAAGGACATTATTTATACAAAGGGCAGTGGATTGGCAGTATCAATAGAGGGTCGGACGCCATGCTTTGACGCATAAAGTTATGGCCCTTGCCATTCTGAGTTCAAATCCCGCCGAGTTTAACTTTGCCTTTCATCCTTACGGGGTCGATAAATTAAAGTACCAGTAATGCACTGGGTAATTGCTGGCCTTGTGCCAAAAGTAGAAACAATTATTTATACAAAGAAATGTATGCTTTGCACATATAACTTGATGTTGAATATATAAGAAGTGTAAAGGTATATAAAGTATAATTTAAATTAGATACCAGATTTGTGGCTAGGGTTTCATCCCTTTACAGTTGAATTTCTTAAATGAAATCACAAATGCTATTCTGATAATTTTTTCCTCACACATTTGCTTTCCTGATCACGACAATTTGCAAAAATTTCAAAAGTAACAGCAATCACATTCTTCTATCTCCTTTAATTATGTTCTCTCTGATTTGTCCTTTTCCCTTCTCAGTAACCTCTTGCATTTAGTGGCTTTGTTGCCTTGCTTGGGTGAGTAAATTAAAAAAAAAAGGTGGGGAAGGCTTACTTTTAAGGTCATCATCATCATCACCGTTTTACGTCCATTCTTCCACGCTAGCATAGGTTAGACGGGTTGTCCTGTTGTGGGCAACGCCAGGTCAGTTGACCATGTCTTGCTCATACAGAACTGATTTTGGCTTGACTTCTACAGCTGGATGCCCTTCCTAACACCAACCTCATTTACAATGAGTACTGGGTGCTTTTTACCGTGGCGCTTACATAACCTCTTTACAGGGTGGACTGGGTGCTTTTTTGTCATGACACCTACACGACCACTTTACAGTGGGAGAGGGGTGGGGGCATATTGTCTATATGCTTCAGCTTCGGCTTGTACCCGTGGGAAGTCAGGTCTTCTGTATTACTGTGTAATACCAACAGCTACTCAATAATTCCTATTTCAATTCAGAGAGCTCTTTATACAATATGTGCAATAATAGTCAATACTATTTTTTAAAATTTCCTGAAGAGATGGTTTACCTGTGATATTGTTAAGATGCTCTTCACATCCTCTTATCATATCTAAGTCCCTGTGACGAGTAGGACTGTTTTGGTTTTATGGTGCCACATCTTTTTAATCTCTATCTCTAGGTCTTTGTATTTGTTGAGTTTATCAAGTTCTTTTATAATTATTTTTTATCTATTCCTTCATGATGATATCTGGTTTATTTGCTTAAATTATTATTATTTATATCTGGATATTTCCCCATGAAATGGTGGAATAAATATTCTTAGAGTTGAATGACTTTCTTCAGACTAAGCTCAACACACTAAGATTCAATCTGAGTGAATCAAGAGTATTGATAGAAATCATTATTTAATGTTTGTTTTCCCAGCTAGCAATGATTGGACATATTACAGACAAAGTCTGTACTTAATCAGAGCTATTGATCCCTCAGATGGGCCATCGCTTACATCTGTTCCCACACTCTACAGAGTGTGCTATGCAATCATGGCCCTAGCTCTAAAGAGATCCATCCACCAAGGTACCAAACTCCACCTGTATGGTCCAACTCTTCTATCAGTCAAGGCCCAAAACTCCACTGATTGTAAAAATTACATACATTCAATGCTATTGCCATCATAGAAACTCTAGTATATAAATAAAAGACATTAAATGGGAGTAGTTTAGATAAGTTCACAGTTTCCAGGAACTGAATTTGGGTCTGGTGTAGAAATATTAGAAAACTGAATAAATTAATGAGATCTTGTCTTACCTTATCTTTCACGTCATACTGTATACCATATTCAGGATCTGCTCGGTAGACTTGCAGCAGACTTAATATCTCTTTGTATACATCATCTAGTTTCTCTTTGGGGTCAATACGAAATCCAAGCATGTAACTACCACTCTGTGGAAAAAAGTCAGGAATGTAACACATTAGGTAAAAAGGACAAAACAAACAAAATATATTGAAGTAAAAGAGTTGTTTGGTTAAAAGAATGCAACAATCAAGGTGCCAGATTGTGTATGGCCCCATGTCTTGGAGCAAACAACCCAATTAAATATAGAGTGCTCTGTTGGAAATGAAATATTGAACTGAAATTATGGAAGGGAAATTTTGGTTTCTAATTCAGGCACAAGGACAGCAAATTTGGAGGAAGGACAAAGTTGATTAAACCAACCCCCAGTACTTGACTGGTACTTTATTTTACAAACCACGGTATGATGAAATACAAAGTTAACCTCAGTGGGATTTGAACTCAGAAACTGTAATGGCATTTTATCTGATGCTCTACCAATTCTGCCAATTCATCACTCTTCAATTTTTGAATATTGATTTCTGATTTAAGCACAAGTTTGATGGAAGGGCAACGTTGAATGAATCAACCCCAGTACTACACTGGTACTTTCTTTTTATGACCCCGGAAGGATGGAATGCAAAGTTGATCTTGGTAAGATTTGAACTCAGAATGTAAAGAGCCAGAACAAATACAGCAATAGCATTTTATCTGACACCCTACTAATTCTGCCAATGCACCACACATCATCATCATCATCATCATTTTTACGTCCATTTTTCCATGCTTTCATGGGTTGGACGGGTCCTTTTCAGCACAGCATCTCTCTACTTGTCACATTCCTTCGTCGTTTCCTCTATGAGTCTCAGTGATTTGAGGTCAGCTCTCACAACCTCTGGTTGGTCTGCCTCTACTGTGGCTTCCTCCGACTGATATTTCCTGGCACTTCTTCACCCACCGATCATTGTCCATGCACATCACATGTCCATACCAACACAGTCTTCTTGCCTGCACACCACCTTCGATTCCTCTTAAACCCAGCTTCTCCCTCAACTTGTTCAAGCTCTTTCTCTCACGTAAGTATAATAAATCAAATACTAACATAATGGCGATTATGATATAGAATGACTTACTTGAATTGAGCTTTCAATCACAAGAGCAACTCCAAATTTAGAGTCACGCATTTTGACAGACTTCTGTAAATGAAAATAATATGGAAAAATTACATTAAACATTATCATCATCATCACCATCATCATCATTTTACATCCGCTTTTCCCTGCTTGCAAGGGTTGGACGGGTCCTATTCAGCACAGCATCTCTCCACTTGTCACGGTCCTTCGTCATCTCCACGGTGAGTTTATTAAAAAAAGGTACATTATTTCATTCTTTTCATTTCTTTCAATTCAGTTCACACATAATTAGGGGATTTGTTATGAACTCAATCACTGTCTAGTTCAGTAACTTAAATCTTTCTTTAGCATATTGCTAATGGAATACACTACCTAGGATTTTTGAATAATTAAAAAGATTATCAAGAATTTAAAGATAATTTAATAATATAACTAACTTTCTTCTTTTTAAGTTGGAGTTTGGGACATAACATAACAAAGGTTCTTATATCCCAAACATCCAGTGAATTAAAAAAATTGTTAACAAAAATCTATAAGACATTAGATAAATGAAAGTGGTATTGAAGAGATGCAAAGTTTGATTCCTTGCAGGTGTTTCCAGACACATTTTTTGTCTCTAAAGGTATTTTATCCAATTTCCCCAGCTATTATTTATATAGTGATTGACTACTATTACAGCCATTTTTTGCATTTGGGATGCTCATATTTTCAAATTAAAAAAAAAGAAGAAATATGTATATATATACTTACTATCTGTAAATATGGAATACTGACATTGAATGCTTCATTCATTATGGCATTCCACACTACTCGGATATTTGTGATATAAAAAGTACCAAGGTTACCCTAGAAATATTAAAGACACTCTTAGCAGTAAAAGACATATGAAGTGTATAAGTTCCAATCTCAATCAACAGCAACAAAATACCAGGATGTAAGTGTAGTTACAGCAAAAACTTATCTTATACTCACACATTCACACACAATACACACACATACACATATATGAACATTTTAGTTAAATTCAATGTAGATATAACTACCATAGAATCCTTTGGTGTCAAAAGAATTCCTCAGGACAAAAAAGAAACAAAAAAATTTATACGTTTTAAACATTTTGTGTCCTCATCAGAGGACAACTGCTGCAATGGTTCTGAAGCAGGTAGAGAAGTTCAAGTATCTCAGGGCCGTGTTCACAAGTGGTGGAAGGCAGGAGGCTGAATTAAGTGCAAGAATTGTACGAGCTGGTGCAGTAATGTGCCAGCTTCAGCATTCCGTAATCAGAAGAAGGGAGGTAGGCGTAAAAGCCAAACTCACTATCTTCAATTCAGTGTCATGCCAACCCTTACCTATGGGTAATGACTGAAAGAATACAATTGCAAATACAAGTGGCTGAAAAGGGGTTCCTCTGAAGGGTCTTTGGAGTAATGGTACTCGTTAAAGTGTATAGCTCAGAGATCAGAGAGTCACTCCAGGTAGAGCAGGTACTTCTCTAAATTGAGAGATCACAGCTCCAATATTATAGGTATGTGGTTAGAATATCTCAGGAAAGAATCGTTGGACAGATTTTATGGGCAAAACCAACAGGTGGACCCCAAGAAAGATGGTTGGATAACATCCACGAGCTTGCATGATCATGCTTGTGGATCCAACCGGATCAGTTGGAGACAATTGCTTCTGACAGGACCCACTGGAAGGAGTGTTTGAGGACTCTGCCCCCACAACCCTCTCAGGAATAAGCGGGTGAAGAAGAAGAAAAGACAGTGGTTATACTCTTTTACCTGTTCCAGCCATCTGGCTGAGGCAATGCTGGGGCACCACCCTTTTTAGCTTAAAATCTTTAAATACATATATGTTCTAGCATATGTAGGTTAATTTCTTCTGAGGAAGACAATGAGATGGATCAAGGATATCGACTAGAAATAGGTGGTGACATGACAACTACCTATTAGTCAATATATTGATTTACCATGATCAACCAACCCCCTGAAGTTATCATAAAACAATTAACTAATTTAGAACCTATCTTTGATTTTATTTTTATTTTTATGTCCAATGCAAATCCCCCCCCCCCCCCCCGCTATGTGTGTGTGTATATATATATATATATATCTACAAGCAGCTGAAAAGGGGTTCCTCTGAAGGGTCTTTGAAGTAATGGTACTCGTTAAAGTGCATAGCTCAGAGATCAGATATACGTATATATATATATATATATATATATATATATATATAAACAATCTACTTTTAGAACCGTTGTGATAGGAAGTTTTACATTTGTTAGAAGCATTAATGTTATTTTTTGACTATGTGAAACATTCTAATATTCTAATAATTTGGGTATATAAACGTTGGGGACAGAATAATTTTGAATAGGACTCGAACCCACACCTGCAACATACCATTTTACCATGCTAACCATTACACTAAATCGCCAGCTGACAAATTATTCTGTTATCTTCAGCTTTTTTAATCAGACATTACAAATGTAAATAATTTATTTTTAGAACCATTGAGAGATAGGAAGTTTTGAATTTGTAAGCTAGAAGCATCAATGCTTTTTTTACTATGAAAATAGCCAGAAAATGTTGATGCTTACAAATTCAATATATATCATCATCATTTAACATTTGCTTTTCCTGCTAGCAAGTGGAGGGTGGTCTTACATAGACCAAGTCAGTAATGAAGCATTGCTACTGACCTCCCAGACAGGCCAAAGGGTTTGCATCCTGCTTAAGTATGGTCATATGTTCTATCAAGTATAAAAGAGAAGTTGTTGTGTCTTTGACACAAACTAAAGGGTCCTCCCAAACCATTGTTTGGTAAACTTTCTATGGTTGGCTGCCCTTCCTAACACCAACCATTTTATAGTGTGTATTGGGTGCTTTTATTGTGTAGATCACCAGCACAAGGGATGTTGTCATGTCCTTGACACAACTAAAGGGCCCTCTTAACCCTTTCTTTAGCAAGCTTTCTACAGCTGGATGCCCTTTCTGTCACCAACCACTTTACAGCATGTAGTGGTTGGTAATATATATATGCATTTATATATATGTGTGAGTGTGTGTGTGTTTATATGTATATGTATATCATCATTATTGTTTTTCTGTCTATTTTTCTATGCTTGCATGGGTGAGACAGGTATTTTTCAGCACATCTCTCCACTAGTCATGTTCCTTCATCACCTCTGTGAGTTTCAGCGATTTGAGATCAGCTCTCACCACCTTCACCCATGTATTCCTTTGTCTACCTCTATGCAGTTTCCTTCCATGGATTTCCTGGCACTTCTTCACCCAGTGATCATTCTCCATGTGCATCACATGTCCATACCAACAGTCTTTTCTTTTGCACACCAACCACATTTACAGTGTGGACTGGAGCCTTTTTACCGTGTTTCCTACACGATCACTTTACAGCGTGGACTGGATGCCTTTTGTCATGACACCTATATGACCACTTTAGTGTAGACTGGATGTTCTGTGGTACCAACATAATTATATATAAATATATATATATAAAATATACCTGGTTGCTGGAGAGGTTCCAAACGCCATTCACTTTGCTGCACAATTGTTCAAGTGGCAGTAATTTCAATTCTTTGTTTTCAATGAGAGCTCCTCTTAGTTTCAGCTGTCTGTATAATCTGGTTGTATCATATGCTCTGTAATATATATAGGTAACAGATACATATAATTTTACCACTGTCTGTTTCACCTTAGAACTATGCTAGTTATTTGACAGATTTATCAGTTCTATTTAGTTATTGCTGTCATTCTATAGGTGGAAAATAGGTAAGGGCATTAGAATGTCAGATAGAATTCTTTGTCGTATTCATTCTGGCAACCTGCACTCTGAATTCAACTTCTGCTGGAGACAACTTTGCATTTCATCCTTTGGAGATCAATAAAAAATACTAGTCTAGACCAGTGTGGAAATCAGGCATAAAATGGTGATAATGAGCATTGACAGGATTCATTTTTCCAAAGTTGAGCATTTGTAAATCTTTGGAACAATTGTTTTTACTAGTGGATGTCCTTCCTAGCAGTAACAATTCATTTACACAAGAGGAAAATAAAATGTTTAACTTACCTGTATATGGCAATAACTGATGTGAAAAGCCTTGGAGATCCTGGTACCTAGAAAAACAAATACGGAATTCATGTTTAGTAACTTTACAATGGTATTTTTGTTGTCATTGTTGTTCTTGTTCTTCTCCCAAGTATTCTTGAGGAAGCTGTGGAGGTAGATTCCTCGGGCACATCTTCCAAGGAGCCCTATCAGAAGCTCTGATTAGTTTATGTTTTTACTATCTAGCTTTCAGTTAAGTCTTGATTGAGCAGATCTATAACTAAAATCATTACAGCCTTCACCATCTCATCTGATTTTCAGGCAGCGTAAATTCAGGACCACACTGTAAAACATTTCTTTCTCATTTTAAGACAGTATGATGTGATTTGAAAGATATATGACTGCTATTTCTAGCCACTTCAATGCTACCTCACTAGCTTGTATACACCACTGTTAGTTTAACCATTTTGATACCAAACCGCTTTATCATACAAAACTACTTGTTTTAAAGTGTATATATATATTTATCTAAAAAAAAACAACTCATATCACAAATGTATGTAATAACTTTTGTTATGTTTCAAGCATCAATTTAATGAGGAATTCTTTATTATTTTCAAAATTATTTGAAAATCATAGGCAGTGCTATTCGTTAGAAATATGTTAATGAAAGGGTTAAGACCATATGGTGTGATTTGAAAGGGATCTGGCTGCTATTTCTAAGAGCTTGAATAACCATCCCAAGGTTCCCTTGTTGGCTTATACACTCCACTGTTGGTTAAGATCTTCCCATGTTGGCCACACAATTTTCAATTATTACTTTAGGGTTAAGGTTAGAAGGCAAAGCCAATAAATAATGCAGTAGTTCACAGGTATTTTATTTTATCAAAATTTGAAAGGATGGAAGCTGACCTCGACAGGATTAAACTCAATGTGTGCAGAGAGCTGGAACAAATACTGCAAAGCATTTATTAATTTAACTGACAGTAGTAGTAGTAGTAGTAGTAGTAGTAGTAGTAGTAGTAGTAGCAGCAGCAGCAGCAGCAGCAGCAGTAGCAGCCTTAAAAAAATAAAGGGTCATGAGAACTGCCTTTCTCTCCTTCATGAAGCAGTAGGAATAATGTATGGCATGAAGCAAGATGATGATGTACTGATAGTGAAGGAAGAAACAAAACAGGAAAAGTCTGTGGTTGCTTGCCTGCTTGTCTGTAATGTAATACAGCCAAAAGGGTTCATAATGGGAAAATACTTTGAAAGGAAGTTGACCGAGAAATGGGAATACAAATGGAATAAAACAAGTTTCACGTAAATCGGAGAACGGGTTCCCGAGATATGGAGTTTTTCCGGGTATCTTTATAAACAGAGAGAGAGAGATAGAGAAGTAGACAAAGAAGGAGAATGGAAGAGAGAGAGAGCTGGTGGTGTTGTTGTGTATATGTATATATATATATGTGAGTGTGTGTGTATATATATATATGTGTGTGTATGTGTGTCTATGACCAGTGTATATAGATAACAGACACACACATATATATATGTACACACACACACAAATATATATATGTACACACACACACACGTATTTATATATATACATACACACACCTATATACATAGGCCTTCCAGTTTCATTTCACATTATATACATGCCTGTGTATATTTTAATTATTTAAAAATTATTTTTAAGTGAACATGATTTTAAAAAAATATCATGAAGTGAAAGTGACCCAATGGGTCACGGGTGATCTAGTATGTATATATACATGTACTAACCTATTTAACTATAGATACATGTATATCATGACTCATACACTGTTCACTTTCCTGATATTTGTACATTATTCTATGTACTATACATGCACCTTTGGCAAGTTGTAGTGCCTCTGAGCACTGCATACAATGATTTTATTATTATTAACCTATTTATCTATTTAACTATATACACAACTTTACATGTATACCTATCTATATTTATTTAACTACCAATATTTCTCTCTCCTCCAGCCCCCTCTCTTTTATTATTTATTTACAACCCACTTATATTACTTTTGTGCAACTGAAGTCATGCAAAGAGAAGTGACAATAGGTTAGATTTATCAGAAAGTTGGCAATCAGACATGTGACTATAGCCTGGTTGCATGTTTTACATATTTGTTGTGCCATGTGACAGCTACATGATTAGTACAACTTAACGTGGCTAGTGGCATGACGTAGGGACCTGATAATGGAGTTGAATTACACTTCCTGCTGTTAAGGACCTCATATGACAACAGCTTTAAATGAATCAATACTTTACTAGGAGACTTCATTACTCAACTTGAATCACTAATTATTTTAGTGTGCAGTTGACATGTGCATGTGATGTTCTAAATCTACTTTTGTGTAATTCTAAATCTAATTTCGTGTGGTGCTAAATCTAATTTTGTGTAGTTCTAAATCTAATTATGTGTAGTTCTAAATCTATTTTTGTGTAGTTCTAAATTTATTTTTTTGTAGTGCTAAATCTAATTTTTTGTGTAGTGCTAAATCTAATTTTGTGATATTCTAAATCTATTTTTGTGCATCAAGTTTACCTTTTGTGTTAAATACTACATAACCTTACATAGTAAATGATAGTTAAAACATTCATAAAATGTTAAAAGTAGCCATTACAAATGTTTTTCAGACTCAGGAAATATCAAGCACAGAAACCCATACACACACACATGCACACATGGTTTGTGAGAGCAGTGAAAGCCATGTACAGAGGTGCATCAAGTAAAGTGAGAATAGGCAATGAGTTTAGCGAGAAATTTAGCATGCATGTTGGTGTTCATCAAGGCTAATTTCTCAGCCTACATTTGTTTATTAGATTTTATGACTGGCTGTTTGAGGGAACTCCTATATGCTGATGAGCTAGTACTTATAGCTGAATCTGGAAAATCAAGAGAAGAAATTCTAGACAGGAAAACAAAATTTAGAATTGAAAGGATTCAAAGTAAACTTAGCAAGGACTAAAGTCTTAGTAAGTAGCAAAGAAGAAAGAAAATGAGTAGCTAAAGGCTCTGGATAGTACATCCAGTGTAAACATTGGATGCATCAGAGATGTAGCAGGATCACAGGCAGGATAACAGAGAAAAAAGATTTTGTGTGTGGCAAATGCACAGTGGTAGCTAGTAGAAACAGTGCTAGTGAAATAAACTCTTTTTAATTTGAGGAAAGCCACATAAAGCCAGTTGATAGCTTCTGTTAACTAATATTGGGTCTCAAATAATCCCCCCACCTTTCTTTATACATTAAAAAACATTATACATGACAAAAAAAAATTACATTACAAGAAATCCCATACATCATCAAATAAATAGGATGGTTTGGGGGGTCTCAATATGTAAACTAAACGACTAATTCTGGTTTTTAAAAAATCAACGGAGACAACATAGAAAAATTACTGATGTTCCAACCCTCCTTCTTATCCCCCCCCCCACCTGCCATTTATTCTAACTCCCCTGCTTATTCCAACCCCACCTGCTTACCCCCCTCCCCATCCATAATTTGGGACCCGAGAGTAGGCGATATAATTAGCATTGAAGATCAGTAACAGAATACGAACAGGGTCCTACAACCTTTGCTGGCAATAAAAGGATTCTTTCTCTGAGTGAAGAGTAGGTTATATAATGTGTATGAAGTATAATGTCACATGGTAGTGAGACACAGCCCTTGATTACAGCGGATTCATGAAGGTTAGAAAGAAATGTGGCTATTATGTTCTGCGGGATGTGTAACATTAATGTGCAGATGAGTACAGATGAGCTGATGGAAAACTGGGCATAAGGAGAATCAGATGTAGTTTGCAAGAGAGAAAACTGTGCTTGTACAGACACATACTGTATGGATGGTGTTTGTTGGATGAAGAAGTGCTAGGAATTCAAAGTGAAAGGTGGCTCCAGAAGAGGAAGAATGAAGGAAACCTATTCAGAGATGGTGAAAGTTTATCTCAGGATGATGAACCAAACAGAGGAGATAATGAAAGAATGCAACAAGTAGGTGAAAACTTGTTCAATCTATACAAGTATAAAAATAGAGAAGATGATGATAAACAAAAAGTCTACAAGAAAAAACAATGCAAGACAACATTATAATACAGTAATGGTATATTAGTTTAATGCTTGATAGAGTTTGAAATGAGTTTTAACGTTTTGGATGCTAGTCCTTCATTGAAAAATAGAAACAGAGCGGGAAAGAGTAGAAAAAAAGAAGATAGACGAGAATAAAAAAAAAAGGCAAAAAGAAGAATGAAGAAAATGCACATGTTGTTAGTCAGTCACCACAGGTCCATATCAGCACTGTCTTCTCTCTTGCACATTACATCTGATTCCTATTATGTCCAGTTTTTTTCTGAATTCATTTAACTGTCCTTCAAAAGGTCATGGGCTGTGGTCTTTCACTTTTGACTCAATGGTAGATACTTCACAAATGTTCTAATTTACCAAGCCAAAGTATTATCTGAAGGTAGCATCGAGAAGAATTATACTGTGCTCACAGAAAAAATGTTTAAGATAAGGCACACGCCCAACATGTTCACTACTTCTAAAACTATACATCTGGAATTTGGATAACAGACTTGACAATAATTGAAGTTAAAACACAACACCCCATGTCAACTGCTCCCTCCCATCCCCCCAAATGCCTATTTTAATTGGTGAAAAGACATAACAGAAGACAAGAAGAGTTGTCAAAACACAAACACATCATCATCATTATCATCCTCATTTAACATCCAGTTTTCCTGCTAGCAAGGGTTGGACATGTCATCACAGACTTGTCAGTACTCAAGCGGAGTCTCTGACCACCAGGTGGGCCAAGGGCCTGACATATGTCCAAACAATATTTTAAAACATCCATTCCAACTACAGGTAAAATACAATTCCACTTGTAGCAGGAATGCACAGCTGCTAAACTAATTCTGGCAACACCACCTAATTATAATAGTAATTTCTGCCAAGCTATCTACACCTAGCCAATGGCATTAAAGCAAGCAAGTAAAAGACGTCTATGCCTTTTAATAAGCTCATACTAGTTGCTTCGAAGCATATCCCCCTCCCTCAAAATAGAAGAAATAAAAGCATCTTTATATCTCCTGTGTGATTCTCCTGCCTATTGCTGTAGTAATTAAAGGGCTCTTAACTCATGATGGAGTCATAAGTATGCTGTCCTGACATTAGTGTGTCCAAGGCATTTTAAACCTGGTGAGACCCATCCCTCTCCATGTTAGAATACGGCCAATTTCTTCCAGAGAGAGAAAGAACTGACCACAGTATTTGACTGTTACTTTATTTATTGACCTCAATAAGTTGAAAGGCAATGTTTGCCTCTGCAAGAGATGAACTCAGAGCGCAGTGAATCGAAACAAACACAGGTATTTTCAATCTGACACCTGAACAACTCTGCTAATTCACTGCCTATATATTGTTGTAGGGGCACAGCATTACAAATGAGGTATAGGGTCAAGGTGCAGTGGACTGAAACTTGTATTTACACTTACCAGATTTGTGAAGATGAATTCAAATCGTGTCTGAGCTTTGGCTAAAACATAGAGAGCATCGGTTGTCCCCCTCAGTTTCTATGAACAAAAAAAAAAAACAAAGACAAAAGTGAGTAATGTGAGAGCTCTATAAGTAAGTATATAACCAATAGCATTAAAAGTCATAAAGCAGTGGATTGGTAGAATTGTTAGCGTGTCAGACAAGTACTTTGTGGTATTTCTTCCGGTGTTTTACAATCTGCATGCAAATCTCACTAAGGTCAACTTTGCCAGCTATCTGTCCACTAGTATGTAAGTATGGTCCCGTAATTCCTGATAGAGTCATAGGGCGCCGTATTGACATATGGCATTTCTTGGACATTTTTAAGCCTGGCGGATCCCATCCCTCTCCAGATCTGAGTACAGCAGATTTCTTCCAGAGAAAGATAGACAGTGAGAGAGAGAGGAAATGAGAAAGAGATATAGAGAAAGAATTAACCCTAGTACTAGACTGGTACTTTTTCTATCAACCTCTAAAGGATGAAAGGCAAAGTTGACCTCAGCGGGATTTGAACTCTGAGAGCAGAGAGCTGGAATAAATTCCGTAAAGCATTCTATCCGATGTGCTAACGACTCTGCCAATTCGCTGCCTGTCCACTAGTAAACATTTGAATTAAGAAACCTGTTTTTAGATATTTTTTGCTTATTTATTACAGGATGTTAAGAGTTAAAATGATGAAGTTTTCTCTGATCGACATTTTATCATAAATCGTGATATCTCAGTATTGTTTACACTGAGCAGGCAGTGAATTGGCAAATTCATTAGAATATTGGATAGAATGCTTTGCTATATTCTTTCCACTTCTCTGTGCTCTAAGTACAAATCCTGCTGAGGTCAACTTTCCTTTTTATCCTTTCACCAGTCCAGTACTGGTGTCAATTCTTCCTCTATATCACCTTCTCTATATTACTCTCTCTCTCTCTCCTTCTCTGGAAGAAATCAGCTGTGTTCAGATCTGCAAAGGGGACGAGCACTGCCAGGTTTAAAATGCTCAAGACATACTGAATAACATGACGGCAACCTTACAACAATATGAGGAGTTATGGGACCATATATACATGCATACTGAGTAATATGCAGGGAAGTAACATTCAAATCAAAAGCTATTGCTTCCATAAAGGTATTCAATCATCATTATCACTGTTGAAAGTCTATTTTCCATGTTTGCATGGGTTAGATGGGTTGTAATGTTGTGAGGCTAAGCAGGTCAGGTGACATTGTCTTGCTTATACATTTTGTTTTGGGTTTAGTTTTTTATGGCTGGATGCCCTTTTTAATACCAACCACTTTACAGTGTGTACTGAGAACATTTTCCATGGCACCAGCATGAGCTGCCTTACAGAAGAGAACAACAACAACCTGATTGTTAGATTGATATTCATCCTCATCATCATTGTTTAACATCCATTTTCCCCACTAGCTGTCCCATTGTGAGACAAGCCAGGTCGGATGATCGTGTCTTGGCTTGGTTTCTATGGCTGGATGCCCCTTCTAATGCCAACCATATTTACAGTGTGCACTGGGTAATTTTATCATGTCACCTACATGACTACTTTACAGTGTGGACTTGTAGAAATGAAATAACTTTGCAGATAATGTCTTTTAATATATAATTTTTAATAGGACAGTGGATTGGCAAAATTGTTAGAGTTTCGGACAAGATGCTTTGCAGGATTTAGTGATGGCTGTTTATGTTCTGAGTTCAAATCCCACTGAGATCAGTTCCAGTCAAGTGCTAGGGTTGTTAAAATAAAGTTCCAGTCAAGTGCTAGGGTAGATTTAATCAACTTTTTCCTCCTCTAAATTACTGGTCTTGTGTCTAAATTAGAAATCAATATATAATTTTTAATGCCAAATTAAATTACAAATGGGTTTCGATAATATTTTTAAAATACTTACTGAATTGGCTGTCTTGGTAGCTATGCTAATAATACAGCTTAGTCCAATAGCTGCAATATGATAACAGGTTCAAATTTAATGTTTTTAAACAAGCGTAGTAGTAGTGCATGTGTTGGTAGTAATTGTAATTGTGGTAGAGAGGAAGAGGTAACTGATTATTGTAGTAGTACTAGTAGTAGTAGTAGCAGCAGTAGTGTGGTGGCGGTGTAGACTATAGTTAGGTGATGGTGGTGGTGGTAGTAGTAGTAGTAGCAGAGGAGGTGGCAGTGGTAGTAGTAGTTGATGGTGATGTCAATGATGATAAAGGTGATGATGATGGTGATGATGATGATGACACATTCAGCTCTGTTGCAGAAATAGTTAAGTGAATACTGCAGTGCCAGCACTCATAGACCCAGCCACTTAGATATACGTTAGGGTGTTTCATATTTACAGGATGGGGTGGGGTGGAATATGAGCGGTGGGGGCCATTATTTGTGACTTAAGAGTATCTAACTAGTAGACCCAAGCTATCAATAATGATGACAATAGCACTGAGTGCACTTATTTTTTGGAATTCAGGATTGGTATACGATCGCAAACACAAGCAGCCGAAATGGGGTAACGTTACTAGATAATGTGCATAACTCAGAGATCAGAGAGTCACTCCAGGTAGAGTAGCTACTTCTCCGAATTGAGAGATCACAGCTCCGATATTATGGGTATGTGGTTAGAATGTCTCAGGAAAGAATTGCTGAACTGATTTTACAGGCAAAACCAACCAGCAGGAGACTCAGGTGTAGACCCCAAGCAAGATGGTCGGATAACATCCATGAGCTTGGTTGGTCTTGTTTGGAGATCCAGCCAGATCAGTTGAAGACGGTTGCTTTTGACAGGACCTGTTGGAAGGAGTGTTTGAGGACTCTGCCCCAACGACCCTCTCAGGAATAAGTGAGTGAAGAAGAAAAAGGATTGGTATACTATACATATAAGGATTACTGGATATATGAACAATCATACAAACTGGAAAATTTGTGTTTTGATAAAGTAATGGTTTGCATAAAAGAAACCCTATAGTTTATGTAGAAATGTTTAAAGTTAAAAATTATATTTAATCATTTATTTCTAGGATAAAATTACATAAATGTTCAGCATTTATGTACAAATGACATATGTAACTTTGGAGAAATAACTATTTACAGATACAAATGTAGGTATAGGGAACAGGACCTTGTGATTGGAAAGTAAACACCTTATGCTAGCAAAATCATTGAGATAAAAAAATATGTTACTACCCATTATATATATATATATATATATATATATATATATATATGTATATATATATATATATATATATAAATATGTTACTACCCATTTTTATATATACAAAAGCACATGGCATATTATTATGGTTTATATTTAATAAAGGTAAAAAGAATACTTACACAGGTTAACTCTTGGAACTGCTTGGGCATGCCAGATAAACCTCAAATTTGTCACAATCAGACGTCCTTGAAGAAATAGATAAAATAAACAGTTATAGAGTTTATAATAAACTCATTTCTATTTGTTTTCCTTTGATATAATAAAATGTAATATAAATTACTGTCATCACTTGCAATCAAGTATGACTTGGTTATGTGTACCATGCTTTCATTAAGGATTTTGGGTATCCATGCAGTCATGAGCAGACAGACAATCTCTTAACCCTGCTCCCTCCCTTGATCCAGCAGAACACCCAGGATGTGACAGCTGGAAGGAGAGAAGGTTGCACCAGCACTGGGCTGGTACTTGCTTTATGAACTCTGAAGGGATGAAAGGCGAGGTGGTCCAGGACAGGATTTGAACTCAGAGAGCTGGAAGAAATATCCAACGACTCTAAAGACACTACCAAATCGATCACCTTAAATGTAGATTGTATTTGGAGTAATTTTAACATTGATTTGTCAATACTAGGACACTTTGGACTGACATGCTGTATAGTAAATTGTTCTAACCTCAGTTCCATGTCATCTTGTCTGTGATGCATAACATTCTGAAATTTTACCTCAATTCTTCCACTTTTATTGTGGGTGCTTTCCACTGTTAGCACAAACACTCATCATCCATTTGTATTGCATGTATATACGTGTAGGTGTCACGACAAAAAAACACACAGTCCACGCTGTAATGTGGCCGTGTAGGTAACATGGTAAAAACCTCCCAGTCTACACTGTAAACGTGGTTGGTTTTAGGAAGAGCATCCAGCCATAGAAAACCTGCCAGACAGTCCTATACGAGCAAGACAACCAATCTTGCCTCAAGTGGGAAAATTCCCGTCCAAACCCATGCAAGCGTGGAATGATGGACGTTAAACGATGATGATGATGATGATGATACCATTACAGTGATCTCTTCTCCTGATATCCTTGTGTTACTATATTTCTAATGAAAGACACTGCCTTTGATTTTCAAATAATTTTGAAAATAATGAAGAATTTAGAAAGATTTAATAATATAGCTAACTTTCTCATTAGTAAGCTGGTGTTTGGAACATAAATTAAGTGAGGTTCTTCCCTTAAAATATTGATGGAAGGTTTTTAGATAAATATAAATATTTAAAAATAAACAGCTTTGTATCATAGAACCAGGTGGTTTCATGTCAAAAGGGTTAACATTACATATGCAATGAACTCATTTTTCTCAAGTTGCTGCAGTTGCCATGTCTTATACCCATGTAGCATTATATGTCATATACATGCTTCCTACACGTCATACTCATGTATCACACTTTATATACATGCTCCCAAAGAAGCCTTGTTGGAAACAAACACAATCTCCACCTCCCCACCCTCAATGTTTTCTACTTGAGCAACCACACAGTCACTGTCACAATTTACAGAACTAATTAGATCACCTAATAACAGAAATTGAATTAACAAAATGTCTAAGAAGTTCAACAGTTTATGCTCCTGTTAGTAACTGTAACTTTGCATTCATCACACCTGAAGCTCCCTGCTGTGCTTGCCAATTTTTTCACTACATCTATTTGCCTATTCATTGTTTGTTTACAGAGTATTGATTTTCTACCTGCTTTCTTTTCTAAATATTGAGCACTGTGATTTTTTGTTCTTCCTCTTACTAATTAGTAATTTGTGTTTAAATTAGATGTTTTAAATCTAAATTGCTCTTCCAGGTTTGGAGTGTTTTTTTGAAACACGTCCAGATATTTTACAATCAGCACATAAAATATCCCAGAGAAATAGTCCTTGAGAGGATTAATGCTAATTAAAAAGAAGTAAAAAACTGAGTCTTATTATTCTAGTCAATATCTGACGGTCAGCTGGAGTGATGCTAGAGCTGTGAAATCTTGCATGCATTAATTTCAACTATCTTTATTAATAAGTGCATTGTTTCTTTCCATGGACTATGTTGAAAAGTATACTTCGTTTGGTCACTCCATGACAGTATGAACTTTTCAGCCAACCCTCACGCACACATATATATATGTATAGGCATTTGTATGTAATTAACCTTTATGCTCTGATGAGTCCCACTTATAGTGCGGATGAAACAATGTTAGCAAGTAAAGATATGCATATGCTATAAGCGTTCTTTGTTATTTATTATATATGTATAGGCATTTATGCATTTGAGTATACAAACAAGAGAAAAGGTACTTAATATAGCTAGTAGATTTTATCTATTTATTTGAAAAGGGAAAAAGAATATATCAGAAAGGTAGCACAGTAAAAAAAAAAAAAAAATAGAGCAATGAATATCATCATTATCATCGTAACTTCTGCTTTCCCTACTAGCAGGGGTTTATAAACCAGAACAGGATACATACACACAGGCACTGATAATGTTATATATCATTATCATACTTTAACAGACACACATATATATATATAATTCAAGGTTAAAATAGACAGAGATATAATTACACAAAATCTTCACATTAGTTTCACACCTTATATATATATATATATGTATATTTATACATATATATATATGTATATTCACACCTTATATATATATAACTAAGAATATAGATTTTATATGTGTGGCCGGTGCTCTGGTGCAATAAGTAGCAGCAAGTGCCCACAGAATATTAGCTCATTCCATTGCACAGATGGTTCTATAGAAAAAGTGGACAGCTTCCGTTACCTGGGTGACAAAATCAGCAGTGGGGGAGAGTACTCTGAAAGTACAGTAGCTAGAGTCAGAACTGGATGTAAAAAGTTCAGAGAGCTTATACCACTATTAGCCGCTAAAGGGTTCTCTCTAAAAATGAAGGGCAGGCTGTATGATGCCGGCATACGAACAGCAATGTTGCATGGCAGTGAGACCTGGGCATTGTGTGCAGAGGATATACGCAGACTGGAGAGAAATGAAGCTTGCATGCTCCGCTGGATGTGTAATAGTAATATACGTGAATGGCAAAGCATAAACGAACTAAGAGGGATCAGATGTTGTTTACTCTAGAGAAGACTACATTGGTGCGGTCACGTGATGCGCATGAAAGACGACAGCTGTATAAAAAAGTGCAGGGCGATAAAAATAGACGGTAGCCACGGAGTAGGCAGACCCAGAAAAACCTGGGACGACTTGATAAATTCCGACCTCACACATTTACACCTCTCCAAGACAATGTCACTGGACCGAGATCTTTGGCGCTACACAGTAATACAGAAGACCCGCCTAGCCTAAGTACAAAGCAAAACCTAGTCAGTAGGCACCTCTTAACAAAAATACACCCCCCCCACCCCATCCACACCACTCCTTTCGATGTAAAGTTATGTTGGTACCACAACATCCAGTCCGAAACAAATGAGGTCGTGTAGGTGTCACAACAAAAAACACACAGTCCACGCTGTAATGTGGCCGTGTAGGTAACACGGTAAAAACCTCCCAGCCCCACTGTAAACGTGGTTGGTGTTAGGAAGGGCATCCAGCCGTAGAAAACCCGCCAGACAGTCCTATGCGAGGAGGACAACCAATTTTGCCTCAAGTGGGAAAACTACCGTCCAAACCCATGCAAGTGTGGAACATGGACATTAAACGATGATGATGATGATGTATATACTGTGGTTACCCTCAACTGAACCCAGGATACACACTCACATATATATATATATATATGTATAATTCTAGCATGTAGTCATGAAGGGCATCTGCCTGCAATATAGTATTTCAAGAAGTTCAGTCCAACCCATATATATATATATATATGAACATACCACTGATGGTATGTATGTAAATATATATAAAAATACACACACATATATACAGTTCCATACTCTATTGAGTGCATTTTATCGTGACACCCACATTAATGAAGTTGTCATGTGTTTGGCATAGCTGCAAAGTCTTCACAACCTTTCCTTTGGCAAGTTTTCTACAGTTGGATGTCCTTCCTCTCACAAACTACTTTACAGAGTATACTGGGTGTTTATCATGTAGATGACCAATACTAGAGAGGTTATTGTGCTTCTGGCACACAAAAAAGAGTCCTCTTGATCCTTTTTGACATGGTTCCTACAGCTGGTTGCTTCTCCAATTACCAACCACCTTACTAGGTGTACTGGGTACATTTATCATGGCACTGTCACTAGAGAAGTTGTTATTCTTGACTCAACTGAAGAACCCTCACTGCCCTACAGAGGAGTGTGGGGAAGATTTGACAGGGTGTGGTGGTGGATGGGATGGGAAACCTCTGACTATGTGGAAGGTACTATGGTATAACAGCTACCAGAGGCTATGATTGGTGAGTTGAGTGGGAAGATGAATGAATGATGACGCTGGATAGAGTATGGGTGTTGGGAATTAACAGGGGTAGAAGTGATCCTGGAATGAGTAGGGTGGAGGTGTACAGTGATGTTGAAAATAGCCACTATAGGTATGAGGGTGAGGGTGCATGAAGGGCAGTGGTTGCATGAGGGTGTGGGTGTGTAGTGATAGTGAGGCTGGCTACTAAAGGGTGATAATGGGTTAGAGGAGTGATACGTGGATTGGTCAAGTCAGATCAAGTCTTAGGCTGGTAGACGGGTCTTCAGCAGAACAGCATATTGCCAGTCCTCAAGATCATTTGTCAACTCTGTTGTGGGGTACAGCTTCTTAAGGTTAGCCTTCATCACCTCATCTCATGTTTTCCTGGGTCTGTCACTTCCAGAA
Organism: Eledone cirrhosa; assembly: GCA_964016885.1. NCBI lineage: Eukaryota > Metazoa > Mollusca > Cephalopoda > Octopoda > Eledonidae > Eledone > Eledone cirrhosa. The sequence goes on along the minus strand of OZ024741.1, from coordinate 304,562,862 downwards.
GTTCCATCTACTGAGATTTCTCTGCACTTCTTTATACAGTTGTCACCTTCCTTAAGCATCACATGAGCATACCAATGCAATCCTCTTATAGCAAGTTTTCTCTCAGCTCATTTAAGTTACATCATCCATGCATAATAACAATACACATCCATTGGAGCATATTCACTTTTTTTTTTCGAGACTTCTCAGGTATCATACACCTTTTTCTGTCTCCAGTGGTATTTTACCCAATTTTCTAAGCTATTGTTTATAGTGATTGACTGCTGTTAGTTATTTTCTGCATTTAGGATTTCCACATTTTCAAATCACTCAAAACCTTCACCCATACCAATGGTCAAAGAATAATTGTTCCACATCACAGCACACAGATTGATAATGTGAAACTCTTTAACCCCCCACCCCCCCCCCTCCTCTTAACTCTCTCTACTGTCACACTAACTTACTGTATCTTATTCTATTTTTATTGTCATTTTGACTTATTTATATTTTCTTAAACGAAAATCCCATTCCTGAATTCTACTGCGTTATGAATAGTCACTTCCACAATTATAGACTTTCCGATGAAGTGTGATAAATAATTAAGTATTGCATATAATTGAACAATATATATTGTAGTCAGCATGTGTAGACAATTATAATAGACATAGATACATATGCTAAAGCAAATAAATTCCTAATCCCCTTTCTTGCTGATATTTATATTCTTCTTGGTACAATGCTTGCTTATCATCACTGTTTTATGTCTCCTCTTCCACGCTAGCATGGGTTAGACGGGTTGTCCTGTTGTGGGCAGTGTCCGGTCGGCTGACCTTGTCTTGCTCATACGGGAACTGATTCTGGCTTGATTTCTACAGCTGGATGCCCTTCCTAACACTAACCTCATTTACAGTGAGTGCTGGGTGCTTTTTTTCCGTGGCACCTACATGTCCACTTTACAGTGTGGGCTGGGTGCTTTTTTGCCGTGGCACCTCCACGACCACTTTGCAGTGGGAGGGTGTGGGGTCATATTGTCTATATGCTTCAGCATTGGCTTGTACCCGTGGGAGGTCAAGTCTTCTGTATTACTGTGTGACGCCAGAAGTCACGGTCATGTCATCGCCTTTGAGAGGTGTAATTGGGTAAGATCGGCTTTTATCACTTCATCCCAGGTCTTCTTGGGTCTCCCCACTCCGTGGTTTCCATCGACTTCTAGTGCTCTGCACCTTTTCATGCAGCTGTCATCCTTCATTCGCATCACATGTCAATACCAATGCAACTGCCTCTCCTGCACACAGCATTTGATTCCTCTTATGCTCAGTCTCTCTCTCAATTCATTTATGCTTTGCCGTTCGCATATATTTCTATTACACATCCATTGGAGCATGCAGGCTTTGTTTCTTTCTAATCTACACAAGTCTCCCACCTTCAGCGCCCAGGTCTCACTACCATGTAACATTGCTGTTCGTATACATGCATCATACAGTCTGCCTTTCATTTTGAGGGAAAAACCTTTTGTAGCTAGCAGTGGCAGTAGCTCCCTGAACTTCTTCCATCCCGTTCTTACCCTAGTTATTGTACTTTCCGAACACCCACCTCCGCTGCTAATTCGGTCACCTAAGGTAGCAGAAGCTGTCTACTGTTTCTACAGAGCCCTCCCAGAGTTTGGTGGTACTTATATATATATATAGTAATAATAATAAATTTGAAGACTAAAATCCAAAGAGGGCTCGATAAGGATGATAAATATATATCAAATATATAAGAACCGTATGGGCGAAGACAACAGAAAAATAAACGAAACATAGACAGTGTCCTCTCATCAGTCGATCACTGGGGATACATTGTTTCAGTGCTTTAAGATTGATATAACTAGCTCCATTGCACAAAGAACAATAACAAATGAACATAAGACAAGACAATTTGGCCAGTTGTATCAATCTTAAAGCATTGAAACAATGTATCTCTAGTGATTGATGAGAGGGGATTGTCTGTGTTTGTTCATTTTTCTGTTATCTCCGCCCATATTATTTTTTCATTTTATATGATTTTATCTACGTGAGACTCTGTTTTCAAATATATATCATCATCATCATTATCATCACTGTTTATTGCCCATATTTCCATGCTAGCATGGGTTAGACGAGTTGTCTTGTTGAGACAAGCCAGGTCAGATGATGTTATGTACTATACATGCACCTTTGACGAGTTGTAGTGCACCTGAGCACTTTACACAATAATTTTATCACAAATCAAAACAAACACATCTTTCGTGAAAGCGACCAACAAGTTTGAGCAAATAAACATTACTAACGAAGAGATAAAACAAGCAAAGGTCTTGGTAAAAAAAAACGGACACAGAGTAAGTCTCACCCGCCCAGCTGAGATAATAAGAAACAAACTTTTGTGTTCGGTCAGTTATCACACGATCGGATCAAAATCCAGGCAAGTTGAACGGGCAGCAACGGAGTCACAGATCCAAAGAGCTATGGGTGCCGTCTGGGCACAGAAAATCATATATAGCCCGGGGATAGAGATATGGCACTGTGGGTGTGCTCTTCGTTACACCGGAAGAAGCCAGAGCACACTCCATTGCACCACTCCACAGCAACGAAATCACAATGATGCCCACATATTGCGGCCAAAGAGTCGTGAGGGTTTGAGTGGGCCAGGTACCACCCTCAGTGGAGATGGCGTGGTTGACGGCAGCCATCCTTGCTGACGTTGTAGATTCAACAACCATACTCAACGTCATACGAATAAGACAGGAAAATTGGACAGGATCGGGGATGGAGCTAATCATCCAAGCAGACCACGAAAGCGTTGAGGCCATCCCCGATGTAATAGACCTGGACGACGGCAGCCATCTACCCGTGACTGTCGATGGTAGGCGCCCAAGGTGTCATGGATGCGGTGACAAGACGCACCTTAAGGCATTCTGCCCCAAAATTACCAAAACAGGCACGCACTCACCCCTTCTCGCCACGCCGTGCCCCGCAACTAGAGCAGACAAAGAAACAAAGAACACAGTGGCAGAAGAGAAATCACCATCCCCAACAACAAAAATACCATCTCTTCCACCACCCACAAAACCAATGGAAAGCATAACCCTTCCTGACATAGCCAAATCGGACAAGGAGTGCGATGAGGCCAAAAAGTGGAGAACTATTCCAACACAAAAAAAGGAAGAACACCCCCCCCCCCCCAAAAAAAAAAAAATTAGGAACCTTAAAAAAAAAGAAAATGAAAACTACCCCACCTCCTCCACCACCATCAACAGCCACACCCCCACAACCACCTACACCATCACCACCACCACCACCACCACCACCACCACCACCCTTACCATCTACTCCATCGTCACCTCCAACAACATGACAGCAAACACAGAAAACACCAACACCCAAACAACAGACACAATAAACAGCCATAGACACAGACATAACAAAGCTTTTAAATTACATTCAACACCACACCAACATCACAGAAACAAACTACGTACAAACCACCAAAATTGTACCCCCCCCCCACACACACACATAAAAATAATAGAAATTACTCAAAAAAATTACATAACATTAAAAAAAATGTTCCCCACATCAATTGGAGACTACCGAGGGAACATCACCAAAAGAATATTCACGGATATTCTCGTGGAGAAACTCACCAATGGTCGGAGGGATGGATCACCCACCCCCTTCCTAAAGAAGAGTCCCAGGTAATTTTTTTGTACTGCTCCCCTCTCACCTATTTTCCTCATACCCTAGCCAACATGGCTACTCTCAGAATAGGTAGCATAAATGTATGTGGTCTGGGGTCGTCTTGGAAGCAGGGGCACCTGCTGAACGATCACAGGTTGCTAAACATAGATGTGGTGGCCATCAGCGAGACCAGAATCTCCGAGACACGGGCCTTCGCACCGATCTTCGGCAGCTACGATGTGTGCGCATCTCCCATCCGTCCTGGATCGGGGGGAGGAGTTGCTGTGCTTTTTCGGAGAGGTTTGGATCTTGCCATATGGGCCATCTTCCTGGACCCAGAACGTAAGTTGGTGGTGCTGGACGTGACCAGCGGAGACGGGCAAGCTTTCAGGCTAGTGGCCGTCTATGCCCCGACAGGAGCAGGGCGGCCTAATTTCTTCCGGCGTCTGGAGACCTTTCTTGGAACTTCCCGCTCTTTAGTGTTAGTGGGCGACTGGAACAGGATCTTAGATGCATGCTGGGACTGTGTGGGATTAGCGAATAGGGGAGGAGGGTGCAGGAACCTCACCAAGCTGCTCAGGCGTTTTGAACTGTCTGACAGGTACCGATTGGATTTCCCGAATGTGCCAATGTGGACTTGGACAAACCGCATCGGGTCATCCAGATCATATCTAGATAGAGTATTTTGTAGGGAAATAGATAGGTCTAGCATAGGCTGTCCACAATTCAAGATAGTCAGCTACACGGACCACAAATTCCTGATCTGTGTGGTTGACTTAGATAGGCTTCATAGACAAGGACCCGGCTACTGGAAGCTAAACGCGTCATTACCAGCGCGGATTAGCGAACTAGTTAAGCGGGCATTGACGGGGGGCATCGTCAACAACAATCGGTGGTTTGCTCTGAAAAGAGTGATTAGAACAGAGTCCATTAGGTTTAGTATGGCTTTAGCAATAGAAAAAAATAAAGCAGAGGGAGAACTAGTTAGAAAATTAGACGAGGCGCTTAGCAAAGGCATCGTGACCGACGTACTTGCAGCGAAATTGGCCCTTGACCAATTCTTCAATGAAAAGCATGAAGGCTGTGTTGTCAGAGCTAGGGTGCGTGCTCTCAGACACGAGGGGACAAAAGCTGTTCAATGGGCCCGACTGGCGGAGGCGCGACGTGGCAACAAAGCCACGATCCAGTCTTTGGTGGACCACGACAGGCTCATGCTACTCGATCCCGGGCAAATGTGTGAAGCTTTTCAGCAACACTTCGCTCAGCTGTTCGGGGGCAGCGGTGGGCCGGATGGACTTTAGTGTCTACCTCGACGGACTGCTGCGGCTCTCGGCCACTGAGGCGGAGTGTTGCGAAAAGCCGATAACAGCAGCTGAAGTACGGGAGGCAATGACTGGCTGCACAAGGGGTAAATCGCCTGGTTTGGATGGTCTGCCCTATGAACTTTACGTACAGATGCCAGACTTGTTCGGAGGCCTCTTGGCGGACGTCTACTACAACTGGCAACAGAATGTGAGCCGAGGAGCGGTGGCGCTGCTGAAAAAGGATCCGAACAAGGGGGATAACATAGATAATTTCAGGCCCATAACTCTGCTAAACATAGAGTTCAAGATTTTGGCCAAGGTGCTAGCAAAGAAGTTGGCGCTTGTCGTTGGTGGTCTGGTAGGAAAAGTGCAGTCATGCGCCATTCCCGACAGATCCATCCACGACAACCTCCACCTCATGCGATACATCGTGGAGCCGATAGCTAGGGAACCTGGCACGGGTGGGTCCTTGATCAATTTAGATCAGTCGAAAGCTTTCGATAGGGTCGACCATCTTTACCTAGCGGCAGTCCTGAGGGCGGCTGGCTTTGGGCCCGTCTTCAGAGGCTGGATCGCTGCCATGCACAGCGACATCTGCTCTGTGGTGAGAGTGAACGGTCACCTTTCAGAACCGTTCAACATCATGCGCTTGGTCCGCCAAGGATGTCCCCTGTCGTCCCTCTTGTACGTATTGACTCTCGAGCCATTACTGCACAAACTGGAGACGTTGAGGGAGGTCCCGCGCGAACTAGGATGCGGAAGATCCGTGTCAGCATATGCGGACGATGTAACCATAGTGGTGTCAAACGCCAAACACATCGAGGCGATCGGCACTACACTAAGAGAATACGAAGTGGTGACAGGAGCAATGATCAACCAGGAAAAGTCGGTGGGCCTGCAGCTCGGCACCTGGAGAGACAGGTCCATGCCGTCCAACGGCTTCATTGGGCGCTGGACGGACGGACCGGTTAAATTGCTAGGGGTCTGGTTCAGTCCAGACCTCCAGACGGACAAAAACTGGGACGAGGTGATGAGCAGAGTGGCTTCTCTCCCCCAGAAATGGGCGGAGAGAAAGCTATCCCTGAAAGGTCAAGTGGAGGTGGCTAATACGTACATCGCGTCCATCATTTACTACCGCCTGACCGTTGTGCCTTGTCCTAAGCCTCGCCTGACTGCGCTGGAGCATTTGCTCTTTCGCTTTTTGTGGAAGCGACGTGCTCCGATGGTCAGGCAGTCCATCTGCTGTCAACACCCGCTACGTGGAGGGCTGGGCATGCCGTGGCTGATGATGCGCAGACACGCGCTCAGGCTACATCTCCACCTCTTCCTCGACGGTGATCAGGTGTGGTCGCTGTTTGCTAGCCGCGTCTTTCCCCAGCTCATTTCCTTGACGGAGCTGCAGTCCTGGGTCAAGCGAAGACCGAGAGGGAGCGCTTGGAGACTGGAATGTCTTCAGGCGCTCACAGCCCTCGACCAATCGGGCAATGTGATCGGTGGAAACTCTACCTTGGCGTTCTATAGAGGATTAGTGGAGGGGAAGAGCGACGACGTACTTGGGGAAACTCTAGGCGTCGACGAAAATCAACTAGCCAATCTCTTCGGAAGAACTTTTGGGCCGGTGCCTATGGACAACTTCCAGAAATCTCTGGCCTGGCAGTGCTACCGAGGAGCTTTGCCAGTACGGGATAAACTCTACAGGCATGGAGGTGCCGTCAGCCGGGCATATCCGAGATGCACGCAGGGCAACGAAACCGTCCTGCATGCACTCGTCCAGTGTCCAAGCATTGCTGACTTGTGGGTTTATGTCGAACACCTGCTGTCGCGTGTAGAACGGATCCGACTATTTGTGAGGATTACCCCGCCCTCTTCCTTTAGCCAGGAAGGGCAGGCAGTTTTTATCTGTCTGGTGGCCATGGCAAAAGAGATAGTATGGTCGACGCGTCTGAAAGGGCTGAAGACGAACACTTATCTCTTCGGTGATGCCCTGATTAACTTTTTCAAATTTCATTTGAAAAGGAAAATCAAGGTAGAGAGGGAGCTGCTCTCTTCCCAGCATTTTGTTGAAAGATGGGTGAGAGAGGCAAGAATGGCCCGAGTGAATGGACCTACTCTGTGTATATGCCTGTAAATTGAAGGTGGAAAACTGGGAGGACACTTGCCCTGGAGGTCAGGGTCACCGTGGCTATTTTTAATGGGCTTTCTCCATGATGGCCTTCGGAAGTCTCCCCCCTATTGGGGAATATTTCATTGTTCTTTTATTACATCCTGTTTTTTTGGGGTTTTTTACACGCAGAAATGCACATTTGTACCGTCCTGTACTGTCCTTAATCTCTACTTTGTGTAAACCCTTGTGGTTAATAAAGAAAGCATTATTATTATACAGAAGGGCGGTGGATTGGCAGTATTGGTAGAGGGTCGGACGCCATGCTTTCCAGCATAGTTACGTCCCTTTACGATCTGAGTTCAAATCCCGCCGAGGTTGACTTTGCCTTTCATCCTTACGGGGTCGATAAAATAAAGTACCAGTAATGCACTGGGTAATTGCTGGCCTTGTGCCTAAAGTAGAAACAATTATTATTATACAGAACTGATTTTGGCTTGGTTTCTACAGTTGGATGCTCTTCCTAATGCCAACCACATTTTCAGTGTGTACTGGGTGCGTTTTATCATGACACCTACAATATATATTGTACGGGACCTTTTGAGGCAGTGTTTTACATGCAGAAGCATTCCTGATGCTAAACCCTTTAGCTGGTTTATATGCATACATACACACAAACACATATCATCATCGTTTAACGTCCATCTTCCATGCTAACATGGGTGCACACACACATATATATTTACATATAAAGATATAAAATCATTTCCAGAATATATCCCAGTCTTTATTAAATTATTCTTTATGAAACTCACTCTACCTCTCTCTCCATTATTTCCTTTTGTGTCTTCCACACTATCGACAATGTCAACAATTTTCTCACCAGTTCGTGGTTGCATCTGTCTGTAACAAGAAAAGTAAAGAATATTTTGGTCAATATTTATGAAAAATAGGCAGCAAGTAGCAAACTATATCAGGGATATTCTAAACCCTTTTCATATCAAACCACCTGATGCTGTCCCAGATCTATATCAAATCCTTCCATCATAATTTCATTTAAGAAATTTCTATTAAGTAATTTTCTAAATATCAGCATACTAATGGAAGGATTTTAGGTTATTTTCAATTATTTTTTCCAGCCTGTGGAGTTTGAGACGTTTGGTGGAGTTGGGCCACTGACAGCGAAGTTCTTGTCATCACTGGCGGTTCACCTTACTGAGGTGTCAGGTGATGCCCATGAGGGTGCCTGGTTGTTTCAGTGCATTAGCCTCGCCATCACTCGTGGCAATGCCGCAAGCATAATGGCTTGCCTCAAAGTGTTTATTAACCCCTAAGGTGTGATGTGCAGCTGATTGTCGTATTTGGTGGTGAATTGATGGTAGTTTTTGTCTTTGTTCCCCACCTTTTTTGTTCTCTCTTTTATGCATGTTCTTCTGAATGATTATAATGTTATTTATGTATAGATTTAAAACATGTTTGTAATGTTATTTATTGTAAATCTGGCACTGATAATATTACTGTAATTCATTTTGCTTTTGTTTTTATTCGTTTAGAGATCAGCTGGGCTTCTGCTATTGATACGATACTTTGGATTCTAACCCCTCAAAAGTAGTATCCATGTAATAGTCGACCCCATGTAATGGTCTAAAAAGTTCAACTTTTACACAAGCCTATACAGTATATACATATATGCATGTAACAAATGTTTCAGTATAACGATTTGTTTCGGTCGATCTTGTCATAAAGAATTTTTCGTTACAACAAATTTTTTTTTATATCCTGTGAATTTCGTTATAACGGAATTTCACTGCACCCTTGCGGACGTAAAATGATGATGATGATGATGATGTACAAGAGTGTTGTTTATCTTAGTTGTTATGTAGTAACTCATTATCACCAGGTAGGTGATAATGAGTGACAGAGTATTCAATTATCAAATAATGGTAGTTAAGATGGGATTAAATTACCCTAATTGTTTATTGCATTATATATATTTTTGTTACATGGGCATTCAGGTGACTTCGTCAGATGCTTATGTAATCATTAGTGCAGCTACGCAATCATTGTGATATGCTGGTGGCCATGCACGTCCATCCAGTAGTGAAGTGGTTTGGCATATATATATATATATGTGCGTGTGTGTGTGTTCGTGAGTGGCAGTCACGAGAATACACAATCTTGATAAGGAGTAAACACTCCAAAACTCATTTGCATACCAAGCGATATTATGGCCGGCTTTGCCAAAAGTTAAAAAAACAAATCTGTTTTCGTTCTTAACCTGGTGGATACCTAAATGTATTCGTGAGTGAATAATATTATAATAATATCGTAATATTATTAATATTTATGAGGATGTTTGCTTCTAAACAAACCGAATATTAAAAATATGATCTTATTATATTATTATTATTCACTCACAAATATATTTAGGTATCCACCATGTTAAGAGTGAAAACAAATTTTGATAAGGAGCAAACACTCCGAAACAATTGTCAATTGTTTTCACTCAGCTACCACTGGAGCAAAAGGTTGAAGTTGTTCATCTAAAAAACAGACATGGTGTTTATGAGGCTGTTTGTTTTCAAACAAACCGAATTTTGATAATACTATGATATTATTATATTAATCACTCACGAATACACTTAGGCATCCACCATGTTAAGAGCAAAAACAAATTTTGTTTATATATATATACCAAATATACTCATATGAAAGTCGAACTCACAACCTTACGATTGTGAGCTCAACGCTCTAACCACGAAACTCGTTGCTCCAGTTCATTCAGCTGTAGAAATGAGTTGTGACGTCACTGGTGTCAAGTATCAGCCATTGCTTTTCCCTTGGACAACATCGATGGCGTGGAGATGGGAAACTGGCATGGATGGGCAACTGCTGGTCTAACACAAACGCATCTTGCCCTGTCTTGTGCGTGAGGGGTGGGTGGGGGGGCGCTTTCTAACAAAGTACCTTACATACAAAACATATAAGAGTGCTTCAGTTCTCCGCCTCCAACTTAGTCGCTTCGGCCACAAACCCCGGCATCGTAGCCCGCCTCAGAAGAACGTAAAATAAACAAATACCAGGGTTTGTCCGGCCGCCGTCGAGACCTCAGGCGTACTTGGACCCCGTACTGCTAAGATCGGAGCGTCGGCAGCCGTCTGAAGAGGGAGCGCCGCGGGGTTGGGTGGCTGTTGCAGCGGGTGTCACTGGCCATCGTCCGCAGGAATGCTTTTGCTGCCTTGTCCATCGGGCGCAGCAAGAAAAGTCCAATCACCCTCCCCTCTCTTCTACGGCACCAGAGCTCTTGCCATCCCCTCCCTTCCCGTTCTTTTTCTTCTTTCTTTCTTTCTTTCTCTATATTTCCCTATACTTTCTTTCCTTTTGCTCACCCCTTCTATTATTGCCGTCAGTATCGGTAGAGGGTCGGACGCCATGCTTTGCAGCATTGAGTTACGGCCCTTTACGATCTGAGTTCAAATCCCGCCGAGGTTAACTTTGCCTTTCATCCTTACAGGGTCGATAAAATAAAGTACCCGTAATGCAGTGGAATAATTGCTGGCCTTGTGCCAAAAGTAGAAATGATAATAATTATTATTATTGTTACTGTAAATAATATGTTTATACAGTTTTTATCATAAATAAATTTGTTTATAAAATGATCGACTAACTATTTTTACCATGGCTGTAACGTTCGAGGCGTTTGGGGAAACTCGACCACAGATGACGAGGTTCTTGTTATAATTGGCGGCTATGGCCTTGCCTTTGTATCAGATGATGCCCACGGGGATATTGGTCTAACCAGCGACTTAGTCGCGCTGTTACTCGCGGCAATGCTGCGTGTGCTTTGGCTTGCTTCAAATATTATTAGAGGGAAGCTCCAGTACCACTTGCTGTGGTGTGTAATTGAGTATACGGGCCTTCTTCTTCCTTATTGTCGGACGCCATGCTTTGACGCATAGAGTTACGGCCCTTGCCATTCTGAGTTCAAATCCCGCCGAGGTTAACTTTGCCTTTCATCCTTACGGGGTCGATAAAATAAAGTATCAGTAATACACTGGATAATTTGCTGGCCTTGTGCCAAAAGTAGAAACAATTATATATATTTTTCCTTTTTTTTTAGAACTGTATATATTTGCTGTCTTATTCTTTTTACATAATTGTTTAATAAAACTTAACAGTGTAACAGCCGAATGTACAGACACACAAAGTACGTTATATACAAAACATAATAATAATTCACCAGCAGTTTCCTTGGATTGTTTTTTTTAATATATTCGTTTATTCACATACACCCATGTGTCTGTATAGCGTCTGTATATGTGCGCGTACGGTTCAGTATGTATATATATATATATATATGTGCGCGTGTATATATGTATGTATAAACACACACACATCTATATATATATACACTATTTATATATAAACTATTTATATATATATATATTATTTATTTATATATACTATACTATATATATATATATATACACACATATAATTACATAATAAACAACACAATATAATTATTCCGTTACCAAAGGCTTCAGGAAACTAGACGGTCTTTACAGACACGTCAATCAGATGAAATAGTTTATGTAATTAAATAGCTCTGTACTATACATAGAGCACTCTTCTTTCCTTTACCTTTTCTACAGAAATACTTAACATACACACACATATATATGTGTGTATGTGAACTTTTATGACATATATATCATCTGTAAGGAAGGTATACGTACGTTGGTGAGATATCAAATTTAATGTCAACATCCTCCCAAACGTTATCAGCGGCCATCTTGTAAATTATCAACGTTGCTATGACGATTTCTCATATAATTTCTCTGTGCAGTCGTCTCCTCCTCAGGTCCCGCGTAAGTCTACTAAATCGATAATCATGTTTAACTTAGACAATTGAAATGATTATCTTACTTTCTGAGAGTAACCTCCCTTCAATGCATCTTCATTCAGCATCCGATATTTTTCACGTCGACCCTCGCTAATTACCTTAAAGAGAAAATAATTATTTAATCTGGATGACGTTGGTTTTAGTCACTAGTTAATATATTCGCCAAAGAATTCATTTTTTTGTTCTTATAGACAATTTTAAAACGTATATTTGTATTTTGTTGTTTAGCAGGCCTATGATCAAAAGCATTCAGCATATTACTGCTTCATTTAATTTTCAGTAATTCTCATCCCGGACTACGTTATCCTATGTGTTCTTTCTTGAAACGACAGGGTATGATTTGAGGACAATTTTGCTGCTATTTCTAGCAGGTTGAGCAACCACACAAATAATTAAATCAAAGGTTCTCAACGGGGGGGCATATGCACTCCTGGGGGGCGTTTCAGAACTCCAGGGGGGCGTTTCGGAGCAAGGTCGCGTTAGGGGGTCATTTAGAGCTGGGGGAGGGGGTTAGGAGGGCGCTGGAAGGCTCTTTATTTTGGTAAGTTTTATAAGCCATATTTGTATGTCTTTGAGACAGCCAGTGTGAATGCATTTGAATGAGCTTGCAGACAGCATAACTATAGTCTGACCGCAGCTGTGAGCAGGTGTGCAGGCATGTCCGGTAATTGAGACGTTAACCGGTAATTGAGATCCTAAAAATGGAAAAACCCACAGTCAACTGGGTCAAGGACACTTTGAGCGCAGCCAGTTAGAATCTTATTTTTTCCTTCACCGATAACAATGTATTTCATGTCTGAAATTATTGACTCAACCGTAACGAGTTAACACTATGTAGATCTATTTTATTCCCTATTGTATAAATAATATTACAAATAAAAAAAAAAGAAAAGAAAAAACAGAAGCGAGTAGCACACACATCTAGGACCACGTACAACACATAATCAGATAATACACACATCTTTGGAATATTGTTAATCAATTTTTTAGTAATCTACTGATATAAAAATCAGTAGTATATTGAAAAAGGGAAAAATAGGGGGGGGGGGGGGCATGATTTCGAGGGACAAAAGGGTGAGTTTGGCCTAAATGGGTTGAGAACATGTGCATTAAATGAAGAAATATATACATTTACTTAATGATAGGATAGCTTGAGGTTTTAGATGTGGGGTACGTAAATGAAAGAATGGAGAAGTGATAATGTAGAGGGAGGGATTGATGAAAATCTTATTTAGCACTAAAAATAATTATAAAAAAGAATGTTGTATTATGTTCTTGTAAATAATCTTTAGCTATAATTTTATTATGACAACTATATTTTACAAATGGAAATTATACAATGATGGAAATACTAAAAAAAGATAAACACAAAATTAAGTAATGAAAAAAATCAAGGGGGAAAGGGTAGATCTGGCTGTATAAGAAAGTAGAGGAAAGGACTATAAATATCATAAATGTGAAGAAAAAGAGGGAAAGACCAAGGACTATTAGGTAGCGGGAAGGGGAGAGGGTGATAGACTCTGTGCCTAGGTCAGTGCAGTGTAAATAATTGTATTTGTATTTTATTAAATCTTTCCAAATGTGTAAGTGAATGTAAGCATAAATATTAGCAACCAATACCATTGCTACCCCAGTGGTACATGCCTGAATAGTGTGGAAGAACGCTCTCTGGCATGCTGAACCCCCAAGTGCAAGCTCTCACGGTCCCAGTGGACAGGATGGAAAAAACGTTACCATGGAGGATAGTGAGGGAAATGCATTGAAATTGCCATTCCAACTCGTGGGATCACTTAGTGATTCTCTTATAACTACTCCAGGCACTCATCATCATCATCATCATCATCACCGTTTTACGTCCGTTCTTCCACGCTAGCATGGGTTAGACGGGTTGTCCTGTTGTGGGCAGTGTCTGGTCGGCTGACCATGCCTTGCTCATACAGGAACTGATCTGGCTTGATTTCTACAGCTGGATGCCCTTCCTAACACCAACCTCATTTACAGTGAGTGCTGGGTGCTTTTTCGTGGCGCCTACACGTCCACTTTACAGTGTGGGCTGGGTGCTTTTTTGCCGTGGCCCCTCCACGACCACCTTGCGGTGGGGGGGGGGGGGGGGGGCATATTGTTTATATGCTTCAGCATGTACCCATGGGAGGTCGGGTACCCTGTATTACTGCGTGACGCCAGAAGTCACGGTCGTGTGTCATTGACTTTGAGAGGTGTAGTTGGGTAAGGTCGGCTTTTATCACCTCATCCCAAGTCATCTTGGGTCTCCCCACTCCGCGGTTTCCATCAACTTCTAGTGCTCTGCACCTTTTTATGCAGCTGTCATCCTTCATACGCATCACATGTCCATACCAGCATAACCGCCTCTCCTGCACGCAGCATTTGATTCCTCTTATGCTCAGTCTCTCTCTCAATTCATTTATGCTTTGTCGTTCACGTATATTACTGTTACACATCCATCGGAGCATGCAGGCTTCGTTTCTCTCTAATCTACGTAAGTCTTCCACCTCATAGATGCTATCTGCATGTAAAACAGTTGTTAGGTTAGTGTTAACATATTTAATGATATGAGCATTAAAGATCTAATTAGAAATACTTATGTGGTGAGGAAAAGGCAAAATGTTATATTAATAATTTTGGCAATTATAGGAGACAATGAGGGAGATGCATTGAAAAAGACATTTCAACTAGTGGGGCCCACTTAGTGATTCTCTTATAACTACTGTGGCAAATACAGTGAAGTTTATGCTTCTCAAATGTCTAATAATACCAAAATATATCTTGGGTTGCCTCTTGCTGAAATGATTAAAATAACATTTTGCCTTTTCCTCACCACATAAGTATGTTTAATGCTCATTACATTAAATATGTTATCACTAACTTAACTACTGTTTTATATGCAGATAGCATCTATGAGTAATTAACCACACTTATACATATTTATATTTTAATGAGCCAATAGCTGTCTTGACCATCAACATAGAGCAGTACTAGTGACAGGATAAAAAATGAAACATTTTTAATAATATATTACCATTTATAACTCACCTCCTGTCAGGTATAAAAATAGTTTTTTTATTATTTTTCATTTGTATTTTCTCTGTAATGGATATATCGCACAATATGCAAATGAACATTTCCAGCAGATGTTTTATAAGCAAAAAGTATATAAGCTATAGCTTATGCTTGTCTGAGTCGCAAGTGAATAAGTGTCACCGATGATGGATACAAATACTGAAATACCAGTGTTTGTTGTTCTCACACAACTACTGTGACAGCTTGAAACATTCATAGTGAAACGTGTTTATTATATTTAAACATACTGTATATGTCTAGTGGTAAGGGTGTTGGACATATGACCCTAATGTCCTGGGTTTGATTCCTAGGCTGGGTTGCATGTTATCTTCTTGGGCAAAACACTTCATTTCACATTGCTCCAGTATACTCAGCTGAAAATATGTACCAACAATAGCTGGGGGTTTGATCTTGTGATGGACTGGTGTCCTGTCCAGTGGGGAGTCTTGTACTCTGTTGCTTCATGCAATCAATCCAGGATAAGCACCGGCCTAACAAGCCTTCTGGCTTGAGACAGACTTTAACCTTTAGCCTTCATATAGACCTCTGTTATGAATCATGCTATGTTAGTGCTACTGCTAATGTATATGATCTTCTAACATCAGCTTTACCATTATAAATATGTTATATCAGCCAAAATACTTAGGAAATATCTTCAAGTAACAACTCTATAATGTTGGCTTGTTGTTGTTTAGCCCTGAGTCAGTTGGAGCAAGCAGATCTATGATCAAAGGAATCCCAGTTTTATTATCTTATTCTTAAACCCTTCAGCATGTAAACCGGCTGTATCCAGCCAGAATTCTCTCACCTATTTCTGTTTAAACTGGCCACTCAACTGGTTCCCAAAATAAATACTATCAAGATCTCATAGATTCAATATTATGTGAGATAAAGCCTTTACCGTGAAAATATAAGACTATATATAGAATAATGTAGATGCTAAAGGGTTAAGGGTGTCTGAAACTGTATTATCTCATGTGTTCTTTCCTTCTTTTAATGCAGTAAGGTGTGATTAGAAGGAATTTAACTGCTTTTCCAGCAGCTCAAGTAATTGTTTTCCATATTCTTTGTTCTCACCCACTCTTTTAAAACAGGTGCGACTCTACCACCTCTTGTTGTAATATGTAATTGAGTGTACATATCTTCTTCCATTTCTCAATAATATATATATATTAAAACACTGAAACAACGTATCTCTGGTGGTCAACTGATGAGATGGGACTGTCTGTATTCATTCATTTTCCTATCTTCACCCATAATTTTTATTCATTTTATATATCATCATCATCATCATCATTTTACGTCCGCTTTTCCCTGCTTGCAAATGCTGGACGGGTCCTATTCAGCACAGCATCTCTCCACTTGTCACGGTCCTTTGTCATCTCTTCGGTGAGTTTCAGCAATCTGAGGTCTGGTCTCACCTCCTCCGCCCATGTTTTTCGTGGTCTACCTCTACTGTGTCTTCCTTCTACTGGGATTTCTTGGCACTTCTTTACCCAGTGGTCATCCTCCATGCGCATCACATGTCCATACCATCTCAGCCTTCTCTTCTGCACACCACAACTTATCCCTCTTATACCCAGTTTCTTTCTCAACTCGTCTATGCTTGGTCGTTCACGCACATTGACATTGCACAGACAACGGAGCATGCTTGCTTCATTTCTCTCCAGCCATTGTATATCTTCTGCAGTTGCTGCCCATGTCTCACTACCATGCAGCATCACGCATCTCACACAGGCATCATATAACCGTCCTTTCGTACGCAGAGAGAAACTCTTCTTTGTCAACAGAGGAAGCAGCTCCCTAAACTTCTTCCAACCTGTCCTTATTCTAGATACTATGGCCTCGGAATATATATATTTGTTTTGCAAGGTTTTTGATATGAAATTGTGTGTCCTAAGTTACAGTCGGGGTGACTGCGAGGCTTAAGCCATAGCAGTAGCAAACAGTTATTCTCTCCCAGCTCCACTTGTCCACAAGCCTGCAGCACCCTTGAATATTTTAACCGAAATCAAGTAACTACTTAAAATATATTTTTCAATAAATAAAAAATTAAAGAATTAAAAATTAACTAAAAATAAAAAATAAAAAGTAAAAGGAAAGGTTATATCAAAAGGAAGAGTATGTGGGAAAGAGATGATTATAATGAAATAATTATTATAATAATGAAAAAGATGAAAGAGTAAGGAGTAAGGAGATAGATCTCTATAGGTCTAATCTATAAACCAGAGCCTATGGTTATAGTTTAACTGGAAGCATGATAGCCATATCGCTCTCCAGTCTTCCGTCAGATCAGGTTCTGCGTATCAGATCCAGATGTTCGATCCCCACTGACTGGAGATTCAAGCACTCGATGAGCTGGATGCCAGAGTAAAATCTTACGATGTGTATATCGAGTGTCCAGGAGGGGGTTAGGCGGTAAAATTGCTCTCCTCAGCCTGTATATAATATCCGTGAAACCGATCAAGGTCTCTGGGCTAACATGCTTGGCTGGAATTTAGCTCTTAGGTGGCTCCTTGACCAATTAAATAGTGTAGGCTAACCAAAGGTAATTAAAGTGGTTATCAAGATAGGACACCTGAAGATGAATTAGGGATAAATTAAAAAACAGTAAAACAGGTATAGTCTGACTAGGAAATATATATATTATGGAACGAAGCTTATTGAATAGAATGGACACATCTTTGGTTCTTTCCTCGCTTTCTCAATAATTTAATTAAGTCTGAATTATTAAAATTCAAACCCAACCGATTAGAGTGTACACTTAAACATTAATCAGTGAGGAAGATGATTTCATGTCGGTAGTAAATTTAAGTTACCTGGACCAATGCACCAGTTTCTACAATTCCGATCTGCTGGCGATGGTCCAAGTGGAACCACTGTGCAGAAATTAGATGTTAGTATACATTACATAATTTGCCAGCAACCACGTTGTCAGTAGGAGTTCGCCTCCCTCGACTGGAAAGTTCTGTGCCAGGCCTGACCAATTTACAGGGAACACATGCTGGAATTACTTAAAATTGAAAAAAAATGACCAGGCCAGAAGCATTCTACTAGGGTGCTTTTGTGTATATATATATATATATATATAGGCACATGGCTTAGTGGTTAGAGCATTGGGCTTCCAATCGAAAGGTTGTGAGTTCGATTCTCGGACCGGGTGATGTGTTGTGTCCTTGAGCAAGACACTTTATTTCACGTTGCTCCAGTTTACTCAGCTGTAGAAATGAGTTGTGACTCTGCCAAATCAATGGTTGGCAGTAGTTCCAGCTGCACGCATTGAAAGACTGGTGTGGTGGTTCTGAGAATAATGCGGCTTTGCAGATGATCAATGCAAATTGACAATGGAAAGGCGCTCCCACTCGAGTTAGAAGAGAACTATTGACCTTCAGGAGAAGCAGTGACCCTTGATTGTATTCAGCAACAGAAACAAATATGAAGTATACCAAATCCAATGCTCTTAGGCACGGCCTTGGTTCTTCTTTAGCAGGGAAAAGCGGACATAAAATGATGATGATGATATATATATATATATATATCATCATCATCATGGAGGCACATGGTTTAGTGGTTAGAGCATTGGCCTTGCAATCGAAAGGTTGTGAGTTCAATTCTCGGACCGGGTGATGTGTTGTTTCTTTGAGCAAGACACTTTCTTTCACATTGCTCCAGTTTACTCAGCTGTAGAAATGAGATGATAGGGACCCCAGTCCTTATCATTCCACTGCAATGGTCGTGGAGGTGCCACAGAAAAAAAGCACCCAGCACTCACTGTAAATGAGGTTGGTGTGAGGAAGGGCATCCAGCTGTAGAAATCAAGCCAGAATCAGTTCCCATCCCACCCTTGCAAGCAGGGAAAAGCGGACGTAAAATGAAATAATGCTGAAATGATGACATATATTTATATGCACACAAGGTGTGTCAGGAAAAAAACAGGATTGGGGTTGAAAAAAGAAATATTTCAAATACAAACTACAAGTTTTACCCTTTGAAATAATCCCCCTCAAATCTAACCAACATGCTTCTCCACCATGCCTCCATGCAAACCCAAGAGGATTCACTTAGGATTCCATTGTCCCAACCCTCTTGATGGCTTCCACGTCCAGAAAACAGGTCATGCTGGAAGATCCATAACTCATTACCAGTGAAGACTCTCCCCAGCAAATCAGATTCAAGATACTCGAGGATGTCATGACACACCTGCACGTAGCCGTTCCTTCTGGTCGTTGTTCAGCAGCTTTGGCACCATCTTCACACAGATCTGTATGCCAAATCTTCAGTGATAATCTTCCGAATGCTGTCGCAGTTCATGCCCAGCTCACTTGCAATCAGTTAAACAGCCAGCCGATGATTACCACTCACTCAACATTGGCCTCAGTCCTGCTCATTGAAGGCCTTCCATTCCTGGGGTCGTCTTCCACCTTTTGTGCCACTTGAAAACCTGTGAGTGTGATATTGTCTCATCTCCGCAAACTTGCTGCAGTATTCCGAGTGTTTCTGACAGTTTTCCCCAGCTGGTTCAGAAACCTGAGATAAGTTTGTTGCTCTGTGTCCATAACTTGATGGCCTAAAATTGAGGAGCTGTTAAGAAAAGCATGTGGAAATCTAAACTATAATAAAGGAAGGTCTGCGGGACTGCGTACGGTTTATTTTTTTTATCTCGTTAGTAAAATAAGTTGGATTACTTTGAATAAATAATGAATGAATATTACATAATTTATCTACTAAATTTCGTAAACAAAAATAATTTTGTAAAAATAAATAATTTAAAATTGACCTCTTTTCAAAGTTGCACTTCCGGTATATTGTTGCCACCACCACCACCACCACTTCAACTACCATATATATAGAAAGAGAGAGTGTGTGATGTCAACACTTCCGGTGGCAATCACTTAAATAAACATACTAATTTTCTCCTAATGCTGTTTATATATAATATCGTCTTTTTTAATGTATCATGGATTATGTTACTGATTACATAAGACAGTGTAACAACGTCTTCGTTCAATTTCTGTTTATATTGTCAATTACGATTTTATTTGATGTATCATATCTACATGTATATATACTTGCGTATAATATCAATATACACACGACACATGGTAGCAGAAAACCACCCGAAGGGTGGTTTTTCTGCTAGTACATATAATGCCTGCAGAGAGCTGAGATCGCAGTTATATACTCCCTGGATATTATATCACATGGTGACGCAACTGTCTAATCCCTACCCCACTCATAGGTCACAGTACATTAAGTCATGTTACTTTTCTGACACACCTCATATGTGTGTATATATATATATATATATATATATATATATTGTTATACTTGGGGATAATATTGCCAGAAATAATAACACAACACACTCACTGTTTGGTTGGTTTTCACTTCTGTATCTTTTATATCTCTATAGTTAATTTATTTGGCAATCAATCTTCATCATTGATTGACCAGCGGTTAAAAATACAGATATAAATATATATATATATATAGTCTATCAAAGTTCTTTTGTCACATCATCAGTGGTACTATTATGTTTCCTCCTATTGTATTGTATTGTAATGTCTATGCCATTTTTATTTTTATTTATTTATTTATTTATTCTTGTCTCTGCGCATGTGTTTGCGTGTGTGTATAATGTTTGGTGTATGTGTTTTTGTATTCTATCTTTGTTCACTAGTGTGTGTTTATATGTGTTTGTTGTTATTGTTCTTGTGTATATATTTATTTATTTATATTTGGGTATGGTTGTTCTTGTTATTCCATTTGATCTTTCTGTTCAACTTTGGTCTTCTTAGTTCTATCTCAGTTGCTTCTCTGATTTGCCAATCTGTTGAGTCATTTCTATGTAGTCTATATTACTGTCATGTCTTTGTCTGGCGTGTTCGTATAGTACTGAACGTTTTTTTTGTTCTTTTAGTACCCCCCAGTGTTGGTCTATTCTTTCACCTATGTATGTCGTTGTACATACATAGGTGAGACAGCTCGAAGCATAGGAGAAAAAATAGACCAACACTGGGGGGAACTAAAAAGACAAAAAAATGGTTCAGTACTATACGAACACGCCAGACAAAGACATGACGGTAATATAGACAACGTAGAAATTAAAATAATATCTAAGCATATATCATCATCATCATCATCGTTTAACGTCCATCTTCCATGCTAGCATGGGTTATTGTGATTATGTGTTAAGAAGTGATTGAACAAAACATACATTGAAAATGTCTTCATTTTTACTACCTGACTAGAACATGTCTAAATTCTAGTTCTATTCTTTCACTACAGAAAGTAAATTAGAAAATTAATTCAATGAATATTTTGTGTCATTTATTTTCATTATATTGTCAGGTTTTACTTTTCACTTTAATTTATTTCATTGTCTGCTACCTGACATTTTATATAAGAAATGAACATATATAGCATAAAATGAAATCTGACCTCCCCCAACTAGAACTCTCTAGTAGCTATCCTCATTATCCCTGTACACCCTATCAAAAGACTTAGGGGTGCACTAGTAACATACTCTGTGTACTTTAAACCTGGTAGAGCCCATCTCTCTCCAGATCTGAACACAGAGAAGGAAATATAAAGGAAGAATCACTCTCAGTACTTAACTGGTACTTTTTCAGTGACCTCAAAAGGATGAAATGCAAAGTTGACTTTTGTGGGATTTGAACTCAGAGAGTACACAGAACTGGAATGAATACTGCAAAGCATTGAATTTAATGTTCTAATGATTCTGCCAATTGGCTGCTGATAATAATTTATATACTAGAGAGAATATAAATATTTTAAAACTGGTATTAAGATTTTCTGAATATCATTTATTATAAATGCAGTAAATTTAGCTTACAGACATATGTTTAACCCTTTCATTGCAATATTTCTAATGAAATACACTGTTTGGGATGAATTAGCGCTATATTGCTATATTTTTGAAGAAATAAATAAGGCAATCTGTTCCCCCAGTCGTATAAAATACTTGAAGATAACTCATTTATTACCATATTTCTAATGAAAAACACTACTCATGTGTTTCAAATAATTCTGAAAATAACTAAGGATTTAGATGGATTTAATAAAATACCTAACTTTCTCATTAGTAAACTAGTATCTGGAACGGAACTCAATTCTTAGATAAAATTATGAAGGAAAAGTAGTGGCACTGCCATGATAAAATGCATCCAGTACATGCCGTAAAGTGGCTGGTGTTAGGAAGAGCATCCAGCTGTAGAAGCCATGTCAAAAATTAACATATAAGCAAGACACAACCATCTGACATGTCTAGCCTCAGAACATGACAACCTGTCTAACCCATGCATGCATAGAAAATACACATAAAATGATGATGATGGTAATGTAAAATGAGAGGTTTCATATCATAGATGGTCCCAGGTGGGTTGGTATTGAAGGGTTAAAGAAAGAAGTGGGAATTGAAGTCTCGTGTTATACTTTGAAAATATATTTTTAAATGGTAAAAATCAGGGATCATTGAGCAAACTTCTTTGATAGGTAAACAGACTGCCTACTTTTAATCATGCAAATTCATGAAGCATTCCATATTTGTACACATTGAGCACCTTAGAGTTGTAATGAGGGAGTGCTGGAGCTACCATAAAAAGTACAGTCCATTCTGTAAGGTAGTATGCTGGTGCCACAACAAAAAATACTCAATGCACCCTGCAAGAGGTTGGTGCTGGTGTCACAAAAAATGGAAGCATTACACCCTGTATTATGCCCATGAAAAAATGCACCTAATACATCCTGTATATTGTTAATGTTGGTACCACAATAAAATATGCCAAGTATGCCCTGTGTAACATGTCAGTGCTGTGAAAAATGCACCCAGTACACTTTGTTTTTCATTCTTTTGGGGTCAGTAAAGAAAGTAACAGCACAGACTTGGTGCAGCCCCCTCTCATTCCAGCTGTCACATATTGGATATTCTGCTGGATTAAGGGAAGGAGGGTCGAGAGGGTGTATAAGTCTGCTTGTGACTGCATGAAGAGCAGCTCTCTCCCCTTCCAGCTGTACCACTGGATCAAGGGGAGGGAGGAGTGAGAGGATATTTATGTCTGCTTGCGACTGCATGAGTACCTGAAACCCTTGGTGAAAGTATGGTACATACTCCCAAGCCACACTAGATTGTGACTGACAGCTGTAGTTTTTAGTTTTTGGCAGATATCTTACCTTGCTTTTGGTTTATGTAACCTTGAGTTACATAGAATAAGGATAGGATTGAAGAAACTTAGGGAGCTGCTTCCTCTGTTGACAACAAAGGGTTTCTCCCTACTAACGAAAGGTCGGCTGTATGATGCCTGTGTGAGATGCGCGATGCTGCATAGTAGTGAGACTTGGGCAGCAACTGCGGAGGATATGCGAAGGCTGGAGAGAAATGAAGCAAGCATGCTTTGATGGATGTGCAATGTCAACGTGCGTGAATCACCAAGCATGGACGAGTTGAGAGAGAAACTGTGTATAAGAGGAATAAGCTGCAGTGTGCAGGAGAGAAGACTGTGTTGGTATGGCCATGTGATGCGCATGGATGATGACCACTGGGTGAAGAAGTGCCAAGTAATCCCAATGGAAGGAAGACGCAGTAGAGGAAGACCACGGAAAACATGGGCAGAGCTCGTGGGAGCTGACCTCAGATTGCTGAAGCTTACAGAGATGACGAAGGACCGTGACAAATGGAGAGATGCTGTGCTGAAGAGGACCTGTCCCACCCTTGCAAGTAGGGAAAAACGGACGTAAAATGATGATGATGATGAGGAGTGGCTAACAAAACCAGCCTTAGAAAACCAAACTCGGTCACAATCAAACATTTAAATAGATTGTTTGGAGGAATCTTTTCCTTGTATCTTGTTTCAATATGACGCGGTTATATCCACATAGATAATTGTTTCTACTTTTTGGCACAAGGCCAGCAATTAACCCAGTGCATTACTGGTTTTTATTTTATCGACCCCGTAAGGATGAAAGGCAAAGTTAACCTCAGCAGGATTTGAACTCAGACCGAAAAGGGACGTAACTCCATGCCACAAAGCCTGGCGCCCGACCCTCTACCGATACTGCCAAAACACCTTTACAGATCAGGTTTAAATGGATTCGTTGACAGTGGCGGGGTGGGGGTACAGTGGATGGTACTACCTTCTGCTTAGAAAATAGAATTTATGAAAAACGTCCAGAATGTTCTGACATCCCCACCCCACCCCTGTATCGACGTCTGGCGACGGGCATGGATTTAAAGTTTTCTTAACTTTTGATTTCTCCATTGCAAAAATGATTTGGAAGACTTCCTTTTTCTTCGCCAACTTATACCTGGTGGAGTCTTCAAACACTCCTTCCAGCGAGTCCTGCCAAAAGCAGCCGTCTCCAACTGATCTGGCTGGGTCGCCAAGCAAGAACAGCCAAGGTCATAGATGTTATCCAACCATTTTGCTCGGGGTCTACCCCTGGGTCTCCTGCCGGTTGGCTTTTGCCCGCAAAATCTGTCCTCTTTCGTACGAAAAACATGGCTTGCTCATTCCAATTTGCTAAATTGCGAGAGATCTATGCTGAAAACATTCGCTAACTCCAAAACCTCAACATTACTCACATAACCTTTCCACGAAAGGTGCAACATTCGTTAAAGACATGATAAAAACGCTGTAACTGTTGACCATGTTTTGACTATAATGTCTGTTTTACAACCATACAATCAAATAGACAAAACGCATGTTTTGGAAATATTATAGTGTCATTTGTTTAAAAGTATCTTTTATACCATAATAAAGATTGAAATTTTCCAACAGATATTCATGACTTGTATTTGAATCATGGTTCAGCAGGCTGCCAAAATATTTGGAGGAAGATACGTTTTTCAAAGTTTTATCATGTACCGTTATTTTAAGTTCCATTCGAGAACTTTCAAATACAGGGCTGATAATGAAGTTTTATTAACATTCATTGTGGACCTCAATATGTTACAGGCGAATGAAATTTATATATATATATATAAATGCGTACATACAAATATTTTTGATAGTGTTCTTCAACTTACAGCTTTTAACATAGCCTTTACGGGTCAAAAAGTACAGCAATATCACTTATACAAAAACCCCAACAACTCTGTGTCCAGGAGTGGTCTGAGAGATGAAACTATTACTTAAATACCAGTAATATATTGTAAAATATCGCCATTATAAAATTTGGCTTCGGATCTTGTTAAAAGAAAACCAAATCGGATCTGGTTGAATTTATGAAAAAAAAATCCTACCACCAAGTGAGATGCATATATAAATTGCAGTTTACATGTTTAGATTCAAATTTAGTGAGGGAGAGAGAAAAAAAAAAGACTCTGTTAGTATTTTCTTTTTTTTAATTATTTCTGGAGCCCCCTTAAAATGTATTTCCGAGACACAACATATTTCCAGAAGCGTTTTTCCAATTTACTAAAATAAAGTCTGCACGGATCTCTATCCCTCTCTCTATCTCTCCCTTACACTCTTTCTGTCTGCATCTCTTCCTCTCTACTCTTTCCTCTCTCTCTACATACACACACGCATATATACATATATATATATATATATATATATATATATATACACATATATACATATATACTGTACATGTATATAGTAGTGCCCTCTAGAGAGTTATTTCCCTTGAAAGCCAAGATGGCAGGCATGACCCCAGAGCTGGCATCTCTGATGAAAAAAGGGAAAACTGCCATAGCTGCCCATTTCAAGACGGCATTTCCCGAGGATAAACTGTTAAACGAATTATTAAACACAGTTTTCAATCCGACGAAGGCAATTGATGACTATGAAACTCTTGAATGGTGTCGTGCCCTGATCGCTTGTGGGAAAAAGTTCGAGGAGTATTCAAAGCTAGGTTAGTAAACAAATTCTCTGATGTAACTCCTGTAATACTTTGTATGTATTTCGTATTAATGTTGGTTTTATTATTTTTTTTTATTTACTATAGTTTGCGAGTATCTTATAACAGAATTGTGTATTGTACATTTGTATATTAATTTTGTGTCCATATATGAATTGAATGCTCTTAATGATAATTCCATAAGCTATGTGTGTTATACGTAATACGCAAATGAAGCGACTGCCGTACTTACATATATATATATATATATATATATATATACATACACGCACACACACAGATACATATTTACAGATATAGGCAACTCTTCACTTATTATATACAAAACATATATGTATGTAATGTCACGTAAACTTATTTTCTTATTTTCTTTTTCTCTATTGGTATGCATGAAGTTATGTATATCTGTTTTTGTTTTTGCACGAACGTACATACCTAGACAAATATATATTACTTTTTTTATTGGCATTTCTTTTTTTTTAAACATCAATCAATATACGAAAATATATTTTTTGATTTGTCTGTGCGTGCGTGTGTGTATGCATGCATTTATGTTTATATAGTTTATACCTGGATCTATAAATATGTGCCTACGTAGACATTCTTGTTGGGCTTTGATGTGTGTGTCTGTGCACGCGCAAGCAGTTGTATATATTTGATGGCTTGTAATCATGAAATGTTTACTATAATGGTTTGAGTCCTGGTCCGATTCTCGAATTCCTTGTTTTCTTCTAGCCAGAAAAACAAAAGAATAAACAAGAGCCGCGACAACAAGTTGCTATCCGTTGTCAATATATCCGTATGAGGTTAACACGTACATCTCTCTTTACCAAACATAGTTATATATATAGCTGCTGCTCCTGATCTGGATGTGGAAAGCTAATTTTTGGAGTTATAGTTTTGTTTGAAATGTGGGTTTTCTTACACGCTATAAAGGTTATATTTTGTAGGGTATAATGATTGAATTTAAGTAAATAATTTATTTACTCTGGAGGAGTAAAATACAAATTTGACCTCAAAAGAATTTGATATCGAAACTGAATGATTCGGCCTTCACAATTACTTTGGTTTTAGATGAAAATGTTGTACCCAAACGATCACTGATGGAAAATATAAGGGTAGTACAATGTATTGTCATGTAATGAAATGTGGTGTTTTGCATGGCTTCAATATTGGTTGTTTTCAAATGAAAATAGATCCTGGTATGACTGTGAAACAGTAGAATCCAAGGAAACAAGCGATGGTTTATTTGTTACAACTCCATCATACTTTGAAGCCAGTAAGTGGATGAGTGGGGTTATGCAGTTCTCGGTCTAATAGAAATACAGGATGTCCCCTCAAAATGTATACACACTTCAACAGCATTCTAATAAATATTACCTGTACAGGTAACCAAAGTGTGTATACATTTTTTGGGACACCCCGTAGAAGCTGTCTCAAGTAACGCTATACTATCTTAAAAAAAAAGAGATACACATTGGCTAGTACACAATACCTGAAGAAAAATGGATGGATGGTCATAGCAAGAACACCTTTGAGGATAGGTCTACTAAATCAGAGTTTACAACATTGTGGAAACACTGTGTGTCAAAAATCATTATTAGTTTCATATTTATCTTGTTATTAATTCTGTCTGTAAAATATCTCTTTAAATGTATGTAAGGATTTGTAACTCCTGGTGGAATCATAGGGGCGTCGAATGGACATATGACATTTGGGGCATTTTAAACCTGGCGGAGTCCATCCCCTCTTCAGGTCTGAACACAGCCGATATCTTTCAGAGAAAGAGAGAGAGGAAGTTAGGAAGAATCGCCCCAGTACTGTTTTTATTGACCTCGAAAGGGTGCAAGGCAAAGTTGACTTTAGCAGGATGAATTGAGAGTGTAGAAACTCAGAAAGAAGAACACAAAGCATTCTATCTGATGTTCAAATGACCCTGCCAATTCGCCATCTTGTAAAATATCTGAGGTTCGATAAAAGACAAAACCTTATGTTAACTGAAGTGAGGAATAGCTAAGTTCATGTTATGTTGATTTCTCATTGGTTCTATATAATCAAATAAACACACACACACATTATTTAACAAATTTTTATTAAATTATGATGTATGTTTACCAGAAAAAAAAAATGCAAGAGAAAGAACAAAAATTTAATAGTGAGAGTAAGGGGATGGGAGAGAGTATATCTCAGCTGCACTTCGCAGACAAAATGGTGATGACATTGCCACGGAGAATAGCTAGAAATAAATGATGCATCAGCCATTCCACCTCTTCTTTAGGCAGGATGCACTCCTCTCATTTTATGGGGGAAATGGCAGTTTGAGGCGGGAAGACACCAACGGTCTCAATGGTATGAAAAGGAAGTGATTGGTCAAATCTTAGTATTTGGCTATCTTCCTCTCCTATGCATGAAGCCAGCAGTGCCTGGTTCTCAATATCTACATTTTTGAAGAATCATAGCTGACTGTGAGCATATTTTAAATTCAAGCTACACTAGGAAAATAGTTAAGTAGTTTTTGTTTGATAAATAGTTATACTAAACAAATAAAAGCTTATAGAAATTTGCCAATCAAATGGTTGCACAGGTATGAATAATGTTCTGACAAAGACTAAGGTCCTTGTAAGTAGACGAGAAAACAGAACCCAGATCCCCTCAGGGAAATGGCCTTGCTCAGTATGTAGGAAAGGTGTAGGTAGGAATACCATTCTCTGCCCCAAATGCAAACAATGGGTACACAAGAGATGTAGCGGGATCTCGGGAAGCTTAATTAAGAATGTAGGTTTCACATGTAGCAGCTGTGCTGGGGCAGCAAACAGCCACAGGAAACAAATACCACCAATTTCTGGGAGGGCTCTGTAGAAACAGTAGACAGCTTCTGCTACCTAGGTGACCGAATTAGCAGCGGAGGTGGGTGTTCAGAAAGTACAATAACTAGGGTAAGAATGGGATGGAAGAAGTTCAGGGAGCTACTGCCACTGCTAGCTGCAAAAGGCTTTTCCCTCAAAATGAAAGGCAGACTGTATGATGCATGTATACGAACAGCAATGTTACATGGTAGTGAGACCTGGGCACTGAATGTGGAAGACTTGCGTAGATTAGAAAGAAACGAAGCCTGCATGCTCAGATGGATGTGTAATAGTAATATACGCGAACGGCAAACCATAAATGAATTGAGAGAGAGACTGAGCATAAGAGGAATCAAATGCTGTGTGCAGGAGAGGCGGTTGCGTTGGTATGGACATGTGATGCGTATGAAGGATGACAGCTGCATAAAAAGGTGCAGAGCACTAGAAGTCGATGGAAACCGTGGAGTGGGGAGACCCAAGAAGACCTGGGATGAGGTGATAAAAGCCGACCATACCCAATTACACCTGGCGTAACGTAGTAATACAGAGTACCCAACCTCCCGTGGGTACAAGCCGAAGCTGATGCATATAGACAATATGCCCCCACAACCTCCCACTGCAAAGTGGTCGTGGAGGTGCCACGGCAAAAAAGCACCCAGCCCACACTGTAAAGTGGACGTGTAGGCGCCACGGAAAAAAAGCACCCAGCACTCACTGTAAATGAGGTTGGTGTTAGGAAGGGCATCCAGCTGTAAAAATCAAGCCAGAATCAGTACCTGTATGAGCAAGACAAGGTCAGCCGACCAAACACTGCCCACAACAGGACAACCCATCTAACCCATGCTAGCGTGGAAGAACGGATGTAAAACGGTGATGATGATGATGATGAATAGATGACACCAACTGTGATGAAAGTAGAATATATTTGTAGCAAGGGCATAGGGAGGAAATCACAGAATTTAAAGATTTAGTAAGATGACATTGGATTAAAAGGTATAGTAATGTGCTGTATTGAAAATCTGCCTGACCCATGCTAGCATGGTAAATTAGATGCTATGAGGAAGATTATATAATTAAGTAGTCTTTTATAATGTTGTTTAGCCCTAGGTTAGTCCTGATCCAGAAGGCCTATGTTTAAAGGTGTTTCTGCCATGATCATTGTTTTTTTTTCTGTATATAGTGCCAAAACCACATTATATAAAGTATGATTTGAGGGAGACTTAGTTACTAATTCTAGTAGGTTGAGTGAGCATGTAGGAGTTGCTCCATTGGCTGTTAGTCTTTTCTATTAATTATTCCATGAAATAGAAGTTGTTAACAATCCATTAGACTATTAATGGGAGGGTTAATGATTTGTATCCATTTACCAAGGTGGCAAATTAGCAGTCATTAGAATGTCAGATTGAATACTTTGCAGTATTTATTCTGGCTCTCTGCACTCCAAGTCCAAATACTGCCGAGATCAACTTTACCTTTCATCCTTTCAAGATCAATAAAAAAAATACCAGTACAATACTGGAGTTGATTCTTCCTTAATATCTCTGTCTCACTTCCTCCCTATCACTTTCTCACACTCTTTGGAAGAAATTGGCTGTATTCAAATCTGGTAAGGGGATGGGCTTTACCAGGTTTAAAATATGCCCAAGACATGTTATGTGTCACTGCAACACTCCTGCAACTCCATCAGGAGTTACGAGTCTATGCATACATACATCTGTTCACCCTGGCAAGGTATTTAACTCTCAAGCTTATATACCAAGTTGTTGTGCATACAGTTCACTTTTACACACCATACCACAGTATATTTGCAAGTTTTGTTACCTTGCAGTGCACCTGCACTTTGGCTACTGGAGAATAAATATAACCATGAATATTATTTTTGGGAACTGCCACAATAGTAGTAACACCTATTGGCAAGCTGAGTTAATGAAATGTTTCTATCCATTGTAGCTGTTTCTCTTTACTGTATTTCACTATTGTTCTTGTGAATGGCATGAATGCCATAAAACACTTTCTCTTCTGTTTGAAACTTACAGAAAATAAATTCCTGATGGAATTGTAGGGGCGCCATCCTTACACCTTGGGCATTTTAAACCCGACAGCCCATCCCCTCTCCATGTCTGAATGCAATTGATTTCTTCCAGAGAAGAAGAGAGAGAGTGAAACTGAGGAAGAATTGACACAAATACTTGACTGGTGCCTTATTTATCAACCTTGAAAGGATGAAAAGCAAAGTTGACTTCTACAGGATTTGAACTTGGAGCAGAGTGAGCTGGAACAAATACTGAGTTATTCAACCAAACACTCTATCACTCTGCCAATTCGCGTCCTTTATCAGGAGAAAGCCATAGAAAAACAATTTTAATGTTCTTTCACTGTGACATTATGTCAATCCTAGCAAGATATTTTGTGAGGAAGGGTCGAGAATTGAATGTGATGTAAAGTTACCAGGAGGCAGCTGGTATTTTGTTTTCAATTCAGTTCAAATTTCCAGTATATTAATTTAAATTTTCAACATGAATTGATATTATAAGCACCAATTTGAGATAGAAAAGAGAAAGTCTTCCTTCCTTTAACCCTTTTGATACCAAACTGCCTGAAATGACTCCTGGTTTTATGATTCAAAACGGTTTTAAAGTGTTTATATAAAAACTTTCCATCATAAGTTATGCTCTGATCACCAGCTTAATAGTGAGAAAATTATTCTTAATTCTTGATTATTTTCAAAATGATTTTAAAATATGGGCAGTGTCTTTCATTAGAAATTTGATATTGAAAGGACTAAATGATCAAATTATCTATGTTTAATTGTTTTTTGCATTTTTTTTCTCTATTCTAGTGCGTATATATGATAATGCAACAACATGTGGCCTTGTGTGGACTGCAAATTTTGTGGCATACAGATGTCGAACATGTGGCATAACACCATGCATGTCACTGTGCTCCAAGTGCTTTCAGGCTGGTAATCATGAAGGACATGACTACAACATGTTCCGTAGCAAAGCTGGTGGAGCCTGTGATTGTGGAGATGCTAGTGTTATGAATCCAGCTGGGTGAGTAATTTTTCATTATTTTCCTCAGTGTTTACATCTACGAAATTCATTCACAAGACATAGATTAACTTGAGGCTGTGTGTGAATAGGAAGTATAATTGTAATGCTATCAGCTAGTATATTATTATAGGGTTTCTCACTACGAATGAAAGGCTAGTTATATGATGCCTGTGTAAGATGCGCGATGCTGTATGGTAGTGAGACATGGGCAGCAACTGTGGAAGATATGCGACGGCTGGAGAGAAATGAAGCAAGCATGCTCCGTTGGATGATGTGCAATGTCAATGTGCGTGAATGACCAAGCATAGACGAGTTGAGAGAGAAACTGTGTATAAGAAGGATAGGCTGTAGTGTGCGGGCGAGAAGACTGCGTTGGTATGGGCATGTGATGTGCATGGATGATGACCGCTGAGTAAAGAAGTGCCAGTAGTAGGAAGACCACGAAAAACATGGGCGGAGGTGGTGAGAGCAGACCTCAGATCGCTGAAGCTCACGGAGGAGATGACAAAGGATCGTGACAAATGGAGATATGCTGTGCTTAATAAGACCCGTCCCACCCTTGCAAGCAGGGAAAAGCAGACATAAAATGATGATGATGATGATGATATATGCATTTGTGTCCAGCAGCTCAGGACAACAGAAAGAGTTAGATAACATATGTATCAGAATTGAAAAAAAGAACTAGGGTTGATGTGATCGACTAAATCAAGGCAGCGCCCCAGCATAACTGCAGTCTACTGACTGAAACAGGTAAAAGAATAAAAGAAAAAAAGAATAGTTTTCCACCTTTTAGTTGATGTATTAGATAATATATAGAAATTCCTTATTTTCAATTTTTGTTTTATGAAAATATGTATTGAATTTCATGATAAACTCATTGAAATTATTGATTTTATTTGTATAGGTTTTGCTCTCGACACCTTTCGGTACCTGACCGTTACCAGTTGGTTCCTCCACGTGAAATGGTAGCACTACCAGAAATAATTATGCCTAGACTATTTATCCGCCTGTTATACCACTTAAGAGAATATGCTAAAATAGGTAGGTTTCTTGTTATGTTCAAAATTTGAGATATTTGTGGTCATGTTGTAGCTGAGAAAAAGTAGTATCATTGTCATTAACTGAGAACTGTGTCTTTGGATAACCATGTCATATTCCTGACATCATCATCATCGATTTTACGTCCACTTCTCCATGCTGGGCTATTTTGAGACATTGTTTCACAGCCAGATTCTCATTCTGATGCTAACTCTTTTAGTCACCTCTTACAACACACAGGGATTTGGTGTACCTATTCAAAAAACTGGAATACACTGCGTTCATTTTTTCCATACCTTCAGTTGATTGTAAATTAGCCAGGCAGGAGAAAGCCATGGTTTTTTTTCATTTTTTAAAATCAGGAATATCATCATAATTTCAGGTCTTTTTGCTTTTTATTTTTCCATGCTGGCATGGGCTGGTTGGATCTTACAGCATTTTGCTACTATTTGCTATAGTTGACATCTGGCACATGTGTGCATTTTATTATGCTGCCAGCACTACAGCACTAAGTTTGTCTGTGGAATGTCTAAAGAGTCTCTTCTACCCTGCATTGGTTCTCAATTGGAGTTACTGTCCTTTTAGATGGGAGCCTATGTTTGCATGTATGTTTTTGCATCCACTTTTCCATAGTGGCACAGATTGGACAGGATGTTTTGAGACAATGTTTCACAGCTAGATACCAACTCTTTTAGTTCTCTCTCTCTCTCTGTATATCATCATCATTTTATGTCTGCTTTTCCCTGCTTGCAAGGGTGGGACGGGAACTGATTCTGGCTTGATTTCTACAGCTGGATGCCCTTCCTAACACCAACTGCATTTACAGTGAGTGCTGGGTGCTTTTTTTCCTTGGCGCCTACACGTCCACTTTATAGTGTGGGCTGGATGTTTTTTTGCCGTGGCACCTCCACAACCTCTTTGTAGTGGAATGATATGGACCCCAGTCCTATCATCTCATTTCTACAGCTGAGTAAACTGGAGCAATGTGAATTAAAGTGTCTTGCTCAAGGAAACAACACATCACCCGGTCTGAGAATTGAACTCACAATCTTTCGATTGCAAGCCCAATGCTCTAACCACTAAGCCATGCGCCTTCATATAAAATACCCAGCCAAATTTACAGTTCTCGTCGGAGCAAGGTACGGCGTGGACAACCTGTCTAACCCATGCAAGCATGGAAAAATGGACGCTAAACGGTGGTGGTGGTGGTGGTGATGATGATACACACACAATTACCATAGCCAATTATTACATCTGCCTTACTATCACCAATTCTACACATAACTCCTTAACAACTATTACTAAAGGGGGCAATTCTGTGTGTATTTCTGCGTTTGTATGTTTCATCATTGTTTTCTTTCCATTTTTTATTACTAATGTTATTTTCTTTTCTTCATTTAATTTTATTTCAATTCTAATTCTTAGAAGCTGCCGATATCAGTCTACTAGCAATGCAAGATGCAGATGCTTATTTAACTTTCTTGCACAATCTCTGTGAGATGGGTGCTGTTTTGGTGAAACAGATGGACAAAACACTTACTGATCCTGCACTGTATGAGAAATTCACTAAGAGTAAGTCACATCTATTGTAACATCCATTTTATTGTGAATACCAGCACCATCACCACTGCCACTACTACCATTACTATTAGCCATAACATTTGCATAACTACTAACACTCTCCCTTCTTACCATTGAGAATACAGTATATATCATTATTATTGTTTGCATTATTATGTAGGGCGGTGAATTGTCAGTATCGGTAGAGGGTTGGACGCCATGTTTTCTAGCATAGTTACGTCCCTTTACAGTCTGAGTTCAAAACCCGCCGACGTTAACTTTGCCTTTCATCCTTATGGGGTCGATAAAATAAAGTACCAGTAATGTACTGGGTAATTGCTGGCCTTGTGCCTAAAGTACAAACAATTATTATTGTTTGCAAGGGCTGGGATTGGCAGTATCGGTAGACGGACGGACGCCATGCTTTGCAGCATAGAATTACGGCCCTTTATGATCTGAGTTCAAATCCCGCTGAGGTTAACTTTGCCTTTTATCCTTACGGGGGTCGATAAAATAAAGCACCAGTAACGTACTGGGGTCGATTTAATCAACTTTCCCCTCCCCTCAAATTGCTGGCCTTGTGCCTATATAAGAAACCGTTATTTTTGTTTGCGGGATCGATAAAATAAAGTACCAGTAATGTACTGGGTAATTGCTGGCCTTGTGCCAAAAATAGAAACAATTATTATTGTTTGCAGTGGATTGGCAATATCGTCAGACATGCTTTGCAACATATAGTTATAACTCTTTGTTCTGAGTTCAAATACTGCCAAGGTTAGCTTTGCCTTTCATCCGTATGGGGTCGTTAAAATAATGTACCAATAATGCACTGGATTGATTTAATCGACTTTCTCCGCCTTTGTACCAAAAGTAGAAACTTATTGTTACCCTTGCTATCATCGTAATCATTGTCATTATGGTAATCACCATCATTGCTATTTGTAACAGCAGCAGCAGCACTGTTATTATTTGTTACCCTTATGAATTTGTGAGTTCAAATCCCGCCTAGGTTAACTTTGCCTTTCATCTTTATGGGGTCGATAAAATAAAGTACCAGTAATGCACTGGGTAATTGCTGGCCTTGTGCCAAAAGTAGAAACAATTATGAATTTGTGAGTTGTTAGGGTGTCAGATTAGAAATACCTTGGTATTTGTTCAGGCTCACTGCACTCTGGGTTCAAATCCTGCTGAGGTCAACTTTGCCTTTTGTTCTTTTGAGGTTGATAAAGTGCCAGTTCAATACAGAGGTCGATTCTTTTTCTCTTTCTTTGTCTTTTTCTTTCCCTGGAAGAAATTGACTGTGTTCTGACCTGGTGAGGGATGGGTTCTATCTGGTTAAAAATGTTTGAGACCTGCTGTGCCCCTATGACTCCATCCGAAGTATAGGACCCATTTCCTTTTTTGTTTTACATATTCTAGCATGGTGTAAAAGGTTGGTGCAGAAACTGTATTTGGTTATAAAACAGTCTCAAAAGGTCTTGTCCAACCCATGCCAGTATGGAAAAACAGCCTTTAAAATGATGATGATAATGGATGGTGGGAGAAAGAGCATTTTTATGTCAATTGATGTTCACCCAGCTCAATGTAACAGTCAAATCTTCCTCTAACATCTCTAAACCATCCTTACCATCACCAAAACAGCAGCTATATAACGTAGACTTAAAACCTTGCACAATACATTGGGTGTAGTTTATTAAGAAAAAAAAAACAAAAAAAAACAACAGAAATTACATATGTTTTCTTGGATGATTTATTTGTCAATACTCACAATATGATATTTGAATCCCATAATTGGCTGTAGTTAAACAACTTCTTTGAATCTCTTCCTAACAAGATATAAAACCAGTTAAATATTGTTGCCAGGCTTTGTTATACAGTGAAATTCCATTATAACAAAATTCATGGGGGTATAAATAAATATTTGTTGTAATGAAAAATTCTTTATAACGAGATCAACCGAAACAAATTGAGCATTTGTTTGTTATTACCTTGGGGGTTGAAAAAAATGTTGTTATACTGAAAAATTCGTTATAATGGAATTCTACCTGTAGCACCATATGAAGGGCAGTGGATTGGCAGAATCATTAGAGTATCTAATGAAATGTTCCGAACTGTTTAATAATAATAATATAATGAAATTATTGTGTACAGTGCTCAGGTGCACTACAACTCATCAAAGGTGCATGTATAGTACATAGAATAATGTACAAATGTCAGGAAAATGAACAGTGTATGAGTCATGATATAATAACAATAATGAAATATTGTGTACAGTGCCCAGGTGCACCACAACTCATCAAAAAAGTCACATGTACAGTACATAGGGCAATGCACAAACATCAGTAAAATGAACAGTGCACGAGTCATGATACACACGTGTGCATGTGTATGGAAGGGGTACATCAGGTGTAGTTTTGGCGTATTTCGGGAAGCATGAGTGTCTTAAAGGATGCAGTGTCTCGGCAGCTAACAACTGACGCAGGCAGTTTGTTCCATGCTTCAGCAACTCTGAGCGTGAAAAAATGTCTACGAAAGTCATGGGAGCTGTGCTGTTTTCTGATCTTGTAGGCATGTCCACGTGTGTTAGACACATGGAGATCAAAAAGGCGCTCAGGGTTGCAATTGGCGAGATGGTTAAAAACTTTGTGGGTATTCACCAAGTCCATTGCCAGACGTCGGAGCTTCAATGAATCCATGCCCAGGGAAGCAAGGCGTTCAGAGTATGGTAGGTGTCTGATGGAGGGTATGCGCTTGGTTGCACGTCTTTGAACAGTTTCCAGGAGGTCAATGTTCTGAGCAAGATAGGGGTTCCAGACTGATGATGCGAATTCCAAGTGTGGTCGTACCATAGCTGTATACAGTTTTAAATAGATGGCTGGAGAGCGGCTAACAAAGGTCTTGCTGAGTGATGCCAAGACACCCTCGGCCTTCTTGACAATCTTAGAGACATGCTTTGTCCAACGCAAATCGTTGCTGACAGTAATGCCCAGGTCACGTTCACAAGAGGACTTTTTGATATCAGTGTTGTGGAGGGAGTATGTGGATGCTGGATTTTTCCTTCCAAAATGCATGGTGGTACACTTGTCCACAGCCAGCTTCAGTTGCCAGTCTGTGATCCATTGCTGCATTGTGTCCAGGTCTGATTGTAGGAAAGAGTTGTAAATTTCAGGATCAGTCCTTTTGATTTCAAGGTACAGCTTGATGTCATCTGCATATTTCAGTACCGTGGTATTCTGTAAGTTGGCATCTATGTCATTAATATATGCCACAAACAAAAGAGGACCAAGAACAGATCCCTGTGGTACACCAGATGACATCTCATATGGTGAAGAATGCTGTCCTAGAACCGTGACTACTTCTTTTCGGCTGAGAATGAAGGATTTCAACCAGTTAAAAAGATCATCCCTCACACCCATTGCAGAGAGTTTTGCCATAAGTCTTTTGTGTGGCACAGAATTAAAAGTCTTAGCAAAGTCAAGGTAAACAACATCCACCCATGAGCCGCTGTCAGTGATCCGGGTGATGTCCTCAAGGAACTCGATAAGCTGATCACAGCAGCTGGAGTTAGGGATAAATCCAAACTGTGAGGGCCGGATGAGGCTGTGAGAGCTCCAGAAGTTCCAAAGTGTTTCTCTGACACAGGATTCCATCAGTTTGGCCATACAGCTGGTAAGACTGACTGGACGATAGTTGACAGGTGACATGCGGTTGCCCTTTTTGAACAGGGGAATCACACTGGCAGTTTTCCACTGCTCCGGAGTAGCACTATTGTTGAGATAGTATTGAAAGAAGAAAGAAAGCTGGCGCAAAAGGAAATACCCGCCACGTTTGAGAAGCAGGTATGTCACACCATCAAGACCAGGGGAGGCATAGTTGCGCTTATTCTTAAGGTGACGTCGCAACATTGCAGGTGTAAATTCCATAGTTGTTATGGAATTTGATGTTAGAGATGGTGGAGATGGTACATTCTGGTTTTCAACAGTAAAAATACTTGCATAGCACTCAGCAATGAGTTCTGCGCATTCCTTGGGATCGTCAGTGATCTGGCTTGTGTGGGGATTGCGAAGAGGACCAACTGGAGAGTGAGGTCTCTGCTTTGAATGTACATATTTCCAGAACACCTTACTGTCGGGATTGGTTGCGATGCACTGTTCAAATTCAAGCACTGCCTTCTTTGTCACTTGCTTGAGATGGTTAGAAGAGTTATTCCGCTTTTTTCTGTTGGCATCTGATTTATGCAGTTTATATTCCCGTTCAGCGTTCCGACATTCTTTCCTGGCAAGTCGGACCGCTGAAGTTTCCCAAATTACACTTTTGGGGTGGTTATTTTTCCGCTTCCGTGGCACTGATGCTGCACACGCTATCCATATTGAGTCCAGGATGCTCTGGAGTATAGTGTTCACATCTCCAGAGTTATACATCTCATGCCAGTTTGGGCACTGTAGCTCAGTGCAGTACAAGTTCCAATCCGCCTTCTTCCAATCAAAGCAAGCAGATTGGAGATGGCTCTGGTTTTTGTTGCTGCCCTCAAGTGCCAGATTGGCAATGGTCATAGCATGATCAGAGTCGCCTAGAGGTTCCTCAGTAGTACAACTGATAACCACTTCAGGAGTAGTGGTGAAGAGCAGGTCCAAAGTGTTGTCACCTCTTGTTGGAGAGGTGACTACTTGTGACCAGTTTGAGTCCAGCACTAGTTCAAGGAAATCGTTTGCACCTTGTGGCCAACGAAAGGTTTCCAAATCGATCTCGGGATGATTGAAGTCACCTGCAATAAACACATAAGTGGCTGTTTTCTTGGCAGCAACTCTGAGGATATCGCAAAGCTGTGTGTCCTGATGGTAGTTTGGGGGGCGATAAACAACACCAAGCAGAAGTGTTGACATGGTCATACGTATGTCACAGAAAAAAACTTCTTCCTGTGATTCGTTCAAATCAACGCAAGGAATTACCGAAAAGTTTGAACGAACGTAGACCATCACACCACCACGGCGGTTAATGCGGTCCTTGAGGAAAAGGTTGTACCCAGTAATGCTGAAAACCCCATCACAGAGTAAGGAATGTGCCCATGTTTCCGTGACTGTGATGAAGTCAGGGTCGATGCTTCTGACGTAGGATTCGAACAGATGTATCTTGTTGCATAAACTGCGAGCATTTAAGGACAACAATTTGTACCCTGCTCGCAGTTTATGATGGTGTGTAGAGGGTGGCAGGTTGTTCTGGTTTAGTTTCCCAGAGTTGTAGCAGTTTTTACATTGCCAGTTATTGTGGGTAGATCACACTCAGACCAGCTGGTATCTCTCTTCCACGTTTCACCAGCCTTGACAAACCTCCAGATCTGCCCTTCATCACACAGACTAAAACTTTCATCTTGTGCTGAGTTCCGATTCAAGGAAGCTGCAGCACGTAGCTTTGGACGTACATGGGGTGGTAGGCCTGGGCGTGTTCGGAAGGTAATCTGATTTTCACGCCCAGCTTTAGCAGAGGCCAGATGATATGAGGTTGCCTCTGCGGGGTCCGAAAAAGACAGCCTGATGAGTCTGGGTTTGGGACCAGGTCGACCAAGGCGGAGAGCACCCTTTGGGGGAACACAGCCTAGGTCTTTGGCTGAGCTGGCAGCAAATGCCTGAAGATCAGCCTTGTCCTCTGGTACCCCAATAGCAATCACTTCATGGGTAGCAGATTCCGCAGTCTTTTCAGTCTTTTCAGCAAGAGGTACAGGGAGATTCTTTAGCAAGGCATTCCGATAAGACCCCTCATTGTGGGGTCCTACCCGAATGCTTGCCTTTATTCCTGTAACTTCCCTTCTCAGAGCAGAAATCATTAGTTGCAATTCCGCAAAATCTGTACTGGTCGGTTGTTGTTGCTGTTGCTGTTGTTGTTGTTGGTGATGATGATGTTCCTCCACGGGAATGGCAGGGGAAGACACAGTCGCAGGTTGTTGCTGTTTCTTCCAACTCTTTAGCAGTCAATTCATTGGAAGTGATTATTGTAATAATTCATCTCAAGAATTTAGACATATATATCGCATGAAACTTTTATGCAGTCGCTAGTCCTGCTAGAGATAGCAGCTAAATCTCCCTCAAATCAAACCCTATCATCTTAAAGAAAAATACATTGTACAGTTTAGTCTCTAATATATAAAAACATCAAATGGATAGAGTGTAATAAAACCTGTGATCATGTCTTGCTCAATCATAGTTAAAGAACAACAATAACCACATACAACTCTGCTTGTGTTTAAGTAAGATATTTGCTTTCTGTGAGATTGCTTTACATTGTACTATGGTTGATTTCTATATCTTCATCTGGTTTAAATCTGAATGTCCTTTACTATATGAAACTATATTAGCAAAACTGTCTTGAAAAGTTTAAAACAGCCCTATGGCTGTATCACATTAAAAATTAAAGTCTTTACTACTTTCCACTAGTAACGATACTACAGTCATCTGAATTAACAAGTGCGTTTTGGATATTTTCTGTTAAATCATTGCCAGATCTTAAGAGATAAGCTGTATATATGCATGTGTAATGTTTCTACAAGCATTTAAATTAACCCTTTAGCATTTACATTACTCTATATATACTATTGTGTTTTTGTGGTAAAGGCTTCATCTTACATAATTATCTTATATAATATTGAATCTATGAGATTTTGATATTATTTATTTTGAGGACAATACCTTAACATCATGAGCAACTGGTTACAATCAGTTTGAACTGGAAGAGGTGAGAGAATTCTGGCTGGATATGGCTGGTTTAAATGCTAAAGGGTTAAGCCTGTTTTTAGATAGCTTCTGCTAAATCATTGCAAGATGTTAAAAGTTAAATTGTATATATACATGAACTTTACTTCAAAATTTTTTTTCTTGTATGGCTGCTACATAGACATTTTAATGGTTTCTATTTTCAGCTGAAGGAGAGTACCACCGTGAGAGTCAGATAAATTATTTACAGGCTGTGAGAGACATGACTTACCCTTCATCGTTTGATGAATTTGGTAGTAAGTAAACCTTTTTTAATTACTTCTCTAATTTCTAAACACTGTTATATCATCAATTAATGAGAAATTCATTTCTACTCTTTTACTTGTCTCACTCAGCTGACTGCGGTCATGCTTGGTTGCCACTTCAATTTAGTCAACATATTCACCCCGGTGCTGTGTTTCTTTTCCAAGTCTGGTGCTTATTCTACCAATCTCTATTTTGTCAAACTCTTAAGTTATGAGACATAAACATAGATAGATGCAAACATAAACACACACACACACATGCATATATATATATATATATATATATATATATATATATAAATGTATATACACACGATAGGCTTCTACAGTCTTCATATACCAAATTCCACTCAAGGCATTGGTTAACCTGGGTGTACAGTATAAGACAGAACTGAACCCAGCACCAGTCTCAATAGATTTATTTGTTCTGGGTCACAAGGTCTCTTATAGTGTCCAGCAGAAATGTTTGTTTTTGGATTAGTCGAATTCAAAGATGAGTCCAAATAGAAATGAGTATGGTCTGGTGGATGAGTGCAGTATTGCTCAGAGAGATGGCAAACAATGAATTGTTGAGGATGATGCGAATAGTCAGTGATGAATGTTGTGAAAATAGATTGTTGGGTCATATGTTGAGGAAGGATGAAAGTAACTAAGAGGAGTGATAAAAATGATTGTGGCAGCAAGTAGAGAAAAGGGAAGACCAAGAAAGGCATGGCTAAAGATGATGTAGGTGGAAATGAAAGCTATGGAGTTGGTGAGGCATATATACAGACAGAAGAGCAAAATGGAGAGGCTTGTCATGGGCCTGTATGGCTAACCCTTGTTTTAGAAGGGAAATGGCTTTAAAACGCTTAACATAGATAAGTTCAAATTAGGCTTATATTTTTAAAACTTGTTATTGGAGCAAGTTATTTTCTAGTTTAGTTACAGAAAAGATTTTTTGATGTCCTTAACCTTTTCATGACCCTATTTCTAATTAATTAAACTCTATTTCAATTAATGAAGAGTTTTGAGGGATTTACTAAAATTATTATTTCATTATTAAGATAACCTAACATATTGTTCTTATACAAAATTATGTTGGAAGAATTTAATTTAAATAGGAATCCTTTAAAATGGGTGGTTTTGTTTTATAAAGCCAGAGTCAGTTTTGGCCAGGCTGGTATCATCATCATTGTTTAATGTCTATTTTCCATGCTTGCATGAGTTGAACAGGTTGTCATATTCTGAGGCTATAGCTGGTCAGGTGACCATACTTTACTTGTACACTCCATTTTGGCTTGGTTTTCTATGGTTAGATGCCTTTTCTAATGCCAACTACCTTACAGGGTGGACTGGATGCTATATGTTGTGGCACCAGTACGACTACCTTACAAAATGGATTTGGTGCTTTTTGTCATGGCACCAGCAAAGGGTTAAGAAACATATGTCACAGCTTGCATTTTGTCAATAAGTTTAATTACCTATTGGGTGTAATGCTCTGATAATGAAAATTTAAGCTGTTGCTGCATGGTCTAATGTCTAAGATATTCAGCACATGAAACATATAAGGTTGTTTGTTTGATTCCTAGACTGGGTGATGCATTGTCTTTGAGCAAAGGCACTTCATTTCACATTGCTCTCGCCCACTCAGCTGAAAATGAATACCAGCAGCAGTTGGTTTCTTGGGTGCTTTAACTCTTTTGATACCAAACTGCCTGAAATTGCCTGTGGTTCAATGATATATCATCATCATCATCATCATTGTTTTTATGTCAACTTTTCCATGCTAGCATGTACAGGACATTTTGAGATATTGTTTTACAGTTGGCTGCCCTTCTTGATACCAATCCTTATCATAAACCAGATACACAAGCTCTTTGTATTTATCTAAAAACTTTTTATCATAATTTTACACAATAATCTTTATGTTCCAAACAACAGCTTAATAATGAGAAAGTAAGTTATATTACTATATCATTCGAAATTCATAGGTAGTGTCTTTCCTAAGAAATATAGTAACAAAAAGGTTAATGATAGGGCCCCCAGTCCTATCATACTTGGCGTGAGGAGAACAAGATATTGTTCAATTTTGAAAGAGAATTCTTTCAAATCAAATATTTATTTTCAATAGATTTCCTGTCTCTCTATTCCATAATGTTCAATAACATTGTTATATTCTATCTACACAGATAAAGTTCATTTAGACCAAAAACTAGTACATGTCACAATCTTGGATGAATTAGTCTTTTGGATGGTCAAGTTGGAGTTGCCACAGAAAATTGTTACATTATTACTAAGTCTTCTGCCAGAGGAAAATTACAAGGTAAGTGTTTTAAAATTTCTCATCCTCATCACCACCAACAACAATAGCATTAACTATGTCATCATCACCAACAACAGCACCATCAAATATATCATCACCACCACCAATAACAACGCCACCACCATCACCAGCATCAACTACACCACCACATCAAAAATACTGAGCCAGTGATTGCTCAGTTGGAAACCTGTAACCACTAGTGGTAAATGTGGTGGCATCACCAGCAGCAGCTCCACCACTATCATCATAATCATCACAATGTTGTGGTGATTTGACAAATACTTACAAAAATAAATCCTTCAAAAATCAATAATTCCATGCACCATTGAAAGTTTTATCCGGCAGCATTACACATTATAGTTATTCATTTGAGTTTTCCTAAACTTGGGACTTTCACTGTGTTTGTCTGTTCTTCATATGTTGTTTAGCTCCAGGCTAGTCGTGATCTAGCAGACATATGATCAAAAGTATTCCATCTGTCACCAAGCTATATTCTTGTCCAATGTGCCTTTCCTCTTTTAATATAGAGGGTTGTGTTTTGAAGGCGATTTGGCTCTTTTTCTAGCATGATGTCATATACGTTGCCAGACTGAAGAGGCTTCTCTACTCTATATCATCAACTGTGTTTACAGAGTGTATTAGGTGCATTTTATTTTGGCACCAGCACTAGAGATATTATAATATACATGGCCAGAATGAAGAGTCGTCTCAAGTGTCAACCACTTAACTGTGTGTGCTGGGTGTATTTTATTGTGACACTAACACTAGAGAAATTGTCATGTGCAGCCAAACTGAAGAGTCCTCTCTCCTCTATATTGTCTGTCTCATTGCCAACCACTTCACAAAATGTACTGGGTTCATTCTAT
Organism: Eledone cirrhosa; assembly: GCA_964016885.1. Lineage (NCBI taxonomy): Eukaryota > Metazoa > Mollusca > Cephalopoda > Octopoda > Eledonidae > Eledone > Eledone cirrhosa. The sequence goes on along the minus strand of OZ024741.1, from coordinate 304,518,235 downwards.
CATGGCGTGGAGGTTGCGTCAGTGTGTCGAGGGGCTTTCTTCAAATGATGGTGATAGACTATCTTATAAATGTGTAATAGTATTCTAACTGTTAGTTGATGTTCTTGACGTTTCCTTGTTTTTATTCTCATTCTTATATTGTCTTTGGCAGCAAGCATTTACAAAGGCTTTTGTCCAGCACTACAGTCGAGTCTCATTGGTGGTGGTCAAATCTAAGGATCATTATGCAGTGGCTCATCGTGTAGTCCATATCAGTGTTCAGTTGTTCAGCAATGAAACGTTAGCCAAGAACATGTGCAAAGACTATAACCTGCTCTACATTCTGGTCTTCAGTTTAAGACACATGGTAGAGTCAGTTTTCACTCAGAGTACATTACAGAGTAAGTTTTCATTTTATTTATTTTCTATTTGTTATCATGATCATCAGCATCCTTTAACCTCCTTTTTCCCTGCTAGTAGAGGCTGGGTGTGTTTTACGTACTGGTCTATATTCAAGTGAAGCCACTGGCCTCTTGCAATTTGTGAATGAAAGTTTTTGCTGGTTACAGCTTTCCAACAAAGCAACCACTGGTTCATTGTATTTATCATGTTGAAAATTACAAAAGTGTGTCAATAGTGTTTCTCACTGTTCAGGTAGCTTATGTATATATCTTATTTTGATATAAAACAGTGAGGAATGTACATCCCAACATAGCTTAGTTGTCAGCGACCTCACAGTCAGAACTAGACGAACCTGGAAACAGAGGCCAACCTGGAGAAGAAAGATCTGGAAGCTGAAAGACCCCTCAACCAGTAACAGATTTAAAGATATTTTACTCAACGCCTACGACAGTAAAGAAGAACAGATAGAGACATTCAATGTAGAAGAGAACTGGGAGTTCCTAAAAAATAACTTACTAGAGGCGACAGATGAGGTCTGTGGCTGGAGTAAGACCTCAAGCAGGAGGAGAGTGACTTGGTGGTGGAACAATAAGGTAGATGAGGCAGTTAAGGCCAAGAGACAGGCATGGAAAGAATGGAAGAACGGGGGGAGCAGGGTACATTACATAGAGACCAAGAGGGAAGCTAGGCGACAAGTATACTTAACTAGGAGGGAAGCAGAGGATAGAAAATTCAAGCATGTTTTGCAACGTGAGGACCAGAAACAGGAGGTGTTCAAGATTGCGAGGCAGTGTGTCAGAGAGAATTATGATGTCATTGGAGAGAAGTGTATCTGGAATGATAAAGGTGAGCTTGCCCTCACAAGTGCTGAGAAGAAAGATGCATGGAAGAGTCATTATGATAGATTACTAAATGAGGAGAATGCATGGGAAGAAGAGACCCTACCCCAAGTAGACCCTATAGAGGGGCCAGCAGTACAAGTCAGCAGCAGCGTAGTAAGTAAGGCAATCAAAGATATGAAGATTGGGAAGGCAACCGGTCCATCGGGTATAGCTGCCGAGATGCTGAAGGCATCTGGGTCTGTAGGTCACACTATAACCACATGTATTGTTAACCAGGTAATACTAGGTGTCATACCAAAAGATTGGTGCAGTAGCATCATTGTCAACTGCTACAAAGGTAAAGGTGATGCACTAGATAGAGGAAACTATAGAGGCATAAAGCTGATGGACCAGGTCATGAAAGTAACAAAGAGTTATAGCACAGTTGATTAGGGAGCGGGTGAAACTAAACGAGATGCAATTTGGGTTTGTACCAGGAAGAGGCACCACTGATGCCCTCTTCCTTGTCAGGCAGTTACAGGAAAAGTACCTAGCTAAAAGTAAGCCACTCTACCTGGCATTTGTCGATCTTGAGAAAGCCTTTGACAGAGTTCCACGTGCTGTAATCTGGTGGGCTCTTAGAAAACTAGGAGTAGATGAATAGCTTGTGAAAGCGGTACAAGCCATGTATAGGGGAGCAGTCAGCAAAGTTAGGATTAGCAATGAGTATAGCGGGGAATTTAGCGTACAGGTTGGGGTCCACCAGGGCTCTGTTCTTAGCCCCCTCCTGTTCATCATAGTCCTGCAGGCAATAACGGAGGAGTTTAAGACAGGATGCCCATGGGAACTCCTGTATGCTGATGACCTCGCACTTATAGCTGAATCTATGGTAGAACTAGAGAAGAAATTCCAAATTTGGAAGCAGGGACTACAAAGAAAGGGTCTCAAAGTCAACATGACAAAGACTAAGGTCCTTGTAAGTAGACGAGAAAACAGAACCCAGATCCCCTCAGGGAAATGGCCTTGCTCAGTATGTAGGAAAGGTGTAGGTAGGAACTCCGTTCTCTGCCCCAAATGCAAACAATGGGTACATAAGAGATGTAGCGGGATCTCAGGAAGCTTAATTAAGAATGTAGGCTTCACATGCAGCAGCTGTGCTGAGACAGCAAGCAGCAAACAGCCACAGGAAACAAGTACGACCAATCTCTGGGAGGGCTCTGTAGAAACAGTAGACAGCTTCTGCTACCTAGGTGACTGAATTAGCAGCGGAGGTGGGTGTTCAGAAAGTACAATAACTAGGGTAAGAACGGGATGGAAGAAGTTTAGGGAACTACTACCACTGCTAGCTGCAAAAGGTTTCTCCCTCAAAATGAAAGGCAGACTGTATGATGCGTGTATTCGAACAGCGATGTTGCATGGTAGTGAGACCTGGGCGCTGAAGGTGGAAGACTTACATAGATTAGAGAGAAACGAAGCCTGCATGCTCCGATGGATGTGTAATAGTAATATACGCGAACGACAAAGCATAAATGAATTGAGAGAGAGACTGAGCATAAGAGGAATCAAATGCTGTGTGTAGGAGAGGTGGTTGCGTTGGTATGGACATGTGATGCGTATGAAGGATGACAGCTGCATAAAAAGGTGCAGAGCACTAGAAGTCGATGGAAACCGTGGAGTGGGGAAACCCAAGATGACCTGGGATGAGGTGATAAAAGCCGACCTTACCCAATTACACCTCTCAAAGGCGATGTCACACGACCGTGACCTCTGGCGTCACGCAGTAATACAGAGTACCCGACCTCCCATGGGTACAAGCTGAAGCATATAGACAATATGCCCCCACACCCACCACTGCAAGGTGGTCGTGGAGGTGCCACGGCAAAAAAGCACCCAGCCCACACTGTAAAGTGGACGTGTAAGCGCTATGAAAAAGCACCCAGCACTCACTGTAAATGAGGTTGGTGTTAGGAAGGGCATCCAGCTGTAGAAATCAAGCCAAATCAGTTCCTGTATAAGCAAGGCATGGTCAGCCGACCAGACACTGCCCACAGCAGGACAACCCGTCTAACCCATGCTAGCGTGGAAGAACGGACGTAAAACGGTGATGATGATGATGAAAACAGCAAAAAATATACACATACACCTCCATATTTTTGTGAGTAGTGCTAGTGCCATGATAAAGTACCCAGTTTGCACTGTAAGGCAAACTGGGTACTCTATCATGGCACTGGGTACTTTATCACAAAAAACCCACCATCCTGTCCTCTCTGTAAGGAGGTAGTACCAGAGTCTAGATAAATGTTCTCAGTACATGCTGTAAAAGGGTTTGGCATTAGAAAGGGTATCCAGCTATAAAAACCAAGTCAAAAACTGAGCATATGAGCAAGACATGGTCACCTGACCACTTTCGCCTCATTGTGTGACCAGCTGTTTAACCCATGCTAACATGGAAAATAAAGGTTAAATGATAATAATGATTTCTTTATTAACCACAAGGGTTTACATAAAGTAGACATTAAGGACAGTGCAGGAAAATACAGGACGGTGCAAATGGGCATTTCTGCCTGTAAAAAACAAAAACAGAGGATGTAACAAAAAATAACAATGAAAAATTCCCCAATAGGGGGGAGACTTCGGAGGGACATTTGTGGAGAAAGCCCAGTAAAAGGCCACAATGACCCTGACCACCAAGGCAAGTGCCCTCTCCCAGTTTTCCACCTTTAATTTACAGATATATACTCAGAGTAGGCCCATTCACTCGGGCCATTCTTGCTTCTCTCACCCATCTTTCAACAAAATGCTAATAATGATATTGATATGTGTGTATTTATATGTCGTGGGTATTGTATATAAATACAGGGAAAGTGGACATTAAATCAACGATGATTTTTACATTCACTTTTCCATGTTGGCATAGGCTGGACAGGATGATTTGAGACAATATTTTACAGCTGGATGCCCTTCCTGACACCAACTCTTTTTAGTCACCTCTTAGGGCATGTGTTTATATGTATGCATATTCTGTATAATTTTATATACATGGTGTGTATGATAAATGCACCCAGTACATGCTGTAAAGACAAAGGGTCAGGAGGACCCTTCAGCTGTGTCAAGGACAGAGTGTTGGTGATCTACACGATAAACGCACCCAGTACACATTGTAAAGTGGTTGATAGGAAGGGCATCCAGCCATAGAAATCTTGCCAAACAAAGGGTTGGGAGAACCCTCAGTTGTCAAAGAAATTACAACCTTTCCTGTGCATTCGGTAGAGCGTTGACCATACATAAAGCGAAACACAGTGGCTCTGCTTCAGTACTGACTTGGACTATGTAGACCCGTCCAACCCTTATTAAAGGGAAAGCGGACGTTAAAATGACAATGATGGTGATATTTATATGTGTGTCTATATGTAATTACTTTATGAATGTCATTGTTTTTATAGTTTTTTTTATCTATATGCTGAAATGCTTTATTTGATATTTTAGATAATTTGAAGAACTTCCATAATGTTGTTGACTGTGATTCTAAAGCCATGAAAGATCATTGTTATTGGCCTATTGTTAGTGACCTGATCAACTTGCTATCACATCACACCATTGCCTTGCAGTTTATGGAGAATGTTGACTTGGTTAATACATGGCTTGGCCTTCTCGTTTACTTCCAAGGTAAGGAGTTTTCTTTTATTATGTGATTCTATATATTTTTTACAAATAGACAAATTGTTGTGTAGAAATCTTGTTTGATTGCGAGTGAGTGGAAGTAGTTTATTCTTAATCTGCTAAACGACTAGTAAAATTATGACTAGAGGTGGTAAAATTATGACTAGAGCTGGTAAAAATTAGGCTAAAGCTGGTAAAATTAAGGCTAAAGCTACCATGATATTTTCCGTGTCTACACAACAATAAAGTGGATGGGATGTGTGAGATTCTTTTTTTTTTTTTTTTTTTTTTTTTATAAAAAATATTCTCTAATGTATTTGGCAGCAATAAGTTACAGCAGGCTATACATTTTGAGTGTAGAGTCATTAGGACATCAGATAAAATGCCTGGTGGTATTTATTCTGTGCTTTAAGTTCAAATTTTGCCTAGGTCAACATTGCCTTAACCTCCTTTTGATATTGATAAATAAAGTACCATTTGTAAACAGTGGGTTAATAGAATGCTAGAGTATTGGAGGAAGCACTTGACAGTTTCTCTTTTAACTGTGCAACCTGAAATATTTATGCATTTGCTTAGGAACTTCCTAAGACTTGTTATGTTTTGGTGCATCTTGAAGGACCCTTTTTTTTTTATAGTGGAGGATTGATTTTTTATTAAAAGAATTTTCCAATGATAGGGAATGGGTTTTGCTAAAAAATATTTTCTTATGGTAGTTGAAGAGCCCATCAACTATCATTGTAAAAATATGCTTCTTCAGAGCTTTGCAAAACATGGTGAAATGTTTGGGAAGCTCTTAAGCAAGTACTTGGGTATTTTAGTGGATCACTTCTAATGCCTGCTAGCAGGAGAGAATGCAAGGGGATTTATAATAATGTAATAAAAGTACATTTATTAAATGATTAACAGTAGAATTCTAGGTTACATTTTTTACTGGTCAATCCGGTTACATCTTTAACTGATAAATATGATGATCATTATTCCAATGTTTTATTTTGTTTTCCAAATTCTTTCAGGTTGTAATTTAAATGAACGAGAACTTACCCAGCATGTTGAGTTTGAGCCAGATACATACTATGCTGCTTTTTCTGCTGAACTTGAGATATCTGCATCGCCAATGTCATATTTGATCTCCCATTGTAAGGACAGTGTAAGTATTTTAGTTTGTCTTAACTTCACTAGAAACATTTGCAAACATTTATCTTTCTACCTCAAATTTAAACAGACTCAGTGAAAACTAGAAAATTTAAATGAAATTTAAACAGACACAATGAAAACATTAGTAAATTTAAGTGAAATTTGAACCAATTCAGTGAAAGACATTAGTATATCTACACAAAATTTAAATATTGAACTATGATTCAACAAGATTATTCATTATGTTGTTGCATTTCAATATATTTTAGGTTTTAATAATAATTTGTATATGTTTCATCTGATCATTATATATATATATATATATATATATATATATATATATATATATATATATATATATATATATATAATTATGGAATGAAGCTTATCGAATAGAATGGACACAGCTTCAGTCATTTCCTCACTCACTTAGTAATTTTATTAAGTCTGAATTATTACAATTCAAACCCAACCGATTAGAGTGTACACTTAAAAGTTAATCAGTGAGGAAGATGATTTCATGTTGGTAGTAAATTTGAGTTACCTGGACCAATGCACCAGTTTCTATGATTCCGATCTGCCGGCGGTGGTCCAAGTGAAACCATTGTGTGCAGAAATTAGCTAATGACCAAATAACTACAGAAATGCTGTACCTGGGTTTGTGTGGTCACTATAGAAGCCACTGAGAGGCACGTTGGCAATTTGCGAATCAAAGAGGCCCTTCTAATGAACAGGAGTGAACCTACTATTAACAGATCTGAGCTACATGGAGCCAACAGGCTATTATGGCTAGTCTGCACATGTCACTTTTCCACAACACAATATTATGATTGTTCTTCATTTGAAAAAGAGGTTCTAACCTTGAAATATTATGACATATAGGGTAAAAACTATTGTTTTGTTTTGTCATTCTTATTTTACTCTACTCCCACCATTATATTTCTTATTTGCCGAGGTTGACTTTGCCTTTCATCCTTACGGGGTCGATAAAATAAAGTACCAGTAATGCACTGGGTAATTGCTGGCCTTGTGCCAAAAGTAGAAACAATTATATTTCTTATTTGCCCTGTACTAGCTTTCTCAATACATTTTTAATTACATATCTTACAATGCTTCCTATAAATTATACTTATTTCTATATATATTGTTGTAGGAAACTGCCCATTGTACAAAAGCAATTGTTGTTGCCTGTCTAGAGATACTTGAAGATTGGTTTGAATCTATTGATTTTGATTCCAGTAAAGGTGACAAGGTTCGTTTCATGATTGTTTATTACCTCTATTTAATAATCAAAATGTGCAGACATTTTACATATTTGGAAGATGTCATGTTGTTTGTTGTGTATGTGTTCTTTCCTAAAATGCAATTTAAAAAATGTATTTTGTTACTGATGAGTTATTATATATGTTTATTTATTTATGCAGTGCGTATCCTGGTTTTTAGACTTGGTACACTGTATCCTTGCGTGTCATAAGAGGCAACTAAAACGGCTCGCATCAAGAAGAGCATCCATCCGATTGTAAAACATTATCTCAAGCCACCTCATCTAATCCATGCCAATGTGGAAAATTGGATGTAAGAATGGTTATTGGCAGTATCTGTAGAGCTTCAGACAACGTTTTGCGATATATAGTTACAATCCTTTATGTTCTGAGTTCAAATCTCACTGAGGGTGGCTTTGCTGTTCATCCTTACATGGTCAATAAAATAAAATACCAGTTGATTTAATTGACTTTACCCTTTCCTTCAAATTGCTGGCTTTGTACTAAAAGTAGAAACAATTATTTTTTCAACTGTGGGGAATTCATTGCTAATGACCAGTATTCACATATCTAGGATCTTTCCCTTTTTGTATGAGTGTGTATGTGCATACACATATGTGTCTGTAAGAAAAAAATTGTTCAACTGAGAGGCAAGCTCTCATTCCTCAACATTTTAAAGGTATTTTTTTTTACTGTTGTATTGTGTCCTGTCTACTGCCAACTACAACACATTCTTTTACAATTTGTAAACTTACTTGACAGATCTGTGACTCTTCTTAACTAAAGTGTCATTGAATCACACTTAGACGTTTTACAAATAATCTTTCCCAATTCTTTCCATGGTGGTGTCTGCGATAATTGTGAATATAATTTTCTGAAGTAATTTATTCTGTCAGCAATAGGAATTGCTATCATCACCATGGTTTGACATCTATTTTCCATTCTTGTATGGGTTAGATGGGTTGTCATGTTTTGAGATTGGACCTGTCAGATGACCATGTATGTCTAGTTCATGCATTCCATTTTTTACCCTTCCTAATGCCAGCCACTTTACAGCATGTACTGGGAGCATTTTATCATTTTGCTGGCACTACCACTTTACAGGGTGGACTGGGTGCTTTTTATTGTGGCACCAGAACTATCACTTTACTGAGTGGATTGGGTCCTTTTTCTGGTAGCACCAGCACTACCACTTTACAGAGTGAGCTATCTGCTTTTTGTTGTGGTGCCAGGATTACCATTATACAGAGTGGGCCAGGTGATTTTTGTTGTGGCACTGCACTACCATCTTACAGAGTGTGTTGTGTGCTTTTTACCATGGCATCAGCTCTCCCACTTTACAGAGTGGACTGGAAGAATTTTATTGGGCCACCAGTACTTTACAGGGGGAACTGAGAGCATTTATCGTGGTGTCATCACTGCCCCATTACAGCATTAAGGTACTAGCTGGGTCCTTGGCCAAAGTGGGAAGGCAGTAATGTATATGATGTGCTAAGCTGAATTGCCTTCAGAGTTTTGTAGAATCCTAACAGTAACACATTATATAAATTACTTCAAAAAGCTTGTGAACCAATTTCCTTCAGAAAGTAACTAATCACTTAACAATCTATGAATTCTCAAGAATTTTTATACCAATGTACTCAGAAGAAACTTGCTAAGGCAGTATGATTTCAGTGAATCATTGCTCTTTCCATCACTTGCAAATTAAATAAAATAAAATGTGTGGTCTGAGATATCCTTTAACAAATCTTAGTAAAAAGTGAACATTTTAAATATGAATTTAAAAAACATAGATATATTTTTTTGATTCATGAAAGATTGATAGGAAATCTTTCCTAATTTTTTCCTTGCCTTTATTTCAGCCAAGTTGCCTTCAGCTGGCTTTCCACCTGCCTCTTCATCGCTATCTTGCTGTGTTCCTTGCTTATGCTGTCCAACATCAAGATGTAACTGTCAGAAAGATGTTACCTTCTTCTTGTAAGCTTAAGAATCTACTGATGTTTCCATTGCGCATTCAGGTATGAATAATGTCAGTTTAACTCTTAATGTCCAGTGTCACATTAATAGTTAGTCTTTTCACTAATACTTCAAATTTTCACTATGATCTGTCTATCAGTAAAGATACTATAAACATTTGAATTAAATTTTTTTAGATATTTTTTGCTAAATCATTGCAGGTTGTTAAGAGGTAATACTGCAAATTTTCAGAGAAATCTGTCCACTAGTAAACGTACTATAAACATTTGACTTAACAAGTCTCCTTTTAGATATTTCTGCTAAATCAATACAGGGCGTTAAGAGTAAATAAATTTTTTTAAATGTTGCTTAACCATGTTTTTCATATCATATTCATCATGTAGACCAAAGGTTCTCAACGGGGGGCATATACACTTTGAGACAGCCAGTGTGAAAGCATTTGAATGAGCTTGCAGACAGCATAACTATAGTCTGACCGCAGCTGTGAGCAGGTGTGCAGGCATGTCCGGTAATTGAGACGTTAACCGGTAATTGAGATCCTAAAAATGGAAAAACCCACAGTCAACTGGGTCAAGGACGAGAGCAGCCAGTTAGAATCTTATTTTTCCTTCACCGATAACAATGTATTTCATGTCTGAAATTATTGACTCAACCGTAACGAGTTAACACTATGTAGATCTATTTTATTCCCTATTGTATAAATAATATTACAAATAAAAAAAAAAAGAAAAGAAAAAACAAGCGAGTAGCACACACATCTAGGACCACATACAACACATAATCAGATAATACACACATCTTTGGAATATTGTTAATCAATTTTTTAGTAATCTACTGATATAAAAATCAGTAGTATATTGAAAAATAGGGGGGGGGGGGGGGGCGTTTCGTGATTTCGAGGGACAAAAGGGGGCGTTTGGCCTAAATGGGTTGAGAACCTGTGATGTAGACTATTGCTTTCATCACACTATTAGCTATTTGATTTTTTTTTTTTATGCTGATATGGGCTAATTATCATCATGCCGAACATTTATGTAATTATATCCTAGAAATAAATTATTAAAATATAATTTTATCTTTAATCTCTTCCATGTGTCAATAATAGAGTATAAAGTTTCTTCTATGCAAAGGATGATGATAAGTGAAATGTATGAGCAAGACATGGTCTCCTGACTGGTCTATCCTCAGACTGTGACAACTCGTCTAACCCACGCATAATAGGAAATAAGACAGTAAACAGTGATGATGATGGCAATAGTGGTTGTGTACAGTTTTGTGTAAAACTTTTGTTTTCATTTCCAGGCCGGAATTGCTGAGATCAATGCTAATTTGTGGCTAAGAAATGGCCTACAGATCAAAGGACAGGCAATGACATATGTTCAATGCCATTTCTGCTATTCTATGTTAGATGCTGATCTTTACCTCATGCAAGTAAGTGTTGATATCACATTAATCATAAGTATTGTGTTGTACTATTATTTCAGCAAGAAATCTTTAATTTTACAAGTTTTCCCTGCATATGCCTGTATATATGTATGTGACTTAACCCATTTAATATCAAACTGGCTGAAACTGCTGCTGTTCTGTGATAAAAAGCTGTTTATTTTAAAAGTGTTCATATTTATCTAAAAACACTTACATAATGATTTTATGTAGAAACCTTAAATTATGCTCCAAAAATCAGCTTAATAATGAGAAAGTTAATTATATTACTAAATCCTTCCAAATTCTCAATTATTTTCAAAATTATTTTGAAAATCAGTAATATAATAATTGTTTCTACTTTAGGCACAAGACCAGCAATTACCCAGTGCATTACTGGTACTTTATTTTATCGACAATAATGGGCTTCAAGATGATGAGTTAATATTTCTTTTCCTATCTCTGGCATTACATTGTATTTCTGGCTGTAGTATTCAACCATCTAGGATAGTTCACTCAACTATAAACAAATTATTCTTTACCCACTTATTCCTAGAGGGTTGTGTGGGCAGAGTTCTCAAACTCTCCTTCCAGCGGTCCTGTCAGAAGCAACCATCTCTAACTGATCTGGCTGGATCCCCATGCCAGACCAGCTACACACTCTATTGAGTAACGTTACTCCAGAAACCCTTTAGAGGAGCTGGTCTTTGCAGAGCTGTTCTGCTAGAGAACAGGTTGCAGATGGTGTATAGTGATACAGCCACCAGATATGATGGTTAGCTGCGATATAAGCAGGCATCTGCCGGATGAATAAGCAACCCCAGCCAACAGCCATAAACTGGTATCTGTAGCTCCCAAGAAAACTCACAACTCAGTGATGTAGATATGATGAAGCGAGTAAAGGCCGCCTCTAAAGAAGCCTAGTCTTCGCAAGTTTGAGAAAGTACCAGTTTGGTGACTGGCATGAACAAGACCACCAAAACTGCAATATGGTAAGAGGAATGATAAAGAACCATAAATCATTTGAGTTGTAAATAATGATGTGAACAACTAGAGAACTGTATAATTAAAATGTGTTTAAATCTTTTCATACCAAACTGCCTGAAGCTGCTCCTGGTTAAATGATACAAAATTTTTTATTTTAAAGATTTTATGTTTATCTAAAACCTTCCATCATAGTTTTATATAAAAGCCTTTGTTAAATTATGCTGCAAACGCCAGCTTAATAATGATTATTTCCAAAATTATTTGAAAATCATAGGTACTGTCTTTAGTTAGAAATATGATAACAAAAGGGTTAATTTAAAAAAAAAATCTATTTGCCTTGCTAGGCTAATAGTTAGCTGAACTTTATAACTGTATAACTAATAAGCAGCTGAACATCTGCTTCAGGGTTTGAATTGTTAAAATGGCATCCATGTTTTTACAAAAAAAAAAAAAAAAAAAAAAAAAAAAATGATTTCTCTGAAAGTATATATATATTTTTTAACTTTTCAAAATCAAACCAACTCGTGCTAACATAAAATACTAATGTAAAAAAATTTGTTCTAGTAATTGTCAAATCACTTTATATCACTTTAGGTATGTGCAGCCCATCTACCACCTAATGAGTTTGTGAAATCTGTTATTGAGAGGTAAGTCAGTTATGTTATCTTTTCAAATTGTTGTTTTGATGCAGTTAATATTTTTACCACATTAAATTCATTTATTCAGGTTTAATTGTGGATAGGCTGTGTTAACCATTTTGTTGTGTATCTGACCAGAGAAGGTATGATGAATGAATGGAAATGATTATGAGTAGAGAGGATTCTCGAGGTTTTATTGAGGACAACCTCTCTATTGGGCTCGCTGCCAAAGATGGAGTCACTGGATGACACTACCGCACTTACTTTTCAATGGTGCATCCTCATTATAGAAAATAGTTCATAAAAAATATCCTGATTTACATTCCGTGTGAAATAGTACATACTCAAAATGTTCTGAATTACCTCCCAAGCACCAAAGCCTGGCATTGGGTCTGTTCTCTAGTAGCTGTTTATTTTTAAAGTATTTATATTTATCTAAACACCTTCCATCATTTTATATAAAAGCCTTTATTAAATTATGCTCCAAATACCAGTTTCACAATGAGAAAGATAGATGTATTACAAAATCGCTCCAAATTCTTAAATTAATTTCCTATTTTTTGGTGGGAAATCTAGACAGTGTCTTTCATCAGAAATACGGTAACACAAAGATTAATTATTTTGCAGTGTTCAGTTCAAATTCTTTTGTGGACTAGGCAACAGGGAATCACTATAGGCTAGCTAGGCAATAGGGAATCACTATAGGCTAGCTAGGCAATAGGGAATCACTATAGGCTAGCTAGGCAATAGGGAATCACTATAGGCTAGCTAGGCAATAGGGAATCACTATAGGCTAGCTAGGCAATAGGGAATCACTATAAGCTAGCTAGGCAATAGGGAATCACTAGAGGCTAGCTAGGCAATAGGGAATCACTAGAGGCTAGTTAGGCAATAGGGAATCACTATAGGCTAGCTAGGCAATAGGAAACCACTGTAGGCTTCATCAAGAGAACCTGAAACCAACAAGATCAGCTGGAATCCAATATCTTTACAACGTATTTGATACTATAAAACAGTAAATAATGGCTTTACTGTTATTTATTTATCTATTTTTAAAAATTTCTTCTACAAAGTTAGTTTGGCTATTTCAGACATTCTGTCATGTGAGGGCTGACTGACCAACTTTATCTCTCATATTTTGAAGGTTGATAAAAAAAGTACCAGTTAAAAACTGGGGTTGATTTAATTGACTATACTCTTCCTTCAAAATGATGCCTATTTAACTCTGACTTCTTGAGTTTCTCTAACTGACAATAGGTTTCATCCCTACTTCACAGTTGATTGGTTTGGGATAAAATGGGTGGGTGCGCCTCCATAAAATTATAGTTTAACATTATTCAATATGCAAATATTGAATTTTGAAAGTCCTGTCTCATGAATGGTAGCATCGGAAAATGGGGCTTAACCTTTTTGATACCAAACCACCTGAAATCTCTGGATTTATGATACAAAATTTCTCATTTTAAAATGTTTATCTTAAAACCATTCATCCTAATTTTATTTTAGCAATTTTTATTTGTCTGGAGGTGCATGGCCTAGTGCTAAGGGTGTTACAATCATAATGTTGTGGGTTTGATTCCTGGGTTGTGTTCTTGAGGAAAACACTTCATTTCATGTTGCTCCAGTGTACTCAGCTGAAAATGAGTACCAGCAATAGCTGGGCTTTAACCCTGCGATGGACTGTCATCCTGCCCAGGAGTGAGGCTTGTACTCTCAGTCGCTTCATGTCACAAAATCGGGTTAAGCACCAGCCTGATGAGCCTCCTAGCTTGAGACGGACTTTAGACTTTTTTAGAATTTTTATTAAGTAATGTTTGAAATATCAGCTTACTCATGAAAAACTTACTTATTCTATAAAATTCTTCCTAATTTTTTATTATTTTAAAAATTAATTGAAACACATAGGCTGTGTATTCTATTACAAATTGGTAATAAAGGGTTAAATAATTTTTTCAGAATCTGATGATTCATTAGTTGTGGATGAATGAACTTTCTGGTCATTCTATTTATTTAAAGAAAAAAAAACAAACTCTTTAAAATTTTAGATATATAGAAAAGACAAAGTTATGACTATTTTTGATTATTTATGGTTGTATGGTGTTTATCACTGTAGAGTGGAAACATATATCAGCGACATGGATCCCAGCCCATGAAATACCAACATGACCTGTGACAACCCATCTAACCTTTGCTAGTAGAGGAAACAAGTGTTAAATGATGATGATGATAACATTGATTTCATTTTTATTGTTTATTTCCAGTTTTCATCTTACAAACTGGCTCTTGTTATCCCCTGAGCCAATCAAAATTGGTTATGCATTGGAATCTGAACAAGAGTTGACACTAGTGGAGAGTGCTCTATCTTTCCTAGCTATGTTACAGTCTGTGCGTACTTATCTGGGTAAGTATTACACTTTATTCACTCATACTCACCATTTATTTAAACTGAAGTTTTGTTTTTTGTCCCTGCATGTTGTAACAAGTAACTAAAAGGGTTGGTGTTAGGAAGAGCATCCAGCTGTAAAACATTGCCTCAAAATATCCTGTCTAACCCATGCCCGCATGGAAAAGTTGACATAAAAATCATGACGATAAAGGTTGTACTAGTGTGCAAACTTACATGTTTGTATTCTGGTGTTGTCCTAGTCATAATTGTTTGAATATAAAAATGGAACATATTTTGGTTTCTCAATAAGTACATTTGATAAACATGGATCAAGATAACTAAAACCTTCTTTGCAATTTAACTGAGCTTAATTTTCAAAGTTCCAAACTTCCCCTGAGGCTCTTTAACTGGTGACATGTTATGATACAAAAGATCTCTCCACCAGTATATTCACTACAATACTAAAAGTAAATTTAATGAGAGCTCTCTTTTATCCTCCCTGGAATGACCAGGTACATATTGAGTACCTAGTAACCTCTCTAGTGAACAGATGCTACTACCACCTATTCCCAATTCTCTTAACTTAAACTTGCACCTCTTTAACACAATGTCACTGGACCGAGATCTTTGGCGCTACGCAGTAATACAGAAGACCTACCTTGCCTATCTACAAAGCGAAACCTACAATCAGTAGGCACCTCTTAACCAAATATACACCCCAATCCACTACCCCTACCCTATCCTCCCACTCCCACCAACACCACCCTCTCTCTGTAAAGTTGGTACCACAACATCCAGTGCAAATAAATGAGATAATGAGATCGAGATTGTGTAGGTGTCACGACCAAAAGACACAGTCCATGCTGTAATGTGGTCGTGTAGGTAACACGGTAAAAAGTTCCCAGTTCCACACTGTAAATGTGGTTGGTGATAGGAAGGGCATCCAGCCGTAGAAAACCTGCCAGATAGTCCTATATGAGCAAGACACGGTCACCTGACCAACCTTGCCTCAATTGGGACAACTCCCGTCTAACCCATGCTAGCGTGGAAAGATGGACGTTAAACGAAGTTGATGATGATTGACTTTTCCATGCTGGCATGGGTTGCATTGGACGTTTTGAAGCATGGTTTTACAGCTGGATGCCCTTCTTGACACCACCTCTTTTAGTCGCCTCTTATGAAATGCAAGGATGTGGTGTACCCATTCTAAACCAGTTATATAAATTGCAAATACTAAATTCTTTGTTTCCATAAACAAGTAAACATAACCGGCTGCAGTTTTCATTAGTATTTCCATTTACATATATACTATAAGAATAATTAATTCAATGATATCAATACAAAACTTACTTTAAAATGGTCTCTCTCCCTTCCTTTTCAGTTGGTACAATAACCAACAATCTCTCTAGTGCTGGTGCCACAAAATGCACCCTGTACACCCTGTAAGGTGGTTTGCAATTGGAAGGGCAGTCTTGTACTGAAACCAAGCGAAACGAAGGGCTGGGAGGCCCTTTCATTTGTGTTAAAAACACAACAGTCTTCCTAGTGTTGGTGATCTACATGATAAATACACCCAGTACATGCTGGGAAAACAAACATGATTTGATATATGTATATATTGTATGCAAAGTTCAAACTTTTGATTAGGAAATTCATAGAAAATGTATGGTCGGACACTGAAAAATAACTGCAAATATAGTCAGTTGCTACAAACAGCTAAGAAAATCAGGTAAAAGCACCTTATAGCTGGAAACAAGTTGCCAGTGGCAGCTATAAGGAATTGAATCTCATATATCATATCTATTTACAGCAATTGACTATTTAGTTATTTTTCTGTTTCTGAGCATACTATATTTTCTATGAATATATATATATACACACATACACGTACAGACAGACATAACAATATAAGTTATTAATTATTGGTCAATTTTCATGAAACATGTTTTATTTTGGACAGTATAACAGTAAAAGTACAGTACAGTGTCCTAATTTTACATAGGCACTAGTGTTGTCCACAGGTCTTTGTAATTGTCTGGATATATCCTTGACTGACTTCAGCAGGAACTCAGACAGTATGTTGTTCAGTACATGATGAATGTGTTCCTCTAATTGAGTCAGAGTTTTTGATTTTGAGCTATGAACTTCATTTACCCACCACCACAGGAAAAAATCGCACAGCGTTAAGTCAGAGCTTCTTGCTGGCCATTCATGTGGACATTGATGACATCATACCACTCATGGCAGTTTGTGCAAAATTAGGAGGAGCCCATCTTGCATAAATATGAGGTCATTGATGTTGTCCCATGGTCACAGTAGGCCAAAAGTTATAAGTAATTTTCAATAGGGAGTTTCTTTCCACCCTCCCTGTATTGATTATTTTGACTAACACTTAATTTATCTCTGTTTTTTTTTCCTTAAGGTATCAGTGAGAAAGAGTTAGTCCGTGTTGAGATGGTGGCATTGCTTTGTGTCAACGACCGCACACACAGCCAGTTAATGGATTCAATGCCGGAGAAGTCTGGTCTGGCTATCCATGAGAAATATTATTTTGAGTCTACTTTGAAAGTAGTAAGTTACAGTTGTACCTCTCCATCTCTCTTTCTCTCTCACACAATCATACATCCAATTATGTCATCATTTGCTAAGATTTGCTCTAGCAAGCTCATTAATTCATTACAGTCCTTACAATGTCGGATAGACTGCTTTGTGGTATTTGTTTTGGCTCTCTGCACTCTCTGATCTCAAATCCTGCTGAGGTCAACTTTGCCCTTCTTTCTTTCGAAGTATCTAAAAATAGTACCAGGCTAATCAATTCTTCTTCTTTATCTCTTTCACATTCCCTCTCTATCACTCTCTCTTCTTTCCTGGAAGAAATCAGCTGTGTTCAAACCTGAAGAGAGCATGGTCTCCACCAGGTTTAAAATGACCCACCATAAGTCACGACAGCACTCATACGACTCAACCAGGACTTACTGGTCCATACATACATGATCTTTCTAGTTCTAATACTGTCTTCTATGTTCCACTATAGGTGGCGGATTACAAGGCACCAGTTCTAGAATCAGGAGGTGGCTTGCAGCAAGGAACATATATGCCAAAAGGTAAGCTGGATATTTTTGTTAGTTTGTTTGTGAAAATTTCACTTTTTATAGAAGAATAATTGTATGTACGTATGCATGAAGCTGTAACTCCTAGTGGAGTTGTAGGGCTTTTCCAGGTCTGAACACACAGCCAATTTTTTCCAGAGAGAGAGGAATATCAACCCCAATCCTGAACTGGTACTTTTTTTATCAACCTCGAAAGGATGAAAGGCAAAATTGACCTCTGTGGGGAGTGAACTCAGAGAAGGCAGAGAGCCTGAACAAATACTACAAAGCATTGTAGCTGATGTTCTAATGACTCTGGAAATTCGCTGCCTAAGAAGAATGATTGCAAAATGTCAATTAGTGGGTTGAAGGCAAAATTTCAGTGTGTAGTTATTCATCATGGCTTGGTTTTTAGCTCCTTGTTTATTAATCTTCCTGGCCATTATGAAAAAGTTTAAGACTCACTGTCCATGGGAACTCCTCCATGTTGATGACCTAGTTCTAATAGTGGAACCTGTAGATCTAGAGAAGAAATTCCAGACTTGTTAACAAAATCTAGAATCAAATGATAAACTTAGCAAAGATTAATGTTTTAGTAAACAAGAAAGAAAAGAGCTTATAGGGAAATAGCTGTGCTCAATATGCAGAAAAAGAGTAGGTAGGAATTCCATATGGTCTACTCGGTGGAAATAATGGGTACACAAGAGGTATAGTGGGGTCAGAATCACATTAACAAAGTATGTAAGCTTTGTATGTGGCAGATACTCGGAGGTAATCAGTAGTCAGAGCGTAAAACAAAAAAATATTTCCAAAATTTCCATAGAAATAGTTGATAGCTTCTGTTACAGAGGTGGCCTGATTTGTACGGGACGAAAGCACTCTGAAAGCATAGTAGCTAGAATAACAACGGTTGAAAAATATTCAGGAAGCTATTATCTTTGCTTGCAAAAAGAGGATTCTCTGAGTGAATGGTAAGTTGTATTTTTGTCTATGATTTGCAATGTTGCATAGTAGCAAGACATGGGCATTAAATATAAAGGATGTATGAAGGCTGAAAATAAGCTAGCATGCTCTGTTAGATATGTAACAATAGTGTGACTGAACAAGAGCACTGAAGAAATAATCTGAGTTGGTGAAAGCTGACCTCACAAAGGAAATGACAAAAGAAACACAAGTGACATGATGCTGTGTGAGAGAGGATCTGTCTGGCCCATGCAAACATAGAAGAGTCTAGTCTAAAATCTGTCTCAAGCCAGGAGGCTCGACAGGCCGGTACTTATCCCGGTTTCGTGGCATGAAGCGACTGAGAGAACAAGACTCCCCACTGGACAGGACGCCAGTCCACCGCAGGGTTAAACTCCCCACAGCTATTGCTGGTACTCATTTTCAGCTGAGTATACTGAGGCAACATGAAATGAAGTGTTTTGTTCAAGAACACAACCCAACCCATGAATTGAGCCCATGACATTATGATCGTAAGTCGAACATCCTTACTTCTCTGTGATGTGTTATAAAATCATAATTGTTTCAACTTTAGGCACAAGGCCAGCAATTACCCAGTGCATTACTGGTACTTTATTTTATCGACCGCGTAAGGATGAAAGGCAAAGTCAACCTCGGCGGGATTTGAACTCAGATCGTAAATCATAATGATGTTTATTTACTTGTAGGTTTTCTCTGGGATCAAGAATTTGATCCTATCCAAGTGTCAACTCGAGCTGTCTATAAAAGGGATATTCAGTCTGCCATGGACAGATACCATGCCTAGTAAGTAAACTTTATTATATTCTTTCAGAGAATTTGTATGGATCTTAAGGAAGAATGGTATCATGTTTTAAGTTGCACTGTGCATTTTATTTTAACTACTCTATTCTCTAATTATGATCAGCTGTCACACTTCTATGTATTTTCATGTACATTTGCTATGTGAATCCAGGTTTTTAGAATAGGTACACCATATTTCTGTGTCATGGGGTGATTAAAAGGGTTAGAGTTAGGAAGGGCATCTAACCATAAAACATTGTCTCCAAACATCTTGTCCAAACCAAGCCAGTATGAAAAGGTGGATGTAAAAATGATGATGATATGTGTATGTATGTATGTTTGTGTGTGTATGATGTATAGATACATTATATATGTATATATCATCATCATCATATCTGATTTTCCATGGTGGCATAGGTTGGACAAGGAAGTGTATGGCAGCATATGCAATATGCAATATGTATTATCAACATATATAAATCTTACTGTGCATGTTTTAACCTGTGATCATGTCACAGCTACCTCAGTAAGAGGAGAACTTTATCATCATCATCACTGTTTTACATCTATTTTCTTTGCTTTCTTGTATTAGACAGGTTGTCATGTTCTGAGGCTAGACATGTCAGATAAGTGTCTTGCACATATGTTCCATTTTGGCATGGTTTTTATGGCTGGATGTCCTTCCTAATGCCAACCATTTCACATTTTGCATGTGTGTTTTATCATGGCTGTGCCACTATCACCTCGCAGGCGGGAGACAGACATAGCAGTTAGTGTGTTGGACTCACAATCATTAGGTTGAAAACTTAATGCACTCGGTAGTGTGTAGGATTGTATGTGAGTGAGTTCTGGGCTACTGGCCCATCTGAGCACTAGGTAAACTACAGGAATGTAATCGAAATGCAAGCTTCTGGCTCACCATGGAGTCAGTACCTCTGCTTTGAGAACCTACTTGGTCTGTTGATGACCAGTCCAACTCTTGCTAGCAGGGGAAGCAGATGTTGAATGATGGTGATGATGAGAAAGATAGTTAGGTTGAATTTGTTTTTTTTCACTGCACATGATTTTTTTTTCTTTTTTCTTTTCAGTTTGAAGCAAACTGGGAAATATAGGGGTAAAAGTCCCCCATGGCCTCCCATAAAAGTCCCTGGTAAGATCTTGTCAGCTTATGATGGTCTCAGGAAAATGCTACATTGCAAAACATTACATGGTTTCATCTTCTCTGTTTTGTACAAGGTGAATGAAATATTATTAGTCACTTTATTCTGCTTCCTCCTGTTGTTATAACATGGTTAATCACTGTAGAGAAGATATAAATACTTAGTAAACTAAGTTGGTAGTCTCATTTTTATTTTGAACTATATCTACTTTCTTTCCATTACTATTAACTTTGTGATATGTATAAACATTACATAAAATTAACTGTACCACCCATGAATCTGAAATATTGTGCCTATATAAAAAATCAATATCTTTTTACTTGGCTTAAGGCCATTCCTTTTCAAGATTTGTAGTGTAGTCTGCTGCAGTGTTTTACAAAGTGGGTTTTGCGAAATGAAGAAATTTTGCGAAAATTCTTTTTATTCTTTATACATGGAGAGCGGTTGATTGGCAGTATCGGTAGTATGTTGGACAACATGCTTTGCAGCATAGTTACGGCCCTTCACATTATGACTTCAAATCCCTTTGAGGTTAGCTTTGCCTTTCATCCTTACAAGGTTGACAAAATAAAGCAACAGTAATGTACTGGGGCCAATCTATTCAACTTTCTCCTTCCCTCAAATTGTTGGCCTTCGACCTAAATCAGAAACCATTCTTTATACATGGAAAAAAAACCCTCTACTCTATAATACTTTTTTATTGTGTAAGAACACAGAGAAATTTGAAAGTAATTCATAGACTCAGTTGGCCAGATATATCATGATTTAGACTGGCTTAGATCTGCACATTGAGTCATTACAATGCTGGATAGAATTCTTTGCAGTATTCATTCTGGCTTTCTGCACCCTGAGTTCAAATCCTGCTGAGGTCAATTTTGTCATTCATCCTTTCATATATCTCTTAACATCGATCACCTCAGAGAGCATGCTGGGTGTATTTTATTGTGATACTAGCATGAGTTTGATTTTCGTAATACCAACTCTACCACTTTACAGAGTGGATTAGGGGCATTTTATTGTGGTACCAACACCAACAATTTACAGGGTGTACTGGGTGGATTTTATTGTAGCATTACCACTAGAGAGATTGTCTCAAGTTAAGCCAAAGTTGAGAGTTCTCTGCAATCCATTTGATTTCAATTGTTAAACTCTGTTTACTTTTAGTATCAATGATAATTACATCCCTCCAAAATTTATTAAATATGTAGCTCGATGGAACTTTTGACAACATATTTCCCATCCTAAGTAGAAATTCCCTGTACTGCAGCTTTTTATTATGTTATTGATACATTTTGTAGTTGTGAAGACTCATGGCTTAGTGGTTAGGGTGTTCAGCTCATGATTGTAAGGTGGTGAGTTTGATTCCTGGTCCGAGTGGTGTGTTGTGTCCTTGAGCATCTTGCTCAAGGATACAACACATTTTGCTCCAGTTCTCTTAGCTGGTAAAAATGAGCTGCACCTGTAATTCAAGGAACTGCTTTGTTACAAATTGTATCACTGAATTTCCCTGAGAACTATGTTAATGTTGCAGTTGTCTGCAGAAAGCTCAATCACTTATATGTTAATTTCATGAGTTGGCATTTCCGTTGGGTGAAAAAGTGCTAGGAAATGCCAGTGAAAGGAAGCTGCAGTAGAGGTAGACCAAGACCCGAGCAGTCGAGATGACGAAAGAACACGATGAGAGGAGAGATGTTGTGCTGAAAAGGACCCATCCAACCTGTGCAATCGTGGAAAAACGGATATAAAAACAATGATGATGATGATGATTCAGATAGAGCAATCGTTGTTAGAAGCAATGGAGGTCCAACAACAACTATGTAACTCTGTGTGTGTGTGTGGGTGCGTGTACTCACTGTTTTGATTTAAAAACTCATCAAACATGTGTCTTTTACTGGCTTTATTTGCAGGCTCTGAAGGAAACCAATATTTCAGAGACGATTCTATACTTTTGTGTCTTCCTTTTGGAACTGGGCACCAGATTTCCTACTACTGAACTTCAGGTTTGTCCTGGTATTTTATTTTTGGGATTATCACTCTATATCTATTATTGTAGAGAAACAAATATTAAACAAAAAATAGCGATGTTTGTGATTGATTTTTAAATCCATTTTGTAGGAATATCGTTGTAAAAAACAAGTCAAAGATGGTGATTATGAAAGTTGGTTCCCCAGTGATTGTCTTCAGACAAATGCTTCTCACAGGATTCAAGAAATTCTCATCTGTGACACATCAAATTCTGACAAAAAGGAGCATTCTCCTATGTCTTCTGTTTGTAAGTCAAATCATTTTACAAATATTCTAACTTTGACTATGAAGTGTTACATCAAGCCTGGTGAAGATAGTGTTTAGCTACTCTCGGGTCCCAAATAAGTGGGGGTGGGGGTGGGTTCAAAAATCAATAATATTTCTAGGTTGTCTGTTAATTTTTCTTTTTTTTTAAACTAGAATTAATTTACATTTTGAAACTCTAACCCATCTTATTTATTTTATAATGTATGAGATTTCTTGTAATGTTCATTTTTTTGTTGTGTATAATGTTTTTTATTGTCTAAAGTAAATTAATTGCTAGCACTTAAAATAAAATTTTGCTGGAGATAGATTTGCAAATTTAATAAGTAGGGGAGGATGGAATAAGAGCGGGGGGTGGGGATTATTCAAGACCTGAGAGTACACATGTGTTGTGATAAGTTTTCTTATAAATAATGCATATATATTATATCTTTGGGGTTCAAAATCATGTGCCATCATGTCTCCCTTAACTTATATCAAATTATTTAAAAATCCTATAAATTAACTTGCTTTATTTCATGATTCAACTCCCAAGGACTATTTTTATCTATGATAATCACCTCTATTGAAAGCTGTGTAATATGTAGTTATATTTCTGGTTTCTCTCCATTTCAATCTATAGCAAATATATTTTCTAAAGACTTTGGTGCTACCCCAAAATTATTCACTGCCACTAATCCAAACTGTTCAAACTCTTATGAGGAAGAGGAAGCCAGAGGTCAGATGCTGTATAAATGTGATTCTAAGGATGGAGCAGAAGAGAAGGCTGAGGCATGCAGACGAGTGGTTGTCAAAGAGAGTCTTATATCGTTACTAATGAAACTCCACACTAAGTTGTCTGATAAGAAACAGACTTCTTACATACCAACTTCAATGAGGAAATGTTCAGAATGGACATCAGCTGAACATAGTAACCCTTCTGTAAACTGTGGTGATGGACCCTATTATATTGGTCTTCTATTGGATAAACTGGCATCTCAAGACTATTCTTGTTTGCAAGAGACAGAAAGAATTTATCATGAGACAAAACCTAAAGTGAAAGAGAAACAACTACCCCAAGAAAGAGGCATGGCAACATCAGAAGACCTAGAAAAAGAAGAAAGGTAAGCAATTGATATCTTACAGTTTGAAACCTAGTCTGTATTTTATCCCCCTCCTTTTGGTTATATTGCCTTGAACAAACAAGTAATATAGAGTAGTGAGGTCTCTTTAACTTTCAAGATAACTGGCAACCTCACTAGTTGGATGCCATGATAAAATGTACCCAATACTCTCTAAAGTGGTTGGTGAACAAAGAAAGCCACCTGAAACCACTCTTGGTTCTACAATAGTCAACCCTGTTTTGAGGTGTTTATCTAAAAACCTTTCATTACTTCTATGTATGAATTTTTATGTTGCAAACATCATCACAATCATCATTCTTTTCATGTCCATTTTTTTCCATGCTTGCATGGGTTGGCTAGGTCTTTTCCAGCACATCCTCACTTCACATGCTGCTTTCTTTCGTTATTTCCTCAAGGAGCTCCAAGCACTTCTCCACCCCATGCTCATCCTTCATGTGCATCACATGACCATACCAGCAGTCTTCTCTTTTGCACACTACATTTGATTCTTCTTGTACTCAGTTTCTCTCTCACCTCATCCATGTTTCATTGTTCATGCACATTAACATCACTTTCAAAATTATTTGAAAATCATATACAATGTCTTTCATGAGAAATATGGTAATGAAGGGGTTAATTAAGATGGACAACCAGCCATAGAAATTATGCCAAATATCTAATGTATGAGTGAGATGTTTTCCTCCAACCGATTTAGAATGGCAGTAATTTTGCATAGGAACTCATTTGAACTGTGATAACCCATATAGCACATGCCAGCATGGAAATTATTCTTGGATGTAAAACGTAACAAAATGTTTGCAATGTGAGATGTGCAGAGGTTTTATTTTATTCTATTTCTTGTGAGAAATATTACTGTCAATTGGATGGCAAGTACTGAGGTATTGGTCTTTTATCTGGTCAAAATAAACCACTGTTTTTATGTATTGTTATAGGGCAGTGGATTGTCTGCCTCAGTAGAGCACCAGACAAAAGGCTTTACGGCATATAGTTACAGCCCTTTACATCCTGAGATCAAATCCCGCCAAGGTTAACTTTGACCTTTCATCCTTTCGATAAAATAAAATACCAGTAATGCATTAGGGTCAATTTAATCGACTTTCCCCTTCCCTTCAAATTGCTGGCTTTGTTCCAAAAGTAGAAACAATTATTACTGTTATTATTGTTGTTGGGGTGGTGGATTGGTAGAAAAAAGTGCTTTGCCATATTTCTTATGGCTCTTTATGTTCAGAGTTCAAATCTTTTTAACCTTCCAGGGTTGATAAAATAAAGTACCAGTCAAGTACTGGATCCAATGTACTCAACTTTCCCCCTCCTCAAATTGCTGGCCATATGTCTAAATTAGAAACCATTATTATTATTTTCACAGGATTATGTTATTGTCTATAGAAACTATAACCATTTGCAAACATCGGTTATTCTTCATTTGTTTCTTTTTATCAGACGAAAGAAGGCTCGAGAACGGCGGCAGAAATTAATGGCAGAATTTGCTTCAAAACAGAAAGCTTTCATGGAGCAAGCGATGGATATGGATGGTAAGTAATAATGTTCTTCATTCTTAATCACTTTTTTTTGCTTTTTCATATATCTCATATTCCCTGCATGTTATCAGAGGCAACTAAAAGGTTTGGTCTTAGGACAGGCATCTGGTTGTAAAGTTTGGTCTTAGGATAGGCATCTGGCTGTTAAACATTGCCACAAAAAAGACCTCATGGTATGTGTTAAGCCTATTAAGGGGCACCGAAAGGCTAATCCCTGCTCTAGCAGGGAAAACGGTCATAAAACTCTTGTTAGTTAAGTAGATTTTTATGTCTCATATTGCTTGTGTATCCAGTTTAGAATAGGTACACCATATCTGTTGGTGTCATAAGAACTGACTAAAAAGGTTAGAGCCAGGGAGGGCATCCAGCTCTAAAACATTGCCTGAAAATGTCCCATCTAACCCATGCCTGTATAGAAAAGTTGGCACAAAAACACTGATGATGATGAAATATGTTTCTTAACCCTTTCATGACTGTATTTCTAATGAAGTACGCTACATGTGTGTTTCAATTAATTTTGAAAATAATCCAATATTTGGATTAATTTAATGAAATAACTAACCCTTTCATTAGTAAGCTGATATTTAGATCATTACTTAAGAAAACTTTCTTAAGTGAAATTATGATGGAAAAATTTGATATAAATATAAACATTTTAAAATGAGCAGTTTTGTATCATAAATCCAGGGTACTTTCAGACAGTTTAGTATTGAAAGGGTTAATGATTTAATATTGTGAAAGCTGAAGCATGATTCAGTAAACCTTGTTAATTTTGCAAAATACTTCCCTGAAGCAGGCAACCTATTCTAATTAAATTCAACCAACGGTTCCCTGCCCTTCAATATATAAAGTTTATCTTTGCTCTATCAACATTTTAGACATTCTCCCTAAACACTAGAACATGGCAAAGCAGATGTGGAAACAAGGAATAGTTTTTTTTGTCACTAGTCCTGAAAGAAAAGTTTGTATAAAAATAATTTTATTTCTTTTTTCCAGATATAACTGAAGATGTTCAAGACAGCGGTGAGCAATCTGTGTTAGAAGATGGTTTCCATTGTGCTATCTGTAGTCAGACTATGCCAAGTACTTTGGAAAGACCGTTGGGGATTGTGGTTCTGCTGTTGTCTACTAGCAGTAAGTAGCAAGAGGTTGACATTTTATTATGTTGTGGCATAAAGGCTGTGGATTGGAAGAATTGGTAGAGCATTGGACAAAATGTTTTTCAGTATCAATATAATCCCCCCCAAAAAAAATTTGTTGGCATTGTGTCAAAATTTAGAAACCATTATTATATTGTGACATGATTCAAGCACTATACTGTAAACCTTCAAGCCACCCTGCTTCAGTTACTTTGAAGTTCAACTAATGGATTAATTTAATTTATCTCTATAATCTTTTTGAAAGCAGGGAATTGGCAGAGTCGTTAGAACATTGGATAGAAGGCTTTGCTGTATTTGTTCTGGGTTCAAATCCTGCTGAGACCAACTTTGTCTTTCCTCTTTTCTTTTTCTTCTCCCACTTATTCCTGAGAGGGTCATGGGACTAGAGTCCTCAAACACTCCTGGAACCTCAAGCGAGACCAGCCAAGCTCATGGATGTTATCCAACCATCTTGCTCTGGGTCTCCTGCCGGCTCTTTTTGCCAGTAAAATCTGTCCGACGATTCTTTCCTAAGACATTCTAACTACATGCCCATACTATTGGAGTTGTGATCTCTCAATTCGGAGAAGAAGCTGCTCTACCTGGAGTGACCTAGTTCATTAAAAAAAAAAAGTACCAGTCCAGTATTTGGGTTGATTCTTCCTCTATATCTCTTTCATACTTTCTCTCTCTGGAGCAAATCAGCTGTGTTCAAACCTGGATGGCGATGGGTTCCACCAGGTTTAAAATGCTCAAGAAATGCTTTATATCACTACAGCACTCCTATGACACTACTAAGATTTATAAGTCAAAATTAAGAAATTAATAATCTTTTTACATTCCTGATAAATAGAACAGTGGTTGTATACAGTGAACTATTCCTGGACACCTTGGAGCACTAGTGACAGTTGCTACTATAGTCTAGTATTACTCGTTCCAGATAGAAAAACACTACTATACTGCAACAATTATCAAAACTTCTTATAACCTATTCTACTTACGAGGTCATATTATTGTAATGTGGACACAGCTTGGTCAAATGGTTGAGGAGTTTGTTTCACAATCATTAGGTCCCAGGTTCGATCCCACTTTGTGGCATTTTGGGCAAGTGTCATTTATCATAGCTACCGGCTAACCCATACTTTGTGATTGAAATTGGGTTGATAGAAACTGATTGGAAGCTTGTCTGATGGACTATTTGTAATACAATGGTTTATCCTTGTCACATACCGTGTCATGTTGAATCTCCTTGAGAATTATGTTATGGATGCACATTTCTCTGGCATGCTCAGCCACATACACACTTCGCACATATATACGACGGGCTTCTGCAGTTTCTGTTACTAAATTCCACTCACAGCATAATAGTCAATATGAGGCTATAGAAGAAGACATTTGCCCATGGTTACCATAGAGTAATTATTATTGTCATTTTTTTTCGTTTTTTTTTCTTTTATAAAATATATCTGCCTGAATTCTTTGCTTTTTTGTTTTAATTTTGTTTACATAATTTTAAAAAAAAATTTCTTTTCTAGTCCTTGGTCATTGTCCAAGTAAGAAACAGCAGCGAAATTTGCCTGTCAGCATTTTGGACTTGAAACGTCTGCCATTAACTTGTGCAGCTATCAGGAAACAACATGTTAATCTATTGATGAAATACTATTCAGAGGTAGGTCTGTTTAACAGCTTTTTGGATAGTTTAAAAAAATTTTTTTGTGTGTGTGAGGGCAGCAGATTGGTAGAGTTATTAGAGCGTCAGACAAAATACGAGGGTAGCAGATTGGTAGAATTATTAGTGTGTCAGGCAAAATGTGAGGGTGGCAGATTGGTAGAAATATTAGTGTGTCTGGCAAAATGCAAGGGTGGCAGATTGGTAGAAATATTAGTGTGTCGGGCAAAATGTGAGGGTGACAGATTGGTAGAATTGGAGCATCAGCAAAATGTGAGGGTGGCAAATTGGTAGAATTGGAGCATCAGCAAAATGTGAGGGTGGCAAATTCGTAGAATTATTAAAGCGTCGGGCAAAATGCTTTGTGGCATTTAGTTACAGCCCTATATGTTCATCATCATCATTGTTTAACATTCGCTTTTCTTGCTTTCCCACCAAAGTGGAGCCAATAGAATAAAGTTCTAGTAAAGTACTGAGGTAAATTTGATTACCTCCACCCTTCCCCACAAATTGCTGACCTTGTGTCTATGTTAGAAAACATTGGTATTACTCCAGTTTTATTTAATGATAAATGAAATATGGTGTCAAATTGATCACCATAATTTAAAATTGTTAGTGTGTTGGAGACCTAAGGGTAGACCCCGAGCAAGATGGTTGGATAACATCTATGAGTTTGGCTGGTCCTGCTTAGTGATCCAACTGGATCAGTTGGAGATGGTTTATTCTGACAGGACCTGCTGGAAGGAGTGTTTGAGGATTCTGCTCCTACGACCCTCTCAGGAATAAGTGGGCAAAGAAGAAATGTGTTGGATTAGATACCTAGCAGTATTTGGTCTGGCCCTTTGTGTTCTGAGTTCAAATCTTATCAAGGTCAATTTTGCCCTTCATTCTTTCAGCATTGATAAAGTACCAATTTAGGTTGGTGGATTTGTGGTGGTGTTAGTGTGTCTGGATGGGTTGCCTTGTTGAATTTTTTCCAGCATTGTGTTTTCTGAGTTCAAATCCCACCTAATATCACTGAAAAAATAGCTACTTGATAAAACTGGGATTCTCTATAATTAAGAGGAAAAAAAACAACCTCCTCACAGAAACAGCTTCATAGGAGACCAGTTAAACCTACACAGGTTTGAACCACCACATTAACAACAGATTGATGAAATATTGTTTTTTGTACACTCTGTAAAGAGGTTGGTAATAGGAAGAGCATCCAACTGTAGAAAACCTGCTAAACAAAGGATTTGATCAGTTTGTGATGACATATTCAACCCTTACTAGTAGGGAAAACAGATGCTAAAAGATGAGGATAAGTCAAAGGCAAATTGTGTTGTAATGTAAGCTGATAGAATTTACTCTTATATATTATTGGTATTTGTTTTATAGCCTTTTCTAAAGAATGGAAAGAAAGGTAGGCATTGGCAAGATTTAAATCTGAATTTAAAAGGGGGTGGTGGTGAATACTGTAAAGCATTTAGTCCAGTATCTTTAAAAGACAGGGCTTTGCATATGGTACATTTTCTTCCTTAAACTATCTGAAAAAAATAATGTAGATTTCAAAGATTTAATGGCTAAATGTGCTAGCTTAAGCAATATATAAATAAATTTAATCATTGTAGTGCTGGTACCATGAAAAATGCACCCAGTACACTCAGTAAGGTAGAGGGCAATAGGAAGGGCATCATGCTGTAGAAACTATGCCAAAAAGGGTTGAGAGGACTTTTCAGTTGTGTCAACAACACCACCGCCTCTTTAGTGTTAGTGAACTACATGATAAATGCACCCCGTTCACACTAAAATGGTGATTGGAAGGGTATCAAACTGTAGAATGTTAGCCAAGTAAAGTGTCATGAAACCTTTTCCTTTTCAGTTGTGTCAGAGACATGACAACCTCTTTAGTGTTGATGCTACAGTATAACATATTTGGTAGAGCGCGGAAATGTATGTAAGCAAGCTGCAGGTTCTCCATCTATCCAAGAGGTCAGTGACTCTGCTTGAATACTGGTTCAGTCTGTGAAGGTCCATTTAGCTTTTGCTATCAAGGAAGACGGATGTTAAATGATGATAATAATGATGATTTTATTTTTATTGTTTTGTTACTTA
>OZ024741.1:304370198-304482698 GCA_964016885.1 Eledone cirrhosa | reverse complement strand
GGTGCCACAACAAAATACACCCAATCCACTTTGTAAAGTGGTAGTGCTGATGCCACAACAAAAACCACTTTGTCCATCTTGTAAGATAGTAGAGCTGGTGCCACAACAAAATGCACCTAGTCTACCCTGTAGGAAAGTAGAGCTGGTGCCACAACAAAAAGTACCTAGTTCACCATGTAAGGTGGTAGTGGTGGTTCCCTAACAAAGAGTACTTACTCCACCCTCTAAGGTGGTAGTACTAGTGTCACAGAATTCCCAGTACATGTAATGTAGTTGGCCGAAGAAAGAGCATCCAACCAAAGAAACCAAGCCCAAAACAATGTATGAGCAAGAGGTGGTCACTTGACCTGTATAGCCTCATAACATAACAGCTGTTCTAACCCATGTGAGCATGGAAAATTGATGATGATGATGATCTTCTTTTATTTGAATGATTGATGGTGGAGTGGTGGGCTATTATAATGTGTGCATGGCCCCATAACTCCTAAGGGAGTCGTAGGAGCCCCTTATTGACATACAGTGTTTCTAAGGTTCTTTTAAAACCTGGTGGAGCCCATCTCCACTCCAGGTCTGAATACAGCAGATTTCTTCCCAGAGAAGGATAGAAAGAGTGAGAGAAATGAAGTGAGAAAGAAACGGAGAGGAAAAATTGACCCCAGTTCTAGATGGTACTTTTTTTATCAACTTTGAATGGATGAAAGGCAAAGTTGACTTCAGTGGAATTTGAACTCAGAGAACAGAGAACCAAAACAAATATTGTAAAGCATTCTATCCGACATTCTAACAACTCGCCACCTGGTCTATTATAATAATGGTCATTAATTAAAAAAACTTACCATTTCGGTATCATCATTTTTACGTTTGCTTTTTAATACTTGCATGGAAGGGTGTGGACTTTGTGAACTGTGAAGGCAACCTATCTAGGAGGGTTGTAAATCTGAATAGATTCCTGAGCAGAGGAGATGTGGATTTTATGAGCATTAACAAAGTGTAGGAGAGCAACACCTTTAAATAAAAGCAGATACAGAGTGCCTGACAAGCAACTTCTCTGGTTGTATTCAATCTATGCTGTAATGGGGTTAGTGTGAGGAGGGGCATCTAACCAGTAAAATCATGCCGAGACTACAAAAATACAGCTATAATCTAGGGTATTACCAATTCATCCGTCCATTACATTGTTTACTGGTGACATGAGAAAAAAAAGCATCCAGTCAACTCTGTAAGGTGTTTGTGCTGGTGCCACGATAAGAAGCACTCAGTCCACACTAATGTGGATAACATTAGGAAGGGCATCCATAGAAACCAAGCCAAAATACAGTTCTGTAAGAGCAAGACATGGTCACCTGACCTGACTTGTTTCATAATGTGACAACTCATTTAACCTATGCAAGTATGGAAAATAGACATTAAACAGTGATCATGATGTATTGTGAAAATTATCTCAAATTTTTGTGTACACATTATCAAATTTTTGTGTACACATTATCAAATTTTTGTGTATACATTATCAAATTTTTGTGTACACATCAAATTTTTGTGGACATAGTATAAAAAAATGACATATTATTAATTTTGTTTTCTTTACAGAACTAACTTGGAATTAGAGCTTCTGGGCTATGGTGGTCAGTTGTTAACCAGGGAGTCACCTTCAAGTAAACCTAAAGTTTTCCGTAAGTACATGATATGATATTGGTGGTCATCATCATCATTTAATATGAGTCTTCACAGACTGAGTTAGTACTCAAGTAGAACTACTGATCTCTCAGATTGGACTGGAGCATTCATCTAGCTTACATACAGTTCCGTGCTCTACAGATGGCATTTTATGATGGCATCAACATTAGGGACCTTGTCATGTTTTTGACACAGCTGAAGAGTCCTTCCAACCCTTTGTTTGGCAAGTTTTCTATGTCTGGATGCCCTTCCTATCACTGACCACTTTGCGAAGAGTACTGTGTATTTTTATCACCCAGCACACTGGATATATCGTATTTAGGAAGTCATTTGAAAACTAGTATATCTAATTTATTGTCTGTTTCGAGCAAATAGCTTATAGATACAATACATCACATATGTTGTCACAAGCAAAGCCTATAGATTCAGTATAGATATGTAGGCACAGGAATGGCTGTGTGGTTAAGTTTGCTTTAGAACCACATAGTGTTGGGCTCAATCTCACTGTGTTAACTCCTTGGTCTTCTATACAGTGTGCATTTATTGTATAGATCACCAGCATAAGAGCAATTGTTGATATGGTTATTGAAAGATAATGTCATTCCTCAGAGTTTCACTAGAAAGAATCTATTTTCCAGCATAAAGTTTGTGTTCCAAAAAGACTTTTAACAATTTAATTCTTTTGATACCAACCTGCACCTTATTGAATATCATATTCCAGAGACCCTTCAGAGAAACCCCATTTTGGCTATTTGTGTTCATGATCATATTCTTTCGGCTAATATCTAAGACTGAGACATTTGTCCTCTCGAGAATGCCATGATCATCCAATTATTTTATTGGGTCTCCCCTACCCAGACATATTCAGCTTTGGAAACACTATCCAATGTGTCTAATTTATGAGAAATTTGACTGCTCTTTCTAGCATGTATGGTTTCTCTTATTGACTCATATTGAAGATGTTGTTGAGCAGAATTATCATAATTATTATTTTTGTCTTTTTGTGTGATGGATTGAAAGAGTCGCTAGAATGTTGGGTAAACATGTAGCATTATTTGTTCCCGCCGAGGTTGACTTTGCCTTTCATCCTTACGGGGGTCGATAAAATAAAGTACCAGTAATGCACTGGGTAATTGCTGGCCTTGTGCCTAAAGTAGAAACAATTATTTGTTCTGGCTCTACATTCTGAGTTCAAATCTTGCTGAGGGCAACTTTGCCCTTTCCTCCTTTCGGAGTCAATAAAATAATGTACTAGTTAAGTACTGGCTTTGATATAATTGACTTTCCCCTCCCCTCAAATTGCTGGCCTTGTGTCAAATGTAGAAACAATTATTATTATTAGAGCGGTGGATTGGCAGTATCAGTAGAGCGTCGGACGCCATGCTTTGATGCATAGTTACGGCCCTTGCCATTCTGAGTTCAAATCCCGCCGAGGTTAACTTTGCTTTTCATCTTTACGGGGTCGATAAAATAAAGTACCAGTAATGCACTGGGTAATTGCTGGCCTTGTGCCAAAAGTAGAAACAATTATTAGAGCGGTGGATTGGTAGAATCAGGAGACCATCAAACAATATGCTTTGTGGTATAGAGTTACGACCCCTTATGTTGTGAGTTCAAATCCCACTAAGGTTAACTTTGCCTTTTTTCCCTACGAGGTCGATAAAATAAAGCACTAGTCATGCACGAGTCAATTTAATCGACTTTCTCTTCCCCACAAATTGCTGGCCATGTACCTATAGTAGTAATCATTATTATTTTGTTTTATTTTTAGTGCCACTTTTCCGTGTGTTGACTTATTACTGCAATGCCTTATCTCCAGTGCCCCAGACTGACCTTTGGAAAATTATTACAGGTGTGGCTGTGTTAGGAGATGGTGGTTCTTCGTAAGTTTGGTTTCTGTTTAGATTTTGCTAATCAAAAGAAGCTGTTCCACAAACATTTTCAACATAGTCATATTTTTTTTTTTCTTTTCACTCATATAAATCAGTAAAAGAATTGTAATGACATGAGTATTCAAAAGTGTCTTTAAAATCTATTCTGATTGTTCCCTTTCTAAAAAAATTTTTTTAAAGATTATCAAGTGTTCCTGGACAAGTGCCTATTTTACTGAGAGATCCTGTAACTATGCTGTTGAATTTTCTACTTCAGATACCTGATATCAGTAAACGTAAGTTAAACTTCAACTCATTGTCACACTCTTTATCTGTCACTCTATCTCTCATTCTTCAATGTAAAACAAGAATGACGACATTGCTGTTATTGTTATTGGTTTTAGCCCCTGATCAGCTCTGATTGAACAGACATATGAGTTAAATACATTCCAGACCTGATCATCTTGTTTTGTTTTTAATTGCATTTATAACTTACATTATTCAATGTGTCCTGCCTTTATATGGTTGGGTGTGATTTGAGGAAGAATTGGCTGTTATTTCTAGCAACTCAAGTGATTGCAAAGTCTGTCTCATGATGAGGATGATAGTGGTGAATCAAATACTAAATTCTTTCTCTGTATACTAACCTGTATTAACGAATCACATTTTATTGATTATAATATATAAATTATTATTAAAAACACCATAATTCAGATGAGTGGGAATAACATTTATTGCATAACACTTACACGTGTTTCATCGTATGTATTACATATAAGTCTTGGACTGCTAATATTAGATTATTTTAATCAAATTAACTTGCATCTAACTACTTAAATATATATGAGCAGGCATATCTATATAGCTTAGAAGTTCACTTTTAAAGCATGTAGTTGAGTCTTGCTGTGTGACACATACACAAGTGTCTTCTATTATAACTTTAGGCTAATCAATGCCTTGTGAGTGAATTTTGTAGATGGGAATTCTGTGGAAGCTTCATCATCATCATCATCCTCATCATCGATTAATGTCCATCTTCCACACTAGCATGGGTTAGACGGGTTCTATTTTAAGGCAAGTTGTGTCGGGTAACTATGTCTCGCACAAATAGGGGTGTTTCTGGCTGGTTTTCTACGGCTGGATGCCCTTCCTAACGCCAACCACACTTACAGTGTGCTTGTTGTTTATATATATGTGTGTGTTTGTGTATGTCTTCACCTCCAAAGTGCTTTAAGTCAGTGAATCTCTACCAAACTGAAAAGTATGGGTTGGTATCAAGAAGGGCATCTAGCTGTAGAAATTTGCCATGGATAAAGCAGAATAATGAAGCAGTTTTGGAAGTATTGTAATAATATTAAATTTTAAAATGACTTAAAAGTTCAGAAAATGCAGGTTTTATTTCATCACTTTTGGGCTCTTATGTCATAATTCAATTCAAATATTCAAATGGCACCTGAACCAGGTGCACAAAGGTATAACAAATCTATATCTACTATTTTTCTACTTCTATCATTCAACTTAAAACATCTTTATGAGGGGGGGAAAAGGATGAATTCCTTGTACTAAACTTCTAGAATGTACTGTTTGAATTGACCCAGGTTTAAACTAGCAGACACTGTTGCTGCTGATTTCTATTGCTATCTACTTCTGTTTCTTTCCCAGTCTTCCTTCAGGTCTTGACCACAAGACAATGCCATCATTTCTCTGGTGTCTTATATTTGCGGATTCACTGAGGAAGTTCTCTTAAGTCTGAAAATTCTGAATAAAATCATGTTTTGTTTCATCACACACATTGTCTGGTCATTTAAGTCATTTCTAAATTTAATCATTATCATCATCACCGTTTTACACCTATTTTTCATGCTTGTATAGGCTAGATAGGTTGTTACATTTTGAAGTCAGACAGATCAGACAACTGTCTTGCCTACGCATTCCATTTGAATGCCTCTCTCAATGCCAACCACTTCTTGACCTGTACCAAGTTCGTTCTCTCATAGTACCATCACCACCTGACAGGGAGGACCAAATTCTTTCTTTGTGGCACCAACACTACCACTTTACTGAGTAGAATTGGTGCATTTTATTGTAGTGCCAGCAGTTCCACTTTCCAGTGTGAGCTACCACCTCTCATGCTGGTACCACAATAAAATACACTTTGTAAAGCGGCTAGTGATGAGAGACAGCAAAAGGTTGATAGAACCCGTTAGTCATAAGTGTATAAAAACCTCTCTAGTGTTGGTACCACAGTAAGATGCGCCCAGTGAAAGAAATTATACCAAAAATGTAACATAGAAGTAAGATGTGTCCTCAGACTCACCCAGGGAAACATTAATGTTGAATAAGAACTTACTTAGACTGTGACAACTCATCTAACTCATGCCAGCATAGAAAACGGGTGTAAAAATGTTGATGTCTATCTGGTGTTTGGAGCATAACTTGACAAATGTTCCTTGCATAAAATTCTTGAGAATATTTATATATATATATATTTTTTTACTTGCTAATGTGGATCCTTATGATTATTATTATTTCCAGAGCATTTCAACTATATAGTGAACTCACTGTATAACATGGCCTATATTCAAGCTTTGGTGGTGACCAGCTGTAGGTTTACTAGCAACGAAAGGATTGGCTGGTGTAAAAAACGTATGAGTGTAAGTGTGGGTTTCAACTTTCTTACTCTTTCTTTCTATTTTGTTTGGTTTGTTTACTGCCTTATCCTGTTAACCATTTAGCATTTAAACCGGCCATATCCGGCCAGAATTCTCTCACCTCTTTCTTTTCAAACCAGCTGCTCATACTGATGTTAAGGTATTGTTCTCAAAATAAATAATATCATAATCTCATACATAAAGCCTTTACTGCAAAAATACAATAGTAAATATAAAAGGATAAAGATCCCATAACTCCTTGTGGAGTCATAGAGGCACCGTCAAACGGCATGTCTCAGGCACTTTTAAACCTGGCGGAGCCCAACCATCTCCATGTCTGAACACAGCTGATTTTTTCTATAGAGGAAGAATTTACTCCAGTACTGGACTAGTACTTTTTTTTATTGACCACGAAAGGATAATAGGCAAATTTGACCCCGGCCAGATTTGAAGTCGGAGCACGCATTGAGGTGGGACGAATAACGTAAAGCATTCTATCCGATGTCTGAATGACTCTGCCAATGCGCCTAATAAATATAGAGTAACGTAAATGCTAAAGGGTCAATTGATAACTTGGACATTTAATTGTTCATTAACTATCAGGTATCTATGTAATTCATCTTCAATGACCTTGAGAAAAGTATGAGCATTACACTTTTTATTTTCTACTATAGAAACTGTGCAGAAGATTGTCATGTGTCTATGCAATTGTGACTGTGTGATTTAGAAGTTTGCTTCTAAAGCATGTGGTCCCGGGTTCATTCCCACTGTGTGGCACACATGGGTAAGTGTCTTTAGCTATAGCCCCAGGTTGACCACAGCCTTGTGAGTGAAATGTGGTAGATAGGTCATTCTGTGGAAGCCTGTTGTGTGTGTGTTTGTCTACATCTAAACTTTCATATTTATTTATATATATTTATATATATATATATATATATATATCATGATCATCACCCTTTAACATCTGTTTTCTCTGTTAGCAAGGGTTGGATGGGGTTTTCACAGACCAAATCAGTACTTAAGTGAAGTTACTGATTTCTCAGATGGGCTGAGGGCCTTCATCGTGCTTACATACATTCTTGTGCACTACTGTGCATTTTGTCATGGCACCAGTACTTCGGAAGTTGTCATGTTTTTGACACAGCTGAAGAGATCTCCCAGCCCTTTGTTTGGCAAGTTTTCTAGGATTGAATGCCATTCCTATCAACAATCACCTTACAGAATGTACTGGGTGCGTTTATCATGTCACCAACACAGTGAGGTTGTCATGTTTTTGATATAACTGAAGAGTCCTGAAACTGACCCTGCACATGTTTAATGTCACTATATTTTCTCTTTTCTAACTGATCAACCGTAAATTTCTGGACATGGCAAATACAATGACTGAGAAGACAAAACCCCAATGGGATCTCTAGCACCGGATTTTCTGTGTGAAACACTACTATAAGTGTGAAGCAGGCCCAGAAGCAATTTTATGCATTTTTTTGGAATGGACAAATTTCTCTTCAAAGCCAATATACAAAACTGGGTGAAGAAGTTTGAGAAGTATTGGACAGAGGAGAACCTCAATACAATGTCTGAGGACTGTCCTACCCGGTCTGGACAACCTGGGAAGCATACAGAGGAAGTTATTGACATGGTCCGAGAGTCTGTTGAACAGAGCCCTAGACAATCACTGTACAGGCGAAGTCAATATTAGTGCTGTGAAGGAATGCAATGAATGAAGGGAAGCTGTACTAGAAAAGACCCATCCAACCCATGGAAAAGCTGACATAAAATGATGATGAGGAAGAGGAGGAGTATGATATAGATCTATTCTTATTAAATAACTTTTTAAATATTTTTATTGTAGGATTCATTGCAACAAGTTAGTGGTATGATGAGCCATGTTATTACTCGACTGCAACTCAGTCAATTATACGATGAGAAAGACCAGCATCTTGGTTGTGTGAGTATTTATTTCTCAACTTATTTGTTTTTAACCTATCATTTGAGCTTCTGACAAAAAAAAGGTTTGTTAACTTTGATAGGAAAATACATATTAAGAGAAATGTTATGGTATAGTTAACTGTAGTGTGCTGTGAGATTGAAGGTGGTAGAGTTAAATGTAGTATGGCTAAATGTGTAGTATGGTGTGGTTAAATGTAGTATAGTGAAGTGTGATATTGAGGGTGGTATGGTTAAGTGTAGTGTAGTACAATGTTGAGGGTGGTATGGTTAAGTGTAATGTAGTATAATGTTGAGGGTGGTGTGGTTAAGTGTAATGTTGAGGGTGGTATAGTTGAGTAGTGTAGTATAATGTTGGAGGTGATATGGTTAAATGTAGTGTAGTATAAATAATGGGGGTGATATTGTTAGTGTAGTACAATATTGAGGGTGGCATGATTAAGTGTAGTGTAGTGTGATGTTGAAGATGGTATGAGAGAGAATGGTGTGAGGAGAGAGAGATGTGTGCTGTAATGTTGAGAATAGTGTACTGAGGTATGGTGTTTATGAGAAATCAGAGATGTGAATAAAATTGAGAAAGATATTGAATTATAATAATTTTGGAAAAACTTTTAAATTTCAGTTAGTATAGCAACTAATTTTTATTGTAGATATCGCAATGGATCTGGAGTCCAGATACTGTAGAAAGTGCATTGCAGACATTCTTGCTTCCCTATTTAAGAATTGCAGCACTTTTACAGCGACACTTATTTGATGAAGAATTCCCACAGAAAAAGGTAAGCATTTAGTTGTCGAGATTTTGTGAATATTTACTAAATTTCTCTTAATTTTTTTATTCAGTTATAAACAAGGGCATAACATGATAATGTTCGTATTTCTATAATTTCCTCTTACATATATCATCTTCATAAATCCCTTTTTGTCTGCTGGTATATGCTGGATGACAATGCCTCACCATTTATCAGTCCTCCATAATCTGATAGACACAACAGCAGAGAAAACCATCACTCTTTTTTGTTGAAAATGTCATTTATTTTAGCATGGATTTTTGACATGGATATACTGGTTGGATCGGGCCCAACACCAGTGGGGTAAGGAGGGAGGCACTGAATGGCACTGCCACCTCCTCCCTCTACTTTTCAATGGTACACTCTCAATTGAGTTTATAAAAATCTTCTGAAATATGTTGTGAATTAGAATGCCCACCCAGAATGTTCTAGATACTATTCCTAAAGTCAACCATTTTACAGAGTGTACTGGGAACGCTGCTCTGTTGATGTTGATGAAGTTTTAGACCCATGTCAGTCCTAGTTGGAGCATTCTTGCTAAGTTTATCAACATTACAAAATACCCAGTATATGTTGTGAAGTGAATGGCTTAAAGAAAGGCATCTAGCTGTAGAAACTGCCAAAGATGCAGTCACCTGACCTGTCTAATCTCAGAACATGTCAAACAATCTAATCAATGCAAGCATGGAAAACAGATATAAAACAGTGATGATGATGATGATGACAATTATGTATAAAATTTATTTTTATCTGTTTCAGTATACGTTTGAATTTCCCTATCTCTGCCACTACCTCATGTTAGGAGAGAAGACTTGTGATAGCCAGCTAAATGTACCTGCTTGTACTCCGTCAGGGTTGTCTGTTCCTCACAAAACAGATGAAACTCAACGAACAGAACACTTTGTTCGATTCTGTGTATCTGAGATTTTACCCATCACCCGGTTTTGGCTACATGAACTTGCTGTAGCAATTGATGGCCCTCCCTCTCTCAAAAATCAAGTATGTCAGCAACTCTTTCTTTCTTTCTCTCTCTCTCTCTCTCCCTTTGTACAACATGTATTAAATACTCTTTCTCTTTATTAAATTAAATACATGTCTGTATAAGTTGTTACTAAGGACTAGTAAGTACTCCATACTTTAAAGAAAATAGAATGTAGATATATAATACATGTAACCACTAAAGTCAAGCTTAACTGATTTGAAATGGTTTAAACTTGACTGTAGGCTTTACATGAATCAAATTATGGTATGGTCCCATAACTCTTTATGGAGCTGTAGTGGCATACTTTTTTTATCAACCTCAAAAGAATGAGAGGCGAAATTGACCTTGGCGGGATTTGAACTTGGATTGCACAGAGCTGAAACAAATACCGCAAGGATACTATCTGACGTTCTAACAACTCTGTCGAATCTGACAAATAAGAGTGTACCTTTGTGAGAGTAATTTGGCATGGATATCAAATATTAAATCACTAATTAAATTTTATATATATATATATACAACATATATTAAATACTCTTTCTCTTTATTAAATTAAATACATGTCTGTATAATTTGTTACTAAGGACTAGTAAGTACTCCATACTTTAAAGAAAATAGAATGTAGATATATAATACATGACTTCCTGCTAGTTAGACAGCGAGACAGACAGATGGTGTCAAATACTAAGGCATATCCCGGGGAAGAATGTACCCCACAGCATAGGTTAGTTGTTAGTGACATCTCAGTAAGCAAGAGAAAGAATGAGACATACAGGAAGGTGTGGAAAAGAAAGGTCCTGAAGCTAAAAGACCTTTCATTAAAATATAAATTTAGCAAAGCCCTTCAAGACGTGTATGACGAAATGGAAGACGATTTAGAATCGTATGACATAGATGATAACTGGAATTTCTTGCGTGACAACTTACTGCAGGCTACTGAAGAAACTTGTGGTTGGGGCAGAGCTTCAACCAGACAGAGAGTGACCTGGTGGTGGAACAGCACGGTAGATAGGGCCATTAGAGACAAAAGACTGGCATGGACGGCTTGAAAAAACGGTGGGAGTAGAGAAGGATACGCAGCTGCTAAGAGAGAAGCTAGACGTCAGGTGTACTTAGCAAGCAGGGAGGCTGAGAGTAGGAGATTTGCCAATGTTCTGCGACGGGAAGATCAGAGACGCGCGGTGTTCCGCATTGTAAGGCAGTGTGTCAGTACAAATCAGGATGTTGTTGGAGATAAGTGTGTCTGGAATGATGCCGGTGTACTTAGTGTCACGAATGATAAAAAAAAAAGGAGGCCTGGAAATGTCATTATGAGAGACTGGTGAATGTAGAGAACGAATGGGACAGAGAGAAATTACCCCCAGTAGACCCGACAGAGGGACCAGCTATTGAGATTGATGAATATAGGGTGCAAGAGGCAATTAGGGAAATGAAGAATGGTAAGGCTACTGGACCATCAGGGATAGTTGCTAAGATGCTGAAGGCATCAGGAGAAGTAGGCACTAAACTAGTTGCACGCATCATCAATCAGGCTATATATGGTGGTGTCATACCCAAAGACTGGTGCAGCAGTATTCTCATAATTGCTACAAAGGTAAAGGAGGATGCTCTAGAGAGGAGCACTTATAGGGGCATAAAGCTGATGGATCAGGTTATGAAAGTGGCAGAGAGAATATTAGCGCCACTGATTAGAGAAAGGGTCAAATTAGATGAGATGCAGTTTGGTTTTGTGCCTCGGAAAAGTACAACAGATGCCCTCTTCTTAGTGAAGCAACTACAAGAGGGGTTCTTGGAGAAGAATAAGCCACTATACTTAGCTTTTGTTGACCTAGAGAAGGCCTTTGATAGGGTACCCCGATCTGTCATCTGGTGGTCCCTAAGGAAACTAGGTGTAGAGGAATGGCTTGTGAGGACAGTGCAAGCTATGTACAGGGGTGCTGTCAGTAAAGTGAGAATAGGAATAGAGTTTAGTGAGGAATTCTAGATACAAGTAGGTGTACATCAGGGTTCAGTCCTCAGCTCGCTCTTGTTCATT
Organism: Eledone cirrhosa; assembly: GCA_964016885.1. NCBI lineage: Eukaryota > Metazoa > Mollusca > Cephalopoda > Octopoda > Eledonidae > Eledone > Eledone cirrhosa. The sequence goes on along the minus strand of OZ024741.1, from coordinate 304,470,750 downwards.
ATAGTCCTCCAAGCCATAACAGAGGAGTTTAAGACTGGCTGTCCATGGGAACTTCTCTATGCTGATGATCTGGTTCTTATAGCAGAATCAGTAGAGGAGCTAGAGAATAAATTCTGGCTATGGAAACAGCAGTTGGAATCAAGAAGCCTGAGAGGTAACATAGCTAAAACAAAAGTGTTGATAAGTAGAAGAGAGGGCAATACTCTGATTCCATCGGGGAAATGGCCATGTTCGATATGTAGGAAAGGAACTGGCATAAATTCCATAAAATGTACTGCAATGCAGATCTTGGGTACACAAGAGATGTAGTGGGATAGCAGGCAAACTAACATGTAGGGAAAACTATGTATGCAGTAGATGTACAGGGAAAGTTGGCAGTAGTAATCGCAGTGATAGACACATTTTTCCAATGCAGGTGGGTTCTATAGAAGTGGTTGATAGCTTCCAGTACCTAGATGATCAGATTAGCATGGGAGGGGGGTGTTCCGAGGCCATAATATCTAGAATAAGGACAGGTTGGAAGAAGTTTATGGAGCTGCTTCCTCTGTTGACTAAGAAGGGTTTCTCCCTGCGTACGAAAGGACGGTTATATGATACCTGTGTGAGATGCGCGATGCTGCATGGTAGTGAGACATGGGCAGCAACTGCAGAAAATATGCAACGGCTGGAGAGAAATGAAGCAAGTATGCTCCGTTGGATGTGCAATGCCAATGTGCGTGAACGACCAAGCATAGACAAGTTGAGAAAGAAACTGGGTATAAGAGGGATAAGTTGTGGTGTGTAGGAGTGAAAGCTGAGATGGTATGGACATGTGATGCTCATGGAGGATGACCGCTGGGTAAAGAAGTGCCAAGAAATGCCAGTAGAAGGAAGACGCAGTAGAGGTAGACCTCGAAAAACATGGGCGGAGGTGGTGAGAGCAGACCTCAGATCGCTGAAACTCACCGAGGAGATGACGAAGGGCCGTGACAAGTGGAGAGATGCTGTGCTGAATAGGACCCGTCCAACCCTTGCAAGCAGGGAAAAGCAGACGTAAAATGATGATGATATATATATATATATATATATATATATTCAATATTATTAAAGCTAAAACGTGAGTCTTGTTACTCTGGAGTTTCGCCTGTTTATCAAAGGGTCATCAGATCATCAGACAAGTTCTTGTCTGATCACCTCAGCTGTCAACCACATGGATGTGTGTTGTGTGTGTGTAAAAATAAACGTTAAACAGTGATGATGTTGATATATACTTATATTTTTATTTTATTTTGTTTTTCAGTATTTAGTTCCTTCAAGTTTTAATTACCATCAACCAAGACTTGTGGAACTTCCTGATCAATACTACAAAATATTCCAGGAGTATCGCAACAAAACCTGTGTGGTTTGTAACAAAATTCCTCGAGATCCAACGATATGTTTAATATGTGCAGAGTTTCTCTGCTTCCGAGAAGCTTGCTGTGAACAAGAATCTGTTCGAGAATGTGTGCAGGTTAGCACGATCTAGTGGAACATTTATTTTCTTGCTTTGTTCATAAAGTTTAGTGAATATTTTTCTTGAACCCCAGAGATCTCTTTTTGTAACATTAACTTTAGATATAAATCTCACCCAAATTTTAGTTTATAATTGTCTGAGTAAAAACATTCAGGGAGAGGCTCTGATAGGTTTAAATGTCCAAGACATGCTGTATGTTACAACAACACCCTTATGGACTCCAGGAGTTAGGGGTCCATGCAAATGTACGAAATACCTCAAAAAGTATTGAACTTTTATAACAGACTAGTTTGCTAGGGTTGGGGTGTGAGCTTTACCAATACAAGCTGGTGATAGACTTTGTGTCTGAAATCTAGCACTAAGCTACTACTGCCATCATTACCATTTGTCTTATTTTCCATGTTTGCATGGGTCAGACGGGTCATCCATGTTATGAGGCAAGTCTGGCCAGTTGGCTGCACCAAACCTTGCTCAAATAGAACTGCATTTTGGCAGGTTTTTTTGCAGCTGAATGCCCCTTCTAACACCAACCATTTTTACAGTATGGAACTAGGTGGGCCCATTATGAGGAGGGTCTGGCCATTTGACTGCACCATATCTTGCTCAAATGGAACTGCATTTTGGTTGTTGTTTTACAGCTGGATGCCCTCCCTAACACTAACCATGTATATGTTCCTTCGATAAACAAACAAACAATCAACTAGAAATATAACGTTTGCTAAATGCTGTCAGTGTCGTGTGAAGTGAAAACAGTTATTTCAATTTCTTCCTCCTCTTTCTCTTTCTCTAGCATTCAATAACCTGTGGTGGTGGGACAGGTGTGTTTCTGTTGGTCAACTCTAGCATAATTGTTGTGATCCGTGGTCAGAGAGCAGCACTTTGGGGATCAGTCTATCTGGACAAACATGGTGAGGAAGATGAAGAGCTAAGGTAGGTGATTTATTATCTAATGTGTTCCTTTTCAGACTACTTCCAGTGACTGTAGGTGTGTTTCTTTCATCCTTTTCCATTCTCACATCACCATTTCTATCAACACCACCATAATCACCATTGCCGTCAGCACCTTCTGTTTCTGGCTTACTTTTTTCTCTCTTTTTCTTTGCCTTTCTTTGACTTTTTCATCGTTTTTTTTTTAAAAACACTGTTGTTACTGATATGTACTTAATTGTTTTTCCTGTTGCCTTATTGTTGCTAGTAAAAACAACTGACCTTGATATCTCTTGTCTATATTTTTCTTGTTCCGTCAGGCGTGGCAAGCCTCTCTACCTCAGTGAAGAACGTTATTGTCTGTTGGAGCAGCAATGGCGTACACACAACTTTGACCATGCCTGCAAACAGTGGATATGGCACAAGAACAACTTATGACCTGGACTTCACTGCTACACCAGTTGCTGTCTGCTCTTGCTCGCCATAGTGATGATGATAGTGCTGCTGTTGTTGTTAACTACGTTGTTCTTGTTTTTGTTGGTATTAGTGTTATTGTTGCTACCCTTGTCCTTACAGTTCCTCATTACATTAATTTATACTTTTTCTCTCTCTCTACCTCCACCACTACTCTCCTTACAGCAATTGTTTCGTCAGTGGTGCTATTGTTGTCATTCTCCCTACCCATTCACCCAACATCTCAATTTCTTTATACCCTCTCCCCCTTCTTCCCTCTAGATTTTCTCCCCTCAAACCTTGCCTCACAAAAACCTCTGCTAGTGTTGTAATTATTACTGTTGGTGCAAAGAGCAATGGATTGGAAGGGTTGTAAGCGCATCAGACAAATGCTTAGCAATATTTAGTTCCAGCTTTTTACATTCTGGTTTCAAATCCTGCCGAGGTCAACTTTGCCTTTCATCCTACAGAGTTTGTTAAAATAAAGTACTAGGGTCAATTTTAATCGACCCCACCCACCAAAAAGAAATCATATGCCAAAATTAGAAAAAACTTTGTCTAATCGTTACTGCCAGCCTCTTCTTCATCCATTGCCTTAATCTTCCTGATTCTTAATCTTCCTGATCCTTTTTCTCTGCCTCTTCCTCTTCCCATGCTTTGTCTCTCTCTCATCCCCTTCTTCCTCCTCATCCTCTTCACCCATCTGCCCCCCTCCCCGTCCACTTCCTTCTCATCTCCACTCATCTTCCCACCTTCCTCCTCCTCCTTGCCTACCTTATGTTGTTGTTACATGTTTACTGTGATATTGAATTCATCAGAAGGCAAGGTGTGAGGTTTGGAGATTTCTTGGTTGGCACTGGAAATCAATGTCTGCCTGTCTCTTGTACACACTTGTGCCTAATGGTATGTGGAGTGGGATAGGGTAGTTTGTGAATATCTATGAGGGGTGGAGAAACAAAGAGAGAAAAAGAATATATTTATATGAGCATGTGAGAGAGAAAAAGAGTGTGTTTGTGTGTGAGAGAGAAAGTCTGTGTTTAGTGTGTGCATGTGAGAGAGAAAGTTTGTGTGTTTAGTGTGTGTGTGTACTTCTGTGAGAGAGAAACAGTGGCTGTGAATAAATGTGTGTTCCATAGAAATGAAATGTTTGTTGTGCACTTTTGTGCTTGTAAATGGGTGTTTGTGTATGTATGTACCTTGTGTAATTGAAACAGAGAGGGTACATAACTGTGTGTATTTACATATTGTACATACCTGTTTTATTTTTATTTTTCCCTCCCTCTCTCTCCCCTCTCTTTTCTACTCTTTCTTTCTTGACTTTTTAAAAATATTTTTCAAAAACATTTCTCCCACCCTCACTCTATTCTTCCTATCTCGTCCTTGCTCTCCACATATCTCTATTTTTAACCTCCCTCTTTCCTATCTCCTCTTGCTCTTTCTTTCCTCTACCTATCCTCTCCTCCTTTTCTCTGAATCACTTCTTTTTCCTTTCATATATTTATTCTGCTTCTTTTCGTTCTTTTTCCTTATTTTACCACCCCTACCACCTCTTTTATCACTTCTGCCTCATTCTGAGAAGATTCACGTATTTTATTTGTTTCATCTACCAGACTCATTTTTTTTATAAAACAGCACCAAAAGACAAGATCAAAAACAACAACAGTAGCAGCAGTAACTGCCACAACAACACATATGCCACTGAAATTATTTCAACTTGTATTCTAGCAAATTGTATATTAAATATATTAAAAGAACAACAAACTGTTGTTTATTCTCAACAATAAAATATATTATATAGATGTAAATACCTTTTGTTTTTATCTCTTATTCAGCTCACCTTTTTTTTTTCCCTGTCCTCTTTCACTTTCTCTCTCATTCTTACTCTTTCACCCTCTGTAGTTAAGGTCGCTTCCTAATTACATAATGGTTTTCAACTCAAAAACCATTTGATACTTGAAGTGCCAACGGTAGGTTTTGATCAAAGATGGTGTTCAAAATGTATAAAAATGCCATTTTTGTAAAATATATTGAAATTGAAATTTAAAAAATGTTACTATTATTTTAGATTGATCCAGGAAGTTTGGATTTTTGGTTACATATATAGATATACTTGCATTAGCATCATTATGCTAAGTTTATGAGTATTGTTCTTCTTCCCCCAACTAGTTAGGGAAAATTAGTTTGGCAGACCCAGCCTTCTCTATGCTAAAAGTTGCAATCAATACTACAAAAGTACATTTTACTGTACAGCCATTGCATACAGTAATGAATTGTTTCTACGGTGCTTAGTATAGCTAGGTAGATAGACATTTCAGTGAGTGATCTCAGTAGCAAACACAATTCTGTCACAACATATAAAATGCAAACAAATACCACACAGCTCTAACAATTTTGCCAGTCCACTACCCTAGATTGGCGTTGAAAGACAAAGTTGATCTCAGCAGGATTTAATAACAATGCAGTTATTAATAAAAAGAGTTGAAATTAATGCATACAAGATTTCACAGCTCTAGCATCACACCTTCATAGTCAGACTATGAACTTTTCAGCCCACCCTTGTAAAGTGTGGACTGTTTTTTATTGTGGCACTAGCACTACCAGCTCTAAAAACAACCCATACGTTGTGCCTGTCATCCTATCTATGCCGATACAAAATAGACAAAAGATATAAAAAGTAAAACAAAAAAAGAAAATAATGGAAATTAGATAATTTTAATTTAAAAAAAAATATTGATTTCTAATTAAATTTATTGATCTCTTTATTTTGAAGGTGAAAAAAACAAATATAAAACCTCTAAAGTTCAAAATTCATAACTACTTTTTTTGTGGTTTGAGCTTATTTATATTCTTTAGTGAGTTTAGTTTCAATTTATGTCTCTTTCCATATATTCTATGCTTGACTTCTCACCTTTGTCCAGTAATCTCTTGCTAAATGGTCTCCTTAATAATATCCACAAGTGTTGCTAGCTAATCTGACCTTGTAAGTATCAAACCAAACATTTCGCTAACATATTTCTAATAAAACACTCCCTATGGTTTTCAAATAATTTTCAAAATAACCAAGAATTTAAAGGAATTTCGTAAAATAACTTTCTTATTAAGCTGATGTTTGGAACATAACACAGGATCTTATATACAATTATGATTGAAGGTTTATTTAGATAAATATAAACACTAATATAAATTGATTTGTATGAACCAGATGCAGTTTGGTACTGAAAGCATTAATTAATCTTTAATCTGAACACAAGCTGCCATTTTCCTGTCAGATGAAGAGATGTAAAACTACTTATTTTCCATCAGGCTCAGTATTTTCATTGTTTCTTGTTCAGCTAATTTCTGGTAACTGTCAATCTCTTCAAGTATCTGGCAAAACAAGGAAATATTTTATTTTAGTATGATTATATAGTGACTAAACAACAACATCATCATCATCATCATTGTTTAACATCCACTTTTTCTTAATAGAGGCAAGATGGAATACATCTCTAACTCTTTATCTGAATTCATGCTCAAAGTACAGGATGGCAGTATTATCAAAAAGATTGAGGACTAAGTACTTCAGGTCCTGGATCATGGATTCTGGGAAAGACTTTACCACTAGCAAAACCCAAGCATGGTCAGCTTGCAACAAGTTAGACCGTATTTGGCATTGCAGTCTTCCTAACTCCTTCAAAGTTAGGTTCTTCCAAGTCACAATCCAGCCAATACTAATCTATGGTAGTGTGACTTGGATACTCTCAGCCAAGAAACACAGACGTCTTGATGGAGCCTATACATCACTTCTTAGACACTCTCAAAATATAAGCTGGAGGGAACACGAAACTCTCTAAGAGAAATATATAATGGTCTGCCACATATAACTGATGTTGTACATACTTTATAGTGTGGGCTGGGTACATTTTGTCATGGCACCAACACTCTTATTTTATGGTGTGGGCTGAACACACTTTATTGTGGTACCAGCACTACTACTTTACAGTGTAGGCTTGGTACATGTTATCATGACAGCAGCACTTACTCTATATGGAATGGGTTGAGTGCATTTTATCATGACATCAGCACTTCCACTTTCAAATGTAGGCTGAGAACATTTTATTGTTGGGTGTGGGCTGAGAGCATTTTATTGTGGAGTGTTGGCTGAGCACATCTAAAAAACAAATTCTCAACTTACTTTTGTTTGTTCATCTGTATCTGTGATATTTTTCAAGTTGATTTTGATGTTGTAGTTAGCTCCCCATGTGGCAGCTTCCAGCATTCTAACTCCTGTCTGGAATTAGAAAAAATGGAATATTAGAACATTTAGTAAAGTGGAGAAGGTAAAAAAACAATTATCAGTTTTCCATACTTTATAAACATCTATATATAAATTTCTGAGATTCTGCCACATGTAAAGAGAGAGGAGTAGTTTGACTACCATATAATACTTATCTCTATGTGTATGTAAAAGAAAGGGGAAGGTGAAAAAACTACGCTGTGTGTGTGTTTGTGTGAATGTATATCTGAGTGTATTTTTGGAAGTGTGTCTGTGTTTGCACATTTATATTTATATACTCATACATATAAATGTATGCACATGCATATACACATACGCTTCAGTGTATGGAAAAACATTCTAGTATTTAATATTTCTAATAAACTAAAATAAAAACATTAAAAATAATTTTCTGGTATAGGCACAAGGTCAGAAGTTTGGATGGATAGTTTTGTTAAATCAACCCCCAGAACTTGGTTTGTATTTCATTTTATTGACCGCAGATTGAAGAAAGGTAAAATTGACCTCTGTAAGATTTGAAATCAAAACATACAAAGCAAGGCATTTTGTCTGTTTCTTTAACAATGCTGCCAATTTACTGACATTCAAATAATAATGTAATGGCTTTGGTTAGATCATTAGGCTTGCAATCAGGAGGTTGTGAGTTTGATTCTCGGACCAGGTGATTCATTGTATCCTTGAGCAAGACATTTTATTTCGCATTATTCCAGTTCACTCAGCTGTAGAAATGAGTTGTGATGTCACTGGTGCCAAGCTGTATCAGTCATTGTTTTTCCTTTTGTCAACATTAGTGACATCGAAAGGGGAGGCTGGTATTCATGGGCAACTGCTGGTCTTCCACAAACAACCTTACCTGGACTTGTGCCTCAGAGGGGAACTTTCTAGGTGCAAATTTCATGATTATTTATGACCGAAGGGGGTCTTTACCCTTACTATCTTCAATTCTTCAATAAATGTATTATAGAAAGAGTGATAAATGTTTTGAATAATGAACTAATTCTTTGTGTGATGGATCTCTATTTACAGAAATAAGAAACATTAGTAAATACAAGCGTAGTCTTGAACATTTTTTATAGATGCTTTATATATATATATATATATATATATCACGATAAATTAACGGAATTATCGTGTCTATAGTCTGCCTTCCATAGGTTATAGATTCCACACACTGGTGGTTTTTTCCCTGTATTATTGATGACGCACTATATATCTCTCTCTGGTGTGTTACCTTCTCAACATATTATATATATATATATATATATGTATATATATATATGTATGTATATAACCAATGCAAGCATGGAAAAATAGACATTAAATGATAATGATATATGTACACAGCCCACTCTGTGAGGTAGTATTACAGGTGCTTTGATAAAAACACCCATTCCACACTGTAAAGAGCTAGTACTGGTGCCACAACAAAAAGCACCCAGTCCACTCTGTAAAGTAGTAGTGCTGGTCCAATGACAAAAAGTATTCAATCCACCCTGTAAATTGGTAGTGCTGGTGTCATAAAAATAGCTTCCAGTTCACCTTGTAAAGTGGTTAGCATTAGGAAGGGCATCCAACCATAGAAACCAAACCATGATGTGGTTACCTGTCTCATCTCAGAATATGATGACTCATCTAGCCCATGCAAGCACAGAAAAATAGACATGAAACGATGATGATTGTGTCAATAAGAATTGACACAGCATAATAGCACATTTTAGTGGATGATTAACTTACCTGAAGGTCAGATAAGCAATTGACATTCCCATAAAGAGCCATCTCTTGGAGCAGTGGCCAAACTTCACTAACCATACTAGCTAGACTCATAGGAACTCCAATTGCAGTAATAAGACCCTCTTTCTTTGCTTTTTCTTTGCTGAATATAGAATTGACAAAAATGTAAAAACAGATAAAAGAATCTCTCTTCCACCTCCGCCTCCCACTCCTCTCACTAATTCCAATTTATTCTTCAACACTAATGAAAAAGGCTGTCTGCCATGAAAAACTCATCAGAAATCTGCACAAAACTCCAAATAATGACTGCCTTCACAACCCTGAGAAGTTATCAGAGTCCTGAAACACTCCTTCCAGCGAGTCCTGTCAGAAGCAACTATTTCCAACTGATCCAACTGGATCCCCAAGTTAGACCAGCCAAGCTCATGGATGTTATCCAACCATCTTGCTTGGGATCTACCCCTCGGTCTCCTGCCAGTTAGTTTTGCCCGTAAAATCTGTTCAGTGATTTTTTTTTCCTGAGACATTCTAACCACATGCCCATAGTACCAGAGCTGTGATATCTCAATTCAGAGAAGCAGCAGCTCTACCTGGAGTGACTCTCTGATCTCCAAGTTACACACTTAGTCAACTAAATTATTTAACTGTTTATATGGAGGCACATGGCTTAGTGGTTAGAGCATTGGTCTTGCAATCGAAAGGTTGTGAGTTCAATTCTCAGACCAGGTGATGTGTTGTTTCCTTGAGCAAGACACTTTATTTTACATTGCTCCAGTTTATTCAGCTGTGGAAATATCATTCCACTGCAAAGTGGTCATGGAGGTGCCACAGCAAAATAGCACCCAGCAGTCACTGTAAATGAGGTTGGTGTTAGGAAAGGCATCCAGCTGTAGAAATCAAGCCAGAATCTGTTCTCGTCCCACCTTTGCAAGCAGGGAAAAGCAGACGTAAAATGATGATGATGTTTATGTTTCCTGTGTTTGGTATAGAGGTGGACTAATACTAACCTTTCTTTTTCTTCTTTAGTTGATTCTGGCATTTTCAGAGCTGTCTAAAAATGAAAGAGATAATAAATAATACTGAATACCTTTAAAATACATACAGTGGACCCTTTGGTAATGAATCTAATTCATTCCAGACCCTTATTCGTTGCCACATTAATGTGTATCCTGGTTTTTAGAATAGGTGTACCACATCCATGGGTGTTGTAAGAGGTGACTAAAAGAGCATCTAGTTGTAAGACTTGTCTCAAAACATTCTGTCCCACACACGACAGCATGGAAATGTAGACATAAAAATGACTGATGATGATGTTCTTTCTTCTCAATCTAAAAAAATGTTTTTTTTCTTTTTCTATTAAATTGTTTTTACTATTATAAACATCAATTTACTACTGTTAAATAAACTATATATATTATATATAACTATAAATAACTATAGACTATATAACTATACATAACAATAAATAAATATATACTATATACTATGGAGGCACATGGCTTAGTGGTTAGAGCATTGGGCTTGCAATGTGAGTTCCATTCTCAGACCAGGTGATGTGTTGTTTCCTTGAGCAAGACACTTTATTTCACATTGCTCCAGTTTACTCAGCTGTAGAAATGAGATGAAAGGACTGGGGTCCTTATCATTCCACTGCAAAGTGGTCGTGGAGGTGCCACGGCAAAAAAAGCACCCAGCCTACACTGTAAAGTGGATGTGTAGGCGCCACGGAAAAAAAAAAAAAGCACCCACCACTCATTGTAAATGAGGTTGGTGTTAGGAAGGGCATCCAGCTGTAGAAATCAAGCCAGAATCAGTTGCCATCCCACCCTTGCAAGCAGGGAAAAGCAGACGTAAAATGATGATGATGATGATGATACTATATAACTGTATATAACTATAAACAAGTACACTTACCATGTATTTATTGAAAGCTGCAGAATCAGCATCAATGAATTTCTTCAGTCCCAGCATTTTCTCATGTAATTGTGGAATTAACCGCCTCATGATGGGATCCTGTTCTTCAAATTGACGTTTTCCATAGGTCAATAGACCAACCATTTTAATGAGACCAACACCCTGCAATACATTGGAAACTAACTTTTCAGTATAAATACCCAATCCCCTTTCTGTGAGCTTGTAATGAATGGTGATAGCAAGGGATGAGACAGAATAAGGAAGACTTGAAACAAAGTTATTATTATCAGTGGATTGGCAGTATCGATAGAGCATTGGACATGCTTCGCAGCACAGAGTTACGGCCCTTTGTATTCTGAGTTCAAATCCCGTCAAAGTTAGCTTTGCCTTTCATCCTTACAGGGTTGATAAAATAAAGCACCAGTAATGCACTGGGGTCAATTTAATCGACTTTCCCCTCCCCCAAATTGCTGGCCTTGTGCCTAAAATAGGGGATTGGCAGTATCGATAGAGCATCAGTCACCATGCTTTGCATCATAGAGTTATGGCGCTTTATGTTCTGAGTTCAAATCCCGCCGAGGTTAGCTTTGCCTTTCATCCTTATGGGGTTGATAAAATAAAGCACCAGTGATGCACTGGGGTAATTGCTGGCCTTGTGCCAAAAGTAGAAACAATTATTATATTTTTTTAATGAAAGAGAAAGAGGAAGATTTTTATTCAACAAATTTCAATTAAATTATATTATATTTGCAATAAAAAATATAAAAATCTGAATAATTTAAGGGGAAAGGGAAAGAAAGCAGCCGATACTACACCCCAGTTTGGGCAGAATATTCTATTTGCACTCTGCAGACAAAATGTCTAAAGCATTTCCATGGAGAGCAGCCAGTAACACTCAGATATCCAAATATTTGGACTTGACAGACTGTTTCCTTTTCATGCTGGTTACAGTCGTGACCTCTGGTGTCCTCAGTCCCCAGACTGCCATTTCCTCCAAAAATTGAGAGGTGTGAAGGATCCCTATGAGGGGGAGTGGATGATGTAGAGGGTGTTACTGGCTGTTATCCATGGCAACAATGAAATCAAAAGTTACAAGACTGAGCTTCACAGATAATCTGGTATTGAGTAGATCCTGTAACAATTCTTGATTTCTATTCAACTGGCACAGAGCCATACATTTGTAGTGCAAGACTATTTGTACGTATGGACTCTTAACTCCTATTGATGTTATAGGGGCACCATAGTGATGACATACAGCATTTTTTTAGGCATTTTAAGCATAACAAAACTCATCCATCTCCATGTTTGAACACAGTTGATTTCTTCCAGAGAAGGAAAGAGAATGATACTTTCCTCTCTTCCACTCCTATGTTTCATTTATCCTCTTCTCCCAGGCAACAGTTAGCTCCACAAGAATGAGTTGTCTTGTGACCATGGAAACCAAGATGATGGCAAGTCTCAACATGAACTGAGTGAAATGTGATGGAATTTTGAGCCACTTTTCCAGGTCATCTGTCATCATGAAATCTAAATTCTAAAAAATAAAGAAATTTTCCTCACCAGAGACGCAGAAAGTGCTGCCACCGATCCACCACCTGGGGCAGCAGTTCTGCTGCCTACGCTCTCTATAAATGAAGATAGTTTTAAATCCAGAAGAGGACTGCTTTCATCCTTTAGCATATACCTAAAAGTATAAAATAAATTGTTGTAATTGGAATTTAAAGAATGTATCTAGTATATGAAGCTATCAGATGAAACATAAGAGAGGCCATGGGTCTTAGGTGAGCTGCTATGGCTGTGAAGTCACAAGGAAAGGTGGAAGAGGCCAATACAAAGAAGGGATTGACAAAGAATATAGTGAAGTAGTGGCAGGGATTATTTCAATGCAAAGTTGATTCCTGCTTCTGCAGTTACAAATCTAATTGTAGTAAGTCTACATTTTCTGTCAAATACTAGATAACCTTACATGGTAAATGATGGTTAAAAGACTTAAACACTCATAAAATGTTTAAAATAGACATTGCAAATACTTCTGAGGCTCAGAAAAATATCAAACATTGGGTTAAAGATGGCAACTGCTTCAAAGATTTGTACAGTTTTAAAATGTCCTTAAAATAAGGAAAGTGGTTATAGAGTGTTTGTAAGTGAACAATATGACAAAACTATTCTTACTCAATAATCTTTTCTTTTGGATTAAATGGTCCAAGGGAGTTCAGGCCAAGTCTGTTTATCACCTGGTGAAAGATAAAAATAGCCAAAAGTATTAGAAAAACACTATTACCAGTATGTAAAGTTTGTATATCGCATAATATACAATATATTTACGAATAAACATTTGAAAACCTTTAGCTATGAACAGATGAACCATTTAGCATTTACATTACTCTATATTTACTATTGTGTTTTCACAGTAAAGGCTTTACCTCACATAATTATCTCACATAATATCGAATCTATGAGATTTTGATATTATTTATTTTGAGAACAATACCTTAACATCAGTAAGAGTGGCTGGTTACAGCCGGTTTGAACAGAAAGAGGTGAGAGAATTCTGGTGGCTGGATATGACTGGTTTAAATGCTAAAGAGTTAAAGGTCGTAGATAGGCACTACCTACCGAGTTCCAGCAGAAGCAGGGGGAAGTAACTGACAACTGTTTCTGGCTTATCCAGCCATTGTCAAGGTAATGCACCTCTTTGCCTTGCTTTCATACTGGAACTCAAATATGCCACAAATGTATAGTTTCAACACTTATGTATATGGGCTGATTAGCCTCATTTGCATACATAGCTGTAGGATGGCTTAGCCTAAACAAGAAATAGAATTAAGGTGTTTGTTCCAACATAGCTATATAGTATTACCAGTGACACACTAGGGATTCTAAAAACAGACAAGCTGAATTTTATGCTATTATAATAAATATATAACATGTAAGCATTTGGTTGGTTTATAAAGTACTGAGAAATTTGAAATGTGAAAAATAGTTGCCCTAATGCAGATAATTATAATAAAGTACTCCTGGAGACAGAAAAATGTGGACAGAGATGTCTCTGTCTCTGTCCACGTTTTTCTGGCACCAGAGGTACTTTACCCAATTTTTGTTCAATCATTATCTACAGTTATCAAGATAACTATAGTTATGGAGCTATTTAGTTACTCTCTTTATGTTCTGAGTTCAAATCTTGCTAGGGTTAACTTATTGGTGCTGAGGGTTGGTATGCTTGATCTGGGCAGTGAGGTGAGCTTCTGCTGGCCTACAAATTAGCTCAAATAGTTTGTGTTTATCACCTCAGCTGGCCAAACTCCCTCCCATGCATCCCCATCGCAGCACTGGCTCCACTAAATTGTGTTGAGTGTGACAGCAAGAACTTGGTGCTATAACCAATGCAATGCTTGGATTGCACTATACTAAAGTGCATATACTTGTGGTTTGTGAAACAAGAAGAAGAAGAAGGGGGGTGTAAGCCTAGCAACCTTACCACCATTAATCAATGCTACAGAAATGATGAAATTTACCCAATAGGGAGCAAAAGGAACTAAAGAAAAAGAAGATGCCATGTTCAGCAAATATAGTAGTCACTGTAATGACTTACCAAAGAAACCTTCTGATCTTCATCCAAGACAAACAGCTGTTCTGTTTTCATGTAGTACCCAGCAGCCATTAATATAGCTTGCAGTGGAATTAAGCCAACAATCTGAGACCCAACCACAGGAAGCTTTAACTCCTGAAAACATAAATAATTGTATATAAAATTATTGAATATATTCGAAAGTGCACAAGCACACTCATAGACAGACAAACAGACTGACAGCCAGACTGACAGCCAGATAGATAGATGAATAGATAGATAAATTTCTTTATTAGCCACAAGGGCACAAAAGAAGGGGACAAATACAAATGGGGAGTTTACATACAGGTATATGAAAATAAAACTATTAATAAAACAACAAATAACAATTGAAATCCCCAATAGGGGGGAGGTGTTACACAGGGGTTGTACACACCCCGAAAAAATGTACAACCCTCATCTCCAGGAGCACCAAGAGTGAGTACTCCCTTCCTCTCTTCCTCTTTTTCATCAACCTACAGGCTTATATAGAGAGAAGGCCCAACCACTCGGGCCATTCTTGCCACATTCACCCACCTTTATAAAACTTGCTGGGGTACAGTACCTCTCTCTCCATCCTGATTCTTCTTCCAAAATGATATTTGAAAAAACGAATCAGTTGCTCGCCGGAGAGAAAGGTGTCTGACCTCAGCCTTTTTAACCTCGTCCACCATATAACCTCTTTCACCATAGCCATAACACATAGGAAAACCGCCTCTCCCTCGTTTTTGAAGGAGGGTGGCGGTTTGATCATGACAATGGACTCGGTGGTCAACTGGATTGGTCCCACCCACAACAATAGTCGTTCTACATAGCCCCACAGGTCGGTAACGACCGGGCAGTGTACAAATGCGTGTGCAACGGTTTCCTCATCGCGCACGCATCTCGGACAGATCTTTTTCGAAGGGTCCCTACCCGGGTGCCCGTGTCTGTAGAGCTTGTCTCGAACTGGTAGAGCTCCTCGGTAGCACTGCCAGGCCAGGGACTTTTGGAAGTTGTCCATTGGTCCCGGGCGGAAGGTCCTACCGAACAGACTGGCCAGTTCGTCCTCCTCTACGCCTAGAGTTTCTCCGAGCGTGTCATCGCACTTGCTGCGGACCAACCCTCTATAGAATGTCGAAGTGGAGTCTCCACTGATCGCCGGGTCTGTTTGCCAGAGGACTGTAAGTGCCTGAGCACATTCGATATGCCAGTCGCCCATTTTCCTATGTCTTTGCTTGACCCAGGTCTGCAGCTCAGTCAGCGAGACGAGTCGTGGGAAGGCTCGCCTCACAAACGGGGCCCACACCGGTTGTCTGGTGAGGAATACGTGGAGGTGCCGCAACCTGAGCGCGTGTTTGCGCATCGTCAGCCACGGCATCCCCAGCCCTCCGTTTGAAGGGTGTTGGCAGCAGATGGATCTTCTTACCAAAGGAGCCCGTTTCTTCCAAAGGAATTGGAAGAGCGCGCACTCCATTTTGGTGAGCGTTTTGGCTGGACAAGGCACAACGGTCAAGCGGTAGTAGATGACGGATGCTATAAAAGTGTTCGCCACCTCCGCTCGACCTTTCAAGGATAGTTTGCACTCGGCCCACTTCTGGGTGAGTGCAAACACCTTGGCCGTCACCTCGCTCCAGTTCTTCTCCATCTGGAGGTCAGGACCAAACCAGACCCCGAGCAGCTTTACCGGTCCTTCCGTCCAGCGTCCGACGACGTCATCGGAAGGCATCGGTTTGCCTCTCCACGATCCGAGTTGCAAACCGACGGATTTGTCCCGGTTCAGCTTCGCTCCTGTGAACCTTTCGTATTCCTCCAGTAAGGTGCCGACTTCCTCGATTTGTGAGGCGCTTGACACCATTACTGTCACGCCGCTTTCCGCAGTCCCGGTTCCAGAGGGATGCTCTGCAATAGCTCCAACTTCCGCAGTAGTGGCTCGAGAGTCAGTACGTACAGAAGGGAGGAGAGAGGGCATCCCTGTCGGATGGATCGCGTGATATAGAACGGCTCCGAGAGGTAGCCATTCACCTTAACCCTTGAGCAGATATTGCTGTTGTGCATTGCAGCAATCCAGCCCCTGAACACAGGTCCGAAGCCTGCCGCCTCGAGTACCGCATCCAGGTAACGATGGTCAACCCTATCGAAAGCCTTAGACTGATCCAAGTTGATCAGGGCCCCACCGAAACCGGGTTTACACCCTACTCTCTCTCTATGATGTATCGCATGAGGTGGAGGTTGTCGTGTATGGACTGGTCGGGATTGCGCATGTCTGCGCTTCTCCCACCAGGTTTTCGACGACAAGCGCCAGCCTCTTTGCCAACACCTTGGCCAAAATCTGTAACTCTGTGTTTAGCAGAGTTATGGGCCGGAAGTTGCCTATGTCATCCCCCTTATTCTCGTCCTTCCTGACTAGTGTGACTACACCCCCGGTCACAGAACTGGGAATTCTCCCATTCTGCTGCCAGTTGCAGTAGACCGCTTCCAGGAGACTGGAGAACAAGTCCGGCATTGCTACGTAAAATTCGTAGGGTAGACCGTCGAGACCTGGAGATTTGCGTTTGCCGCATTGGCTCAGCGATAGATAAATAGATAGATAGATAGATTTCTTTATTAGCCACAAGAGCGCAACAAGAAAAGGATAGATAGATAGATAGGTAGATAGGTAGATGGATAGATAGGTAGATAGATAGATGGATAGATAGGTAGATAGGTAGATGGATAGATAGGTAGATAGGTAGATGGATAGATAGGTAGATAGGTAGATGGATAGATGAATGGATGGATGGATAGATAGATAGGTAGATAGGTAGATAGATAGTTAGATAGATAGATAGATAGATAGATAGATTTCTTTATTAGCCACAAGGGCGCAACAAGAAAGGGGACAATACAAAGACATGCCGGGGATTTTACATACAGTTGTGTAAAAAATATAAAAACAAACAATTTCAACAATCGAAATCCCCAATAGGGGGGAGGCGCCACAAATGGGTTGTTTAATACCCCGTCGATAGAACAACCCTCAACTCCAGGAGCGTGTTGTGCAAGTGCTCCTTTCTTCCTTTTGCTCTCTTCCTCAACCTACAGGCTTATAAACAGAGAAGGCCCAATCACTCGGGCCATTTTCGCTTCATTCACCCACCTTTCAGTAAATTTACTGGGGTGCAGTGCCTCTCTCTCCACCCTGATTCTCCTTCTAAAGTGATACTTAAAGAAGGGAATCAATTGTTGTCCGGAGAGAAAGGCATCTGTCAGATAGATAGATAGGTAGATGGATAGATGAATGGATGGATGGATGGACATCTATGAACTGAAACAAATTCTTAAATACATAAACATGAATAAATACATGTTATATACTTACATCTGCACATTTTTTAACTTCTTCAAAGACTGTATGTAAAGAAGTCACTTCATAATCTAAGAGATTCATGGAAACTTGAGCCAAATTATTTTCTTGAAGATACCATCCAATTCCTTGCAGCTTCTTCAGACTATGAGACTGAAAATGTGTTGGGTAAACTAAATAACTTCAGAAATGCATATAAATATATATGTGTGTGTGTGTGTGTGTGTGTGTGTGTGTGTGTGTGTGTGTGTGTGTGTGTGTGTGTGTGCATGCGCGTGTATAAATGTTGATAGAAATCCGTAGATGAAAGATCAAGGAAAACAATGCTCAATCTGTTGGAAGAGAGCTTATTTAATATAAACAAAGTTTCATACATTTAACATGTATGTGCTATCATTGGTTTCAGGGTCTAGTCATGCCCACCACTGTATAATAGAGGAAGCACTTTTAAACGGGCTCTTCATTCAGGCATATAGACAAAAGTATTTTTGTCCACGTGCCTGAATGAAGGGCCAATATGGCTATAACTTGACCCAAAAACCAATGGTAGCACATACATGTTAAGTGTATGAAACTGTGTTTATACTATATATATACATATACGAGGGTTGGCTGGAAAGTTCATAGGCTGACCAACATACTTTCATGGAATGTGACAAAATGAGGTTTATTTCTCAACATAGTCCTCCATGAAATCCATACACTTCTTCCATCAATGTTGCAGTGCCTGGATCTCATTGGTGAAGAAGCTTTCATCCTGTTGGTCAAAAAAGTCATCAACAGCAGATATGACATCATTATCACTGCGATACTGGTTCCTAACCAAGTGGTTTTTTATGTTCGGGAACAGATGATAGTCAAATGGGGCAAAATCAGGAGAATAGGAAAGGTGATGAACTATTTCAGTCACAGTCATGCACAACAGCCATTGGAACCAAGGACTTGTGTGCTGGAGTATTGTTCTCATGAAACAAGACCCCTTTCATCAGTTTTCCTGAGCGTTTGGTCTTGATAGCCTTTTGTAACTGCCTCAGCAAGTTGGTATAGTACTCTCCATTGATGGTGTGGCCCTTTTGGAAATAATCAATAAAACAATTCCTTTTGCATCCCAAATAACTGAGGCCATCACCTTCCCTGCAGATGGCCTTCTTTGGAGCAGGTGAGGAGGGGTGTTTCCACTGTGTGGATTGTCTCTTTGCCTCACTCATCTTCGATTTGGAAATGTTCAAGAAAAACAGCTGAATCTGCTCAAACAATGTCAGTTTTCCTGTGATGTGATCAGCCTGGTGCACTTTTGATCAGGTGTCAGAAGATGTGGCACCCACCAAGCAGAAATCGCTGTCAAGCCAAGTTCATTGTGCACAATATTCTCAACTCTCTCATGGGATATGCTAATTAGCAATTTGATTTATAATCAATTACCTGTCATCCATCACCAAGTGCTGAACATGATCAATGTTTTCCTCTGTGGTGGCAGTTGCAGGACGTCCATATGTTGGGTCATCTTCAAGACTCTCCCTTCCTCTCCTAAATTCAGCTGCCCATTGTTGCACTATTGATAAAGCTGATGCATCATCTCCTAATATAGCAACCATGCCAGTATGAATGCCCTTTTTCTGCAGGTATTTGATGCCAAATTTTGTACATTTTCAAGGAAAGTCACTAGTAGTTTTGAAATGTATATATATATATATATATATATATATATATATATATATATATATATATATATATATATATATATATATATATATATATATATATATATATATATATATATATATATATATATATATATATATATATATGTATGTATGTGTGTGTGTGTGTGTGTGTAGTTAAAAAGTAAAGGTGAAAAAGCACAAAAGTATATTTAAAGATTCTTTTTTTCTTTAATCTGACAAAAAGAATAATTTTATAATTGTTGTATTAAATATAACCGGTTTTGATTGGTATAATTCTGATAGGAACAGCATGGCTAAATGATTAAGGAGTTCACTTCATAATCATGAAGTCCTGGGTTCGATTCCACTGTGTGGCTTCTTAGGCAACAGTGATTTACCATAACCTTCAATTAACTCATGGCTTGTGAGTGAAATTGGTTAGACACAAACTATATGGAGACCCATCAGATGGACTGCACCTCTAATTCAAAGGGCAAGCCTTGTTACACATACTGTGTTACTCAAAGGTACACATGTCTATGGAATGCTTGGACACTTACCTATTAATTTCATGAGCTAGCTGTTTCATTGATCAAACAACTGGAACAGCCATTGTTGAAACTGTGCAATCCAAAGCTACATTGTTCCAGATATAATATATTTCTTCCTAGTAGAAAACCATACTATGTATTAAGACATGCAGTGGTTTATCATGTAGAGTGTAAATAAAGTACCAGTCGAATGCTGGGGTTAATTCTTACTCTCTCTCTGAAAGAAATCACCTATATTCCAGCCTGGAAAGAGAAGGCCTCCGCTAGGTTTAAAATACCAAAGATATACCATGTTTCACAATGGCACCACTACAACTCCATCAGAAGTTAAGTGTCTTTTACATTTTTGACTTTAGATCAAAACAAAACCAAATATATATGTTACCCTGTCTTTCCGTCCTTGTTCTCTGACCATTAGAGCAATTCTATGGGCTTGTTCTTTGGTGCTAATCAGGTTAATGTTGAATGCAATTAGATATTTGCGAGCCCCAGTAACAGAAGCACCCCATTGTTCTACAAATGTTGCTGGACCATAGTCAGGTTTCCACTCCGGATCTTTCAACTAAACAAATGGAAAATCAAAAGAAATTCGTCAATCATTGCTTTTGTAATTTTGTAACACAACTGTTTCTTGTTAATCCTACCTTTACATAGAAAATTGCAACAGCTTTCATATTTTCCATGTAGGAAATATGTTAGTCCCCCCCCTCCTCCTCCTCCTCTTCATCATCATCATCATCATCATCATCATCATCATCATCATCATCATCATCACCACCAGCACCAGCACCAGCACCACCACCACCACCACCACCACCACCACCATCATCATCATCATCATGTTCATCCTCCCTCCTCCTAGAAAGCTTGCCAAAGAAATTGTCAGAAGGACTCTTCAGTTGAGTAAAAAACATGACAATCTCCATTGTGTTAGTGATCTACACAACAGACGCATCCAGTACACACTGTAAAATGGTTGGTGATAGGAAGAACATCTAGTCGTCGAAACCTTGCCAGTCGTGTAAGAGACATAACAAATTCCATACTACTGGTAAAAATACTCTTGATAGAGCACAGGAATGTATGTAAGCGAGGTGTAGGCCTCCTACCCATCTGAGAGGTTATTAGTTCCACATGAGTACTGACTTGGTCTGTGAGGAGCTGTTCAACTCTTGCTAGCAAGGAAGGTGGATGTTAAATGATGATGATAATGTTCCAGTACATTCAGATGAAAATGAATTCCCTCAGTAGCTGGAGGTTAACCCTACAATTGACTAGCATCCTGTCCAGGATATGTGGGGGTAGGATCTTGTACTCTCGGTTGTTTAATATCAATGAAACAGAGAAGCTCTGGCTTGATGAATCTCCAGGCTTGGACAAGACAAGAAAAAGTGATATGATGAGTATGGTTGCAAAGGTTCTAAACCTTTTATGGATTGTTTCATCTTTGGTCTGAAAGTTAATGATAAATTACTTAATCCAGCAAATTTCACATTGGTAGATTTGCAGTCCATTATTAACTCTGTTGATTGTTGGCAGAATTGGTTGAGGGTCGGACGCCATGCTTTGTTGCATAGAGTTATGGCCCTCTGTGTTCCGAGTCCAAATTCCACTGAGGCCTTTCATCCTTACGGGGTTGAAAAAATAAAGTACCAGTAATGTACTGGGGTTGATTTAATTGACTTTTCCCCTAAAATTGTTGGCCTTTTGCTTAAATCAGAAACCATTATTAACTCTTAATGTAAGGGCAGTGGATTAATAAAATTGTTAGAGCATTGGACAAATGCTTTGTGGTATTTGTTATAACTCTTTATCTTCTGAGTTCAAATCCTGTTGAGGTAGCTTTGTATTTTATTCTTTTAGGGATCAATAAAATAAAGTACCAGTCAAGTACTAGGGTTGAATTAATCAATTTTCCCTTCTCCCAAATCACTGGCTTTGTGCCTAAATTAGAAATCATTATTAATTCCTAATGCCCCGAATTGCTTGAAACCATATTAACAAGCCATTCTTGAAAATTATAAAACGCAGTATGACTGCATCACATTGAAAAATAAAGTTTTTTCTCTAATAATGCAAATTTGTGCAATGACCTACCAAGAAATGAAGATACTGTAAACATTTAAATTAACAAAATCATTTTTTAGATATATCCTATTTTAATCATTACAGGATGTTAAGTTAAATAAAGTACTAGTCAAGATGAGGGTTGGCTTAATATTCCTATAAAGTGTCCTAAAGTCTTTATTCTAATAATGCAAATTTTCACAATAATCTACTGAGTAATAAAGATGCTAAATAATAAAGATACTAAGAAATTTGAATTAACAAATGCATTTTTAGATATTTTCTGTGAAATCATTTCAGGATGTTAAAAGTTAAGTAGGTGAGAGAGAAGTCAATTCCTGGACACAATGCAGAAGTATTCCTCAGTAATAAACTGCTCAATTTAATTTGATTGAAATTCTTCAATAAACTTCTTTAGAATGGAATTAGTACTTACCTTTTGCTGAAGACCTTCATACTCTCCAGCTCTAATGCTTGACAGTAATGTCCGCTCAGGCTTCCTGGCAGCAGCACCATAAAGATAAACTGCAGAATATAAAACAATTTTTGTTGCTGACATAAAAGAACAATGTAACTATAATATACCACACTACACCACACTATATCACACTATGTCACAATACACTACACCATGCCAAACTATGCCAAACTACACTACTCTACACCATGCCACACTACACTACACCACACTATACCACACTACACTACACTACACTACACTACACCACACTATACTACACTACACCATGCCAGACTATGCCACACTATGCCACACTACACCACACCACACTCCACTACACTATAACACACCTCATTATGCCACACTAAACTACACTACACTGCATCACACTATACCACACTACACTACATCACAACACACTATACCACACTACACCACACCAGACTATGCTACACTATACAACATTGCACCATGCCTCACCATGCCTTACTACAACACACCACACTATACCAAACTACACCACACTATACCACACTACATCACACCACAATACACCACACCTCTCCACTACATTATACTACACTACACTACACTACACTACACTCCACTAGACACCACTCCACTACACCATACTTCACTTCACTACACTAAAACTATACAATATTTCAAGAAGTGCCAGGCCTTAATATTTCCCTCTAAATGTCCGTTTCTATCAACTATCATAACATCACTGATAACACTTAAATCCCTCTCCTCAAATTTAAAACATGGATGCAAAAGAATGTAAGTAAATCAATAAAAAAGCCTGCCAAATATTAATAAATAAAATAAAATAAAACAAAATAAAATAAAGTAAAAATAAACAAATATAAAAAATAAAGAAATGTGAATTACCTGGTACATTTAACTCCTTTGATAATTTCTCAGCAAATTCTTCTGAGCATTTGACACAGTCCTCCATGGTGGCACCACGAACAGGTATAAATGGACAGACATCCAAAGCCCCAAGTCTTGGATGTTCTCCTTGAAAACGAAGAAAGTTATTACTCTTGTGTCCCAAATAATAGGGGGGTAGAGTGGAATAAGTGGGGCTGCTGGAATAAGTGTGGGTGTGAGGGGGGGGGGGGATAAACAGGGGAGGGGGTTGTTGTCATTTTTCTATATTGTCACCATTGATTTTTTTAAAAACCAGAATTAGTCATTTAGTTTACATGTTGAGACCCTCAACCCATCCTATTTATTTTATAATGTATCAGATTTTTAGAAATGTTCTTTTTCCTCATGTATGTTTTTTTTAATGCCTAAAGAAAATTAATTGTCGCAGGAATGCTACCATTTAAAATAAAATTTCGTTGGAAATAGATTAGCAAAATTTAATAAGTGGGAATGGGTGGGGGGGGGGGGGGAATAAGAGCAGGTGGGTTGGAAATAATCTGAAAAATTAATAAGCGGTGGGAGGCGATGATTTGAGTACAAATATAAACTCTAATTTCTTACAGGTGATTAAAGATAATTCCACTATATAATTATAACATACCATCTTGACTGGAATGGAGCAGTTGCTGCTCCCTCTCCCTTCTCCCTACTTTCATTATTTAATTTTTAAACAAATTATTTATAATTTAAAAATAGTTATTTTTAATAATTAAAATAGAGATAAATATGAAATATAAATATAAAAATATAAAAATATAGAATTAAGGCGTCCGTTCGCTCCAACATAGCTGTATGTAAAGTTTGTATATCGAATAATATATATGTTTACAAATAAACATTTGAAAGCCTTTAGCTATGAATTTTAAAGGTGATGGCTGGCGCCATCTACCTAGTTCCAGCAGAAGCAAGGGGGAAGTAACATTTGAAAGCCTTTGTTGGAACTAGGTAGATGGCGCTAGTCATCACCTTTAAAAGAGGTGGAGGTTTTTATTAAAGACCATGCCTCAACCCACAGAGAAATGTGTAACTGTTGACTACCAAATAAGGTAGAATCAGTGAATTAGGAATTCTAATTGGCATAATGTTAGTGTTTACACAGGTAAGT
Source organism: Eledone cirrhosa (assembly GCA_964016885.1). NCBI lineage: Eukaryota > Metazoa > Mollusca > Cephalopoda > Octopoda > Eledonidae > Eledone > Eledone cirrhosa. Next base: position 304,446,242 of record OZ024741.1, on the reverse strand, counting down.
AATTGATTTAGATATTAAACTATGCACTAAGCAGATGAAATAATATACAATAATAATCACATATATACAATAAACACATAAACATCTGTACAGAAAAATACAAGATTTAACCAAAGCTGTGTGTGGTTAAATAGTTAATATATGTTTATTGTAACGTTTATTTCATTGAACTAGATACAGGTGTTAAAGTGTTTAACTTTTAACGTCCTGTATCACATGAAACCACAATACAAAACAACACTATGACTGTATCATATTAGAAATTAAAGTCTTTGCTTTACTGCTCATTTTCACAATATGTCCAGTAATAACATACTATAAACATTGAATTAACAGGGATGTTTTTTTAAAGATATTTTCTTCTAAATCACTACAGGAAATTAAGAGTTAAGCTGCATGGACTGAAAAATGTGAAAGTTTGAATTGTAACTGGAGGCTATTCGCAGAGACCATATACGACTGCCTCTGCTGACAGAGAAATATGTAACTGATAGCTTTATAAGACCACCAAATAGAACAGTATCAGTGAATTAGAGGAACTTTCTAGATGCAAATCCTTGGTCAGCCCTGACTAAAGGGGCCTTCCATCGCTCTCTTGCCTTTCCTTTAGAATGGTGTAGTGTGAAATTTGAGTGAAAACTGGCTACTATTTCAAGCAGTTAGAACAACGAACACTTACCATGATGTTCACTTAAGTCAATATGTTTGTAAGCTTCTTTGGATGCCCTCAACGCCCCTTCCACTACTGCATCTGGTGAACCAACAAATGTGTAGACAGTTCGGTTTGCAGATGGTCCATTGTCAACGTCAAGCAAAGAGCACCCATTTGTCTCAGATATAGCATTGGAAATGGCATCAATGATCTGACAAAGAAATTGATAAAGTAGTTACATGCTACGTTATTGAGTACAGGAGGATTGGTGGAGAAATGTATATATATATATATTTTGCGAGGTTTTTGATGTGAAATCGTGTGTCGAAGCAAATATTGTTATACTTGGGGAGGGTCATATTGTTGTAATAATATTGCCAGAAATAATAACAGAACACACTCACTGTTTGGTTATTTTTCACTTCTGTATCTTTTATATCTCCATAGTTAATTCATTAGCCATCAATGTTTATCACTGACTGACCAACGGTCAAAAATACAGATATAATTACATATATATAGTCTAACAAAGTTCTTTCGTTGCACATCTGCAACATCATCAGTTTTACGCTAAATTCTTCACTATATTCGTTATATATATATATATCATCATCATCATCATCATCATCATTTTACGTCCGCTTTTCCCTGCTTGTATATATATATAAAGTTCAAATGTATATAGAGAATGTTCAAATGTATGTAGAGAATTATATATGATAGTATATGATTGCCAAGTAGTTTCAGAATTAGCTCAATGTTTATATATATTATTGGTCTGAAGAAATGGGAGATTTTTTTAAAGAGAAAAAGTTGGAAAGGCAGACATAAACGCAGAGCAAATATAATCAAATATAATCAAATATATAGATGGAAAAATTAGCTTTTAAAACATGTGTAAGAAATTAAACATGATTTAAAAGTTAGCATGTATATATTTGATTACACACACACGCACACACACATATATGTATATAAATGAAACATGCATGCAATGCTAAATGTGTAACATTAGTGTATGTGTATGACAGAGCATGAGTGAGATGAGATTTAGAATAAGAAGAATTGAATGATGCTTGCAAGAGAGATCATTACATGGTATGGTCACATGATGAGTAAGGAGAGCAAGAGTTGTATAAAAAGGTATTGAGCACTTGAAATGGATGGACCTGTGGAAGAAAGAAATCAAGGAAGAAGTGAAAAAATGACCTTAAAAAACTGAACCTCACAAAGGATATGAAACAGGACTGAGGTGACTGGCAATATGTCATAATACAAAAGACTCGTCCACCTGTACAAGTATTACAACACAAAAAGTATGAATATAATGAGTGACAGAGATAAAAGCGTTTGGTAATTGAAGGGAGACATGGGATTTGTGAGGGCTTTTCAATCTGGATGAGCATGTGACAGCCTCTCTAGTGCTGAGGCTACAATAAAATGCACCCAGTGCACTTATAAAGTGGTAGTGGTAGGGCCATGAAAATATGCACCCAGTACACTCTGTAAGATGATTGACATTAAGAACATCCAGCCATGAAAATCATGCGAAATATGGAATGTATAAATAAGATAGGATGTTCCTATCTGTTTGATCTCAGTCAGTGCCAACTCATACAACCCATGCCTGCATGGAGAGCAGATGTAAAATGGCAATGATCATCATCACTTTCTCTGCTATAAATTTGATAACAAAAGTTATTATTTGTTAACCTAGGATTTAATAGCAAATAGATGTTTTCATTTTTGAAGAAACTAATTTGGTACTTTGATTTATCAGAGTTGATATAACTATTAATTGGTTAACCCTTTAGCATTTACATTACTCTATATATACTATTGTATTTTAACAGTAAAGACTTTATCTGACATAATTATCTCACATAATACTGAATCTATGAGATTTTGATATTATTTATTTTGAGAACAATACCTTAACATCAGTATGAGTGGCTGGTTACATCCAGTTTGATCAGAGAGAGGTGAGAGAATTCTGGCCAGTTACGGCTGGTTTAAATGCTAAAGGGTTAAACACAGAGAAAGAAAACAGTATTGGAAAGGACTATAACTGCCATAAATGAGAGGAAAAGGAGGTGAAGAGCAAGGACTATAAGACAAAGGAAGAAAGAAAGGGAGAAGGAGTGACAGACTCTACACCTAGGCCAGCGACAGCCACTGCAACCTCGCAGGGCTCCTTCCTCATATGGGCTGCTATTGATCTGATTTTATGAAGGAAGTTAGCTGTCCGGGGTCTGAGGATGACTGAGGTCTCAATGGCAGCTGGTGCAAAGGGGAAGCAGCCAAACAAACTTTGATATTTGCTTGTCTTCCATTACGAGCCATTGTACCTGGGTTTGTGGCCGAGGCGACTAAGTTATAGGCGGAGAATGTGTCACAGCATGTCGAGTCCCAATGACTAATGGAATTTTGGTTTTTATTAGTCAGAGGAGGAGTAGTACTGTTAATAATCTCTGCAGGCCCTTCCAAACTGTCAAGATTGGTAAAGTTGATGTTCAATTTGAAGAACATATGTTGGGTTCTGCAGGAAAGGGTGGGAATTTCAGAAAGTTGCAGTTCTGAGGAAGGAAAGATTGGAAGAAAAAGTGTCTAATGTAGATTCGGAGAGATAAAACATAATATGGATGGCAGCATGAAGGTGGATATGTGTAAAATGGGCCTCAGTGTTATGCATTAAATTAGGGACTTGTTACTTCTACTTTGTAATTATATATCTGTATAGACCAATTTTTTTTCTTCTTTGATATTGAATTGTAATGTTTTATATAAAGATTGGCCAGATGCAAAATAAAGACATTGATGTCATCATCATTCCCGCCATCATCATCATCATCACTGCCATCATCATCATCATCACCACCACCATCACCACCAGACAAGCCCCCCCCCCCTCACCACATCCCATCATCCTTCAATTTTTCTTCATAGTGGTCATAATATTATTGTTTATGAAAAATACATCAATAAAAATGTAAAATCAATTTTTTTAATAAAAAAAAAAAACAACAAAAGTTTTATCAGAAATAATTAAGAAGAAGAAATAAAATACTCACTTTATGATCAGAACCTTCTGAAAAATTTGGGACACATTCAATTATTTTTCCACAAGCTAACATTTTTTTACCTAGAATCCAGTTGGAGGAGATGTTCCTATCTAGGGGCTTGATATATTTCTGATAACACTGATCTAAGAGACAATAAATTTTGAAATAAAACTACTATATATTATTCTTTTAATAATGGACCAATCAGATTGAATTAAGAAATTTGATATCCACTAACTTATCAACCAGCTATGTCTATGCATGCTAATGCAACTAAGTATAAACTGACAAAAAAAACCAAACGTAATAACTATATAGTCTATACAGTTTAGTTCAGAATAACAAGTGATAGTTAAATATAAAGATAAAGCTGACTGTCCTTTGTTTTTTTAATGTTTTTTTAAAAATAGTTATACCTATACAAGATAATACTTGACACACTTTTAATACTATTAGAAATAGCATTAGAAAACTAGAATTTTAATGTAAAAATTGTTACATTTAGGGTATGCCATTCACCAGGGGTGTTACATTCCACAGAACAGGGATCAAGTTTAACAGTTTACTGCCCAAAAAGTATCAGTGACCTACCAATTGTATCCATAGTTTGGTGATGAGTAGTTCTAAGTCTGGCTAGAATAAAGGGACAAAATTGATACAATATCCTAGGCAGAAGTGTGCCTGTTACTAAAGGGGAGCACTTGGTGGCACTCCCCTTCTACCTTTCAATGGTGTACCCCCAGATTTCAAAAATTCTGAAACTCTGTCATAGAATTATTGCAAATTCAACTGCCCTCCCAGAATGTTTTTGAGCACCACCACCCCCATATCACACACACACACACAAAACCTGGTGAAAGGACTGGATAGAAGATCACGGAATAACTTACAGATGTAGCAAGTTAAAGCAAGACTGTTTTGAACATGGAGTGTGAGTAAATGTAGTTTGGTGTAATTGGCAGATACTTGGGATTGACAGGGAAGATATTTCAGAATATGTTATTCTACATATCAGAGAGCATTCCCCCACATTGTCCAAGTATTTATTCTTTTGGTGATGATGATGATGGTCTGTGTACTTATCTGTTGGCATTTGTCGTTGTTGTGGTAATATACTATAACTACATACAACTAATCATTATATTCATAGTGTCACCCTCATGTAACTTTATGTGTTAACCCTGGTTGACAAATTTATTAACTTTTTGCACCATTGAGTCCTTTGTGACTGCTCCAAATAATTTGATTGGTTTCTGCTCTATTGCAACTTCAACTTCTATCTATACCTAATGTAATAATTATATATATCATCATCATCGTTTAATATCCATTTTCTATGCTAGCATGGGCTAGACAGGTTTTTTCCATTAGAGGCAAGTTGGGAAGGGTGACCGTGTCTTGCTCATATAAGACCGTTTCTGGCTAGATTTTTATGACTGAATGCCCTTCCTAATGTCAACCACATTCACAGTGCCTGTTGGGTGCTTTTTGTCGTGTCTCCTACATGACCACTTTACAGTGCGGGCTGGGTGCTTTTTGTCGTGACACCTACATGACCAATTTATAGTGTGGGCTAGGCATTTTTTGGGATACCAATATAACTTTACAGTGTAAGGGTAATATGGGCAGAAGTGTGGGGGTGTATGGAAGGGGGTATAGTGGAATATATATATATATGTATATGTGGAGGCATGTGGCCTAGAGGTAAGGGTGTTGGACTTACGATCATAATGTCATGGGTTTGATTCCTGGGTTGCGTGTTGTGTTCTTGTGCAAAACACTTTATTTCACATTGCTCCAGTACACTCAGCTTAAAATGAGTACCAGCAGTAGCTGGGAGTTTAACCCTGCGATGGACTAGCGTCCTGTCCAGGGGGGGGGGGGGAGTCTTGTACTCTCAGTCGCTTCACGCCATAAAACCGGGATAAGCATCAGCCAAATGAGCCTTCTGACTTAAGACAGACTTTAGACTTTAGAGAGAGAGAGAGATAGATTATTTTTCTACTATATTAAGCATTAATGTCACATATGCATCTTTACTGTACTGTATCATTTTTCTGAGTTGTATATATATATTAAGTTTAACACGAAAAAATTTCCCTTTCAATGTTTTTATTTATCATCGATCATTACATACATTTCACAGATGATTGGCTCAAGGTCCATATGGATGTAATACACCTGAATCAAGTATTGATCTGGTCATCAGATTTAGTGATTTGGCTAAAAACAATTCACACAACTATATATATACAAACACACACACACACATCTTTATTAATAAACATCATTCAAAGCTTAACCCTTTAGCATTTACATTACTCTATATATACTATTGTATTTTTGTGGTACAGGTTTTATCTTACATAATTATCTCACATAATATTGAATCTACGAGATTTTGATATTATTTATTTTGAACACATGGAGGCTCATGGCTTAGTGGTTAGAGCATTTGCCTTGCAATCAAAAGGTTGTGAGTTCAATTCTCAGACCGGGTGATGTGTTGTTTCCTTGAGCAAGACACTTTATTTCACATTGCTCCAGTTTACGCAGCTGTAGAAATGAGATGATAGGGACTGGGGTCCATATCATTCCACTGCAAAAGTGGTCGTGGAGGTGTCACAGCAAAAAAGCACCCAGCACTCACTGTAAATGAGGTTGGTGTTAGGAAGGGCATCCAGCTGTAGAAATCAAGCCAGAATATCAGTTCCCGTCCCACCCTTGCAAGCAGGGAAAAGTGGACGTAAAATGAAATGATGATGATGATGATGACACTACCTTAACATAAGTATGAACAGCCAGTTACGGCCAGTTTGAACAGAAAGAGGTGAGAGAATTCTGGCTGGATAAGCTAGTTTAAATGCTAATGGGTTAAGGGATTAATTCTGTATTTTGTTCATTATCAATATTTGAGTGAATTTTTATTTGATCTGTATGAGCTAATATACCTTTTTAATCTTAAGATTTACAGCTGTGTTTATTACATGCTTCAAATACAAATGTAGCTTGTTGTGGTTTGATAAGACATTAGCAATCATATTTGTCTACCCATCAAAGCAAGTGGATGAAGGTGTCTTCCTGAGTGAGGGATAACTGCAATGTCATTGTAGGCAGCTCATCTTACCAAGATGTCAGGTGATGCTTGTAAGAGTGAATGTTTGTTTCAACACCTTGGCCTCACCATCACCCACAGTAATGCGGCAAGCGTGTTGGCTTGCCTCAAAATGTTCCGTTGACCCTTGTGATGTGTTGTGCAACCGATTGTCACACTTGGTGGTGAATTGATGGTTGTTTTTGTTTGTTTATTTGTTTTTTCATTCCTTTTTCTCTCACTTTGATCATATATTTTTGTGTATTATATTTGCGAGGTTCCTCAGAATAATTAATTGATTCATTGTATGTGTTTATATTTTCATTTTGTAAGAATTATAAAGAATTTGTAATGATATTTATACAGCTGTAATAAAGAGATTTTTACACGTTCTTAAAAAATAAAATGATTTAGTGTGGCGATTTTGGCAGAATTATTAGGTCAGATAGAATTCAAATGTTTATATTATATTTATTAATGGACATATTGTGAAAATTTGTAATAATAGATACAAGGCCTTAATTTTTAATGTGATGCAGTCATAGAGCTCTTTTGGATTTTTCAAGAATGTCCTGTTAATGCAGTCTCATATAGTACAGGACATTAAGAATTACAAGGAGCATCACTTGGGGAATATATTCTTAAACCAATTTTAACCTTTGCAACCATTTTTTTGGCTATTCCATATACACTCAAGTGTCCATCCTCCCACTTATTAATTTTTCAGACCTTCCCTCAAACATACACACACACATTAAATTTTGCTAATCTATCTCCAGTGAAATTTCATTTTAAGAGGTAGCATTCCTACAAAATTAATTTTCTTTATACATTAAAAAGCATTATACATGACAAAAGAAGTACATTACTAGAAACCCCATACCTTATAAAATAAATAGGATGGGTTGGGGTCTCTATGTACACTAAACAACTAATTCTGATTTAAAAAATAAATCAACGGAGACAACCTAGAAAATTTACTGATTTTCCACTTATTTCAACTCCTCCACCCCTTTATCCCACCCCACCGCTTATTCCAACTGCCCTTCTTTTTGAGACCCAAGAGTAGACACATTATCAAGAGTACATATATTCTTCAGTAAATAGATCAGATAAAAAAGTAAGATTTTTTCAATAAAAAAATATTGCACTCTTATTTATTTATGATTTAAATTTTTGTATATGCTGATTACACCAACAAAAATTATAAAATTTCCCCATCATGAATATTAAGTATATATTCTAGAATAGAAAAGAGTGAAGGCACATGGCTTAGTGGTTAGAGCGTTGGGCTTGCAATCATGAGGCTGTAAGTTTGATTCTCAGACCGGGTGATGCATTGTGACCTTGAACAAGACAATTTCACATTGCTCCAGTTTACTCAGCTGTAGAAATGTGTTGTGACATCACTGGTGTTGAGTTGTATCAGCCTTTCCATTGGACAACATTGGTGACATGGAGAGGGGAGACTGGTATGTATGGATGACTTTCTTCTATAAACAACTTTGCCCGGACTGAAGGAAGTCTTTATCTTTGTTCTAGAATAAATTAGATGTTTTATTATTCATCTAGAAGAGAGAGGTGACTGTAAGACAAATGCTTTGTTATATTTGCCCTGGCCCTCTGAGTTCTGAGTTCAAATTCCGACAAGATCAATTTTACCTCTCATTCTTTGTTTTCTTTTCTTTCTGAATGTTTTTTTTATTGATTTTTTACTTTCACAAAACATCATCATCATAATCATTATTCTCCTCCATGCTCTTCCATGTTTCCATGGGTTGGACAAGTCCTTTCCAGCATACCCTCCCTCTACTTGTAGTATTCTTTCATCACCATCTCCACTGTGAGGTTCAACATTTTGAGATCAACTCTAACCACCTCTGCCCAGGTTTTTCTCAGTCTTCCTCTACTTCCACTAGGATCTCTTCACGATTCTTTACCCGACAGTCATCATCCATATACATCACATGCCCATACAAGTACAGCCTTCTCTCTTGCACACTACATCTGATTCCTCTTATACCCAGATTTTCTTCCAGTTAATCCATACCCCATTTTTCATGCACACTAATATTAGATTATATAATTTACAAAAAACAAAAACAAACAAAAAAACAATTATTGAATCCAACTTTGGTTTCTGTAAAATAAATAGAAATAATATTTTCTTACTAAAAGTGACTATCTAGAAATATCTTTTTTTGCTGCCCAGTCAGGAAGGGAAGGGCCATACCCATGCCCTTCCATTTTTCAATTTTTCATTCAAATATATGCTATGTTCTCCATAAATATTTATTATTTAACCCTTTCCTTACCAAATTTCTAATCAAATACACTGTGTAGTGACCTACATTCCGTGGGCTCATATACCTTTTCCGTGCGTTATTTGGCTCAGCCCAGCCAATCGCCGCCGACGTGATAGAATGTATTTCTATGCGCCCCGCTTGAGAAATTCCTGCGTCGATTTTCTTGCAGCTCGACCGCGCTAAGGTAAACAACTACTTTTCTTTCGCCGTGAAATCACTAGCCAATATGTAACACAACAATTTAACCACGGGCTGGCAACACTTCAGCCAGTAGACAGTACCTTCTGAAATCTTAATTCGTTTGTTTCATTTTGGCATACCAGCTCTACTCAGCTCTACTCAGCTCAACCTTTGTTAATAAATAATGTAAAACATGCTAAAGTCGTTGTCGATATTCCTATCATATCTTTCTACCAAACTGGTTACTCATGGCGCTATAATTATTACATTACTACTTCTATAACTCTGCTGCTAAACTGGTGATTATTAATTCTGTTAAGACGGAGGAGTATTTAAGTATGAAAGGCTCCTTTTAAAATAAATATATATACATCAACCAATCTTCTTGTTAAAGCTGCATATGATTTACAAAAAATTTGAAAATAATCAAGAATTTGGAGAGACTTTGTCATTAATTAGCTGATGTTTGGAACATAACTTAACAAAGGATTTTGCATAAAATTATGATGAAAGGTTTTTAGATATATATAAACACTTTAAAACAATCAGTTTTGTATCATAGAAACAGAAATAGTTTTAGGCAGCTTAGTATCAAAAGGGTTAATATATTTGGTTTAGTATCAAAAGGATTAATATATTTGAAGTGTTTGAGTGTGAGCGATATTACAAATCATATTAACCAAATGCACCTGTAGTGAATGAAAACATCATTTATTTATCTATTATATCAAGGTTCAAGTATTTAACTAATATGGGGAAAATATCGCTTGAAGGGCATTTTTTTAGTTTTGTAAAATTTCTCTCCTTACTTTATTATGAGAATTTTATAGTATTATTTCAATTGATAACATTCAGTTGCAAATATACAAATGAGAAATTTGTGTTTTTAAATTATATATTGAGTTAATAACTTTTTTTAAAAGTAAAAAATGTAATTTTTATTTGGTTAAACATACAGAGAAAGAAAGCAGTATTGGAAAGGACTATAAATGCCATAAATGAGAGGAAAAGGAGGTGAAGAGCAAGGACTACTTGACCAAGGAAGAAAGAAAGAGGGAAGGGGAGAGAGTGACAGATTCTACACCTAGGTTAGAGTGGTGTTTCAGATGTGCCCTGCAGACAAAATGGCAAAGTCATTTCTGTAGAGAAGGGCCAACAACACACGCTGCAGCAGCTACACCAGGATTTTTTTTAGGTTATCTCAGTTGATTTTTAAAAAAAACCAGAATTAGTGGTTTAGTTTACGTATTCAGACCCCAATCAATACTATTTATTTTATAATATAATAAGGGTTTATACTTTCGGCACAAGGGCAGCAATTATCCCTGTGCATTACTGGTGCTTTATTTTATCTACCCCGTAAGGATGAAAGGTAAAGTTACCCTCGGTGGGATTTTATAATATAATAATCAAATGGGAATTCTAGTAATGTACTTTTTTGTCAAGTATAATGTTTTTAATGTATAAAGAAAATTAAGTGTTGCAGGAATGGTACCAGTCAAAATAAAATTTCACTGGGGATAGATTAGCAAAATTTAATAAGTGGGGGGATTGGAATAAGAGTGGGTATTTGTTCGAAAAAAATCTGAAAAATTAAGAATTGGGTAGAGGGGGTGGGGGTATTCGAGACTCAAGAGTAAAAGAAAATTTGTTGTCGTATTTACATTGAAAATATTTATTAGTATGCTAAATTGAAGGTCATTGAATTGACAGAATCATTATAGCATCAGATAAATATTTTGTGGCATTTAGTTACTGCCCTTTATGTTCTGAGTTCAAAACTGACCTAGGCCAACTTAGCCTTTCATCTTTCCAGGGTCAATAAAATAAAGTACCAGTCAAGTACTGGGGTTGATATAATTGATTTTGACCTATCCCTAAACTACTGCTCTTGTGCCTAAATTCGAAACCGTTATATGGTAGATTGTGAAAGTGCATGTATTAGTGGTTAGAGGTGTTTGGCTCATGACTGTAAGTTTATGTGTTCGACTCCCAACAGTGTGTTGTATCCTTGAGAAAAACACCATATTTCATGTTCTAGTCCACTCTGCTGGCAGAAATATGTTGTACCTGTAATTCAAAGGGGTAGCCTTCTCACACACTGTGTCACATTGAATCTCCCACAGTTAAGAGTACACGTGACTGTGGAATGCCCAGTCACTTGTATGTTAATTTCACAGGCAGGTTGTTCTGTTGTTCAAACAACTGGAACACTTATCATGGGAACTGATGAAGATCTTCCTGCTCCTCCTCCTTCTTCTTCTTCTTCTTCTTCTTCTTCTTCTTCTTCTTCCTCCAAATGGCAAATAGATAAACAGGAAGAAGTTTATCTTGTTACAACAAAGTAATTTCTGAATAAACAAGAACTAAGAAGACAGTTAAAATAATAATAATAATAATAATAATGCTTTCTTTATTATCCACAAGGGTTTACATAAAGTAGACATTAAGGACAGTACAGGACAATACAGGACGGTACAAATGGGCATTTCTGCGTGTAAAAAACAAAAACAGAGGATGTAACAAAAAAATAACAATGAAAAATTCCCCAATAGGGGGGGGGGGGGACTTCCGAGGGACATTTATGGAGAAAGCCCAGTAAAAGGCCACAGTGACCCTGACCACCAGGGCAAGTGCCCTCTCCCAGTTTTCGACCTTTAATTTACAGACAAATACTCAGAGTAGGCCCATTCACTCGGGCCATTCTTGCTTCTTTCACCCATCTTTCAACAAAATGCTGGGAAGAGAGCACTTCCCTCTCTACTCTTATTTTCCTTTTCAAATAAAATTTGAGAAAGTTAATCAGGGCATCACCGAAGAGGTAAGTGCTCATCTTCAGCCCTTTCAAACGCGTCCACCACATTATCTCTTTTGCCATGGCCACCAGACAGATAAAAACTGCCTGCCCTTCCCGGTTAAAGGAAGACGGCGGGGCAATCCTCACGATGGACTCAGCTAATAGCTGGATCTGTCTTACACGTGACAGCAGATGTTCGACATAAACCCACAAGTCATTAATGCTCGGACACTGGACTAGTGCGTGCAGGATGGTTTTGTCGCCTTGTGCGCATCTCGGATATGCCCGGCTGATGGCACTTCCATGCCTGTAGAGTTTATCCCAAACTGGCAAAGCTCCTCGGTAGCACTGCCAGGCCAAGGATTTCTGGAAGTTGTCCATAGTCCCCGGCCCGAAAGTTCTCCTGAAGAGATTGGCTAGTTGATTTTTGTTGACGCCCAGAGTTTCCCCAAGTACATCATCACTCTTCCCCTCCACTAATCCTCTATAGAACGCCAAGGTGGAGTTTCCACCGATCGCATTTCCTGACTGGTCGAGGGCTGTGAGCGCCTGAAGACATTCCAGTCTCCAAGCGCTCCCTCTCGGTCTTCGCTTGACCCAGGACTGCAGCTCCGTCAAGGAGACAGCTGGAGGAACACGCGTCTAGCAAACGGTGACCACATCTAACCAAGAAGAAATAAAACCTTTATGTCAAAATCCTAGTTAGTACCCAAGTACATTTTTAGCTTACTGATTTTCCAACCCCCTCACTTATTCCAACACCCCCTATTATTTGAGATCCGAGAATATGTGATAAAAATACTACTACTTTAACAGTTTAATAAACCTTTCTCTGTCATTGAATGCATTTTTGATGGCTCATTTGCATGTAGGTGACATGAACAAATGTACAAATGACAGATATTTGAAAGCTAGGCATTGTTCTGAAACTAAATTATTAGATTAAAGTTCTGATAACAATTCCTCATGAATATTGAAAACTCATCTTTGTGAAACTGAATAACATGGTCGATTTAATTATTTGTTACTTTATTTTATTTATTTTCAGAATTACCTTTTCCTGCCATTGTGGCTTTATTCAAAGAGGTCAAAGGAATGGGGGTGTTTGTAGTGTAATGGTTAATTAGTATGCTTGTCTAATCAGCAAGAGAATCATTTAAATTCTTCCACATAGTTCCATGCATTGTTATGTCTGCTCTGCCCCCCTCTCTCTTTCTCTCTCTTTCAATGCCCCAGTTTTTTTACATGGTTTCTATAGTGGGGTGTCCTTCTAATCACCAACCACCTTACAAGGTGTATTTGGTGCATTTTCGTGAGAGCAGCACAAGCGAAGGTGCCAGTTATTATTCCAACAGGAGAGTCCTCTCTGGGTTAAGGGGAGATGGCAGAAGAGAAAGATATGACTCTCTCTCACTCTCTTTTTATGCCACAGATTTTGCTGTTATTTCTAGGAAGTCCATATGTGTTAGTTTATGGTAGATGTCTCATTTTGGGACATTATTGTTAATGACTCTTTTGCTTCTTCCCACATCCTGGATGCTGCAGTAAAGGTTAGAGTCACTACATCTGTAGCCAAATGGAATAAAATTCCAAATTACCAGGAAACTGTTCTTTTAGAGGGTGATTGGCTATTCCGGAGTCTCAGTCTTGCTATCACCCACAGTAATGCTGTGAGTGGGTTGGCTTATCTCAAAAATTACTAGAAGGGAAACTCCAGGGCTTTTTGTTGTAGCATGTGGTTCACCCACTTTTTTCTTCTTTAATTATTCATTAATCTTTGCTCTTTGAACTCTGTTGCTGGTGATCGAACTTTGTGGAGAGGGATATCTCATGCTGATGTGCAGTCTGCAACTGGTGGAGTTTAGCATCACAAGTAGATATATAGAAAAAGCTACAGAGATGTTAGGGCACCGGTTAGAATGTTTTATAATATTTGTTCTGGCTTTTTGTGTTCTGAGTTCAAATCTCACTGAGGCTAATCTGTGCCTCTGATTCTTTCAAAGCCGATGAAAAAAGTATTGTCCAGTATTGCTGTCGATTCTTCCTCTATATTTCTTTCTCATATCCTCCCTATGATTCTCTCTCCTTCTCTGAAAACAATAGTGGCTGTGTTCAGACCTGGAGAGGTGTTGGACTCTCCCAGGTTTAAAATACCTAAGAAACGCTGTATCTCACTACGGCGCTCCTACAACCTATCAGAAGTTATGGATACATACATACATACCAAAAAATGTCACAATCAAGCGATGCCTGTGCTTGAAGCTTTTTTAAGTGAGGAAAGGCTTTGCATGGCGCCAATCATATTCTCTGAATATCGAATGCATTTGCCCCAAAAGAAAAACTGGTCTACATCATTGGATGCAAAGTAAGTTGCAGGTTTTATATCAGAGTGACCTTCTCCTAGAGAGATGTCTTAATGAAGACTAGGAGTCTCTCGCTCCACATGCATACATACATACACACATACATGATAAAGATATGATGATAGCTGCCACTTCTTTACAGAAAAACGGCCATATCGTCAATGAATTCCCAGCTATTATGAACCACCACCAACTGTAGGCCAGTTTGATGACTGAAGGTGCTTTGTTTAGGTCACCTTTTCTAGACCCTTCCCATGTGGTATGGGTAAGCAGTACATTCCCAGAAAGGGATACTCAGATGCTCAAGACTCTGCTGAAGCATGTTGCTGTTCAGGTTAACAGTGCAGCAACGTTAGGATAAGATTCGATCCACCCACATGTAGATTTGTGACTGTGTTATTCTAACCAGTCGGGTCTGCACACGTTGCCACTCCTCAACTGCTGTGGGACTTGTGAAGAAACATCTGTGCATAAAGATGGTGTAGCGCTCTCTAGACAAAGGGACCTAGCCAAAGTTACTTCCCGTAAAATTTCTAGAAACCCCTTGAACTTCCGTTTCAGAGATTATAAAAGAAGGAGCAAAGGACAATCTATCTCTTTTTCACCAACGGCTCTAGAACTGACCACACCAAGCACAGATGCTAAACTTTTTCTAATCCTATCCTATACCTCAGGATTACACCACATCATGGCACGAGGTACGTTTCACTACCAAAATTGTAACAAGCTACTTCAATAAAGGCAAATCGTTACTGGTACACTTTTCCGAAGTATTCGTCATGTTTCAATTACTACATCGTCATTTCTTTTACATCTTCTAAACAAATTAAATTAGTTGTTGGCATGTAGTGGTATTTACTGGAGTGAATAACCCTATGGCCAATTCACTAAAATGGTGACGCCGAGCAACACTAAAATGGTGACCCTGACGGAGTGAAACACCAACTACTAAAATGGTGACCCTAACGTAAAATAACACCAACTGAAGAATGAAAAAAAAATTCTATTCTCACCTCACGTGGTGATAACGTTCAAATGCTTCTAACTTGGCTGTTTATACTTTCGCTACATCTTACTACGAACCATTCATTAAATTGGACTCTTTCATTTTTGAACATGATATTTCTCTTTCTGAAAATTACACCTTGTGCCTTTCTCGTTCAACCAAGCTTTTGTTTAAGACCAACAACCAATATGGCGACTTCTGCCTTCCTCTTTCATTTTCGAGCAGCCATCTTGTCTTCTTCGTTTCGTCATTTTCCCGCGCGGTGGATTTTACCAACACACTCATTGCTATTCATCTCAAAGAATAGTTTGGCCACGAGCTACTTTATTAATGCCAGTAAAAAACTTGCGACACCTTGCGTCGTAAATTGACGTCACTTGCTGGGCATTTTTATGCACGTTCGTTCTGCGGTCAGCTACTTAAAAGAAACTTTTCTGGACTCACCCAGACCACTTCTTCCAGATTGCCAGCTAAAGTAGAGGCGATTCAACAATTAGCACCAGAAATATCCTTGAAACAATTACGCCATTTCTTGGGATTAATTAACTTTTATCGTCGCTTTATTCTTAACTGTGTGAACAAGTTATTCCCCTTGACACAGTTTTTAAGGGCTGCAAAAAAGAAAGGTGAACAAATTTCACTTTCTGCCGATGCATTGCAGTCTTTTAAATCCGTCAAGAGTTCACGATATTCACGGACCACAAACCGTTAACGTTCGCTTTACAATCCAAGTCCGACAAGTACTCTCCGAGAGCGTATAGGCATCTGGATCTCATCTGACAGTATACCAGTGACATTCGTCACATAGCTGGAACTTCCAACATACCTGCGGACGCACTATCTCGACTTTCTGTGTTCTCTTGCGTCTCCTGCACATATCGATTTAGTTGCCATTGCAACTGACCAACTTACCTTGGAATCGTTGGACATGAACAGCATCATCATCAACAACAGCTACTGGTAAAACATTTACCACAACAACTACAGCCACAACACCAACGGCGATTTCACAGCAACATAACAGAAGTGGTAGTTTCATACTTTTACCGCCACCGCCAACAACTTTTATAACAATTAATGCAAGAACAGCAACTTTGAAAACATATTGCACATTTTCGCCCATGTCAGACTTTATTTGTTTTCTATTAGACCCTGGGTGGTCATGTTATAAATAGCAAACAGCCAGTCATTTGACACAGCGGCATACATAACCCTTAGCGCCTCATTCATAATTTTCTTCTTGCATTCATTCATTCATTCATTTTTTTTTATTGATGTGCTCTTTTTCAGCGTTTTCACACTAGTGATGTATGAACTATTTTTTTCTTTAAGAAACTTTGAACTTACCATTGAGCATTAATTTTTCTCTGCTCCTTTATGTTAACTTTGAATTATCAGTTTTGTTACATTTACATTTTTTCCTTGTCAAATGCATTTACTTGTTTTGTGTTTGTTTTTTTTTGCTATTTGCTTCAGTTGCGAGCTTATGTTTTATTCATGCACCTTCTTGTACCTTTGCTTTGCTCCTCATTTGTTACGGGTTCACACTACAATGACCTTCGGCTGGTTATTCGACTTCTCGTCTGAGAGGGGAGTCTTGTAGCGCTCTCTAGACAAAGAGAAGTAACCAAAGTTACTTCCCGTAGAATTTCTAGAATATTCCTTGAACTTCCGTTTCAGAGATTATAAAAGAAGGAGCACAGGACAATCTATCTCTTTTTCACCAAAGGCTCTAGAACTGACCACACCAAGCACAGATGCTAAACTTTTTCTAATCCTATCCTATACCTCAGGATTACACCACATCATGGCACGAGGTACGTTTCACTACCAAAATTGTAACAAGCTACTTCAATAAAGGCAAATCGTTACTGGTACACTTTTCCGAAGTATTCGTCATGTTTCAATTACTACATCGTCATTTCTTTTACATCGTCTAAACAAATTAAATTAGTGGTTGGCATGTAGTGGTATTTACTGGAGTGAATAACCCTATGGCCAATTCACTAAAATGGTGACGCCGAGCAACACTAAAATGGCAATGCTACGTGTTAGTGCTACACACATAGCACTATTTCAATCCCCACAACTATGTGTCCAGTGACAAACCAAGGCATTTACGATGATTACACGTGTTATTGTCATGGAGTTTAACCGATCCAGGAGGTGTAGCAATATTCATCATGCTTGATTAGTGAGGCTATTTAACCTATAGTTGGGGTGGGTGGCTATTGACTCTGTGGAATTTATCCGCCCTTGAACAGCTCTTGTTTTTTCGTTGCTGGGTTTCCACTAGTCCTTTTCACTAGACCAGGGTCTGGTAGGAGGAGTCGGTTAAGTCGCTAACTACCCGACCATGGAACAGGTATACATACTTATATGTATATATAAATATTTATTTTTAGCATTTAAAGTATTTTACAGTTTGCTCCCTTGACCTAAATATTACGAAGTGACTTCCCTTGTTTTGTTATTTAAAAATAAATTATATTGAATTTAATCATTAGTTTTTTCGAGAGCACTTTAGTCTCATATTTTTATATCTCTTCCCCATTGTTTGAATTACCTGTATAATCGTCATCATGATAAATATTTGCGGTAGTAATTGGCAGTTCAGTATACTGTACAGAATTCCTTGTGGTATGAAGTTATGTCCCTTTAGTTTGTGACTTAAATCTTGCTGGGTTGAATTTGTCTTTCATTTTTTATAGAGCAATAAAATTAATGTGGTCGATTTAATCTTTCAAATTTTGTGGTCTTGCACTTCAGTTAGAAATCATTGTTTTTTTGTTTGTATCTTCTTTCCTTTTCTTTTTCTCTTGCTTTGATCATATATTTTTGTGTTCCTAGCAATAACTAATTGTATTTATTATGTGTTTATATTTCCATTCTGTAAGAATTATAAATAATTTGTAATGTTTAATAATAATTGTTTCTACTTTAGGCACAAGGTCAGAATTTACCCAGTACATTACTGGTACTTTATTTTATCGACCCCGTAAGGATGAAAGGCAAAGTCAACCTCGGCGGGATTTGAACTCAGATCGTAAAGGGACGTAACTATGCTGGAAAGCATGGCGTCCGACCCTCTACCGATACTTCCAAACCACCACCCTCTCAGAATTAATAATAATGGTTTCTGATTATATCAACCCCAGTACGTTTACTAGTACTTTATTTTATCAATCCCGTAAGGATGAAAGGCAAAGCTAACCTCAACGGGATTTGAACTCAGAACGTAAACGACCATGAGTCTGAGTCACGAAGCCTATTGTCTGACGCTCTACCGATACTGTCAATCCACCTTCCTTCTTGTTAATAATGTTATTCATTTTCTATGCTTAGAATCAACCATAATAATATATCATGTGTGTTTGTATATTTATATATATCTTCCTCTTTAAAATGTACACACACAAACATACACATTTTTAATATCAGTTATCACAAGGTCCTGGGTTCTAACCATGCATTTGTCGATGTAAATAATTATTTCTCCTAAGTTACTCATACATTTATTCTGCCTGTCTTTTAGACATATATGTTGGACATTTATGTAATAAATTATTAAAATATCAGTAACTTAAACTATAGTATTTCTCTTATGCAAACCATGTGTATATCATGACTCATGCACTGTTCATTTTCCTGACGTTTGTACATTACCCTATGTACTATACATACACATTTGATGAGTTGTAGTGCACCTGAGCACTGTAAACAATATTTTCATTATTATTATTATTATGAATTTATCAGAATGCAAATTTCTTGGTTTGTATGATTGTTATATATCCAGTAATCTTAGACTCTAAAAGTGAAATACATTCAACAATATTGCTGCCATTATTGATGGCATGGGTTTACTAATCCAGTTATATATGGCCTACCAATATTGAACTCCAATTAGATGCATTCAAGGCTACTGGCATGATTATTGATGGCACATATCTACTAGTTCCTTATAATTACCAATGAAGACTTTGTTGCACAGCGCAGAGCAACCAACCTTGACAGTAAGGTGTTCTGGAAGTATGTTCACTCAAAGCAGAGGCCTCACTCTCCAGTTGGTTCTATTTGCAATCCCCACACAAGCCAGGTTACTGAT
The DNA here is from genome assembly GCA_964016885.1 of Eledone cirrhosa. NCBI lineage: Eukaryota > Metazoa > Mollusca > Cephalopoda > Octopoda > Eledonidae > Eledone > Eledone cirrhosa. The sequence goes on along the minus strand of OZ024741.1, from coordinate 304,426,674 downwards.
GACCCCAAGGAATGCGCAGAACTCATTGCTGAATGCTATGCAGGCATTTTCACTGTTGAAGACCAGAGTGTACCATCTCCACCAGCTCTGACATCGGACTCTATTACAGCTATGGAATTTACACCTGCAATGCTGCGACGTCACCTTAAAAATAAATGCAACCATGCCTCTCCTGGTCTTGATGGTGTTACATACCTGCTTCTCGAATGTGGTGGGTACTTCCTTCTGCACCAGCTTTCATGCTTCTTCCAATTCTGTCTGAACAACGGTGCTACTTGAGAGCAGTGGAAAACTGCCAGTGTCATTCCTCTGTTAAAAAAGGGTGACTGCACATCACCTGTCAACTATTGTCCAGTCAGTCTTACTAGCTGCATTGTCAAACTGATGGAATCCTGTGTCAGAGAAACACTTTGGAACTTCTGGAACTATTGCAGATTTATCGTAATTTGGATTTATCCCTAACTCCAGCTGCTGTGATCAACTTATCAAGTTTCTTGAAGACATCACCCGGATCACTGATGGTGGCTCATGGGTGGATGTTGTTTACCTTGACTTTGCTAAAGCTTTCAATTCTGTGCCACATAAGACTTATGGCAAAACTCTCTGCAATGGGTGTGAAGGATGATCTTTTTAACTGGTTCAAGTCCTTCATTCTCAGTCGAAGAGAGGTAGTCACGGTTCTAGGACAGCATTCCTCACCGTATGAGATGTCATCTGGTGTACCACAGGGATCTGTTCTTGGCCCCCTTTTGTTTGTGACATATATTAATGACATAGATGCCAACTTAAAGAATGCCACAGTACTAAAGTACGTAGATGACATCAAGCTGTACCTTGAGATAAAAAGGATAGATCCTGAACACTATAGATCTTTCCTGCAATCTGACCTGGACACAATGCAACTATGGATCACGGACTGGCAACTCAAGTTGGCTCTGGACAAGTGTACCACCATGCATTTTGGGATTAAAAACCCAGAGTCCACATACTCCCTCCACAACACTAATATCAAGAAGTCTTCTTGTGAACGTGACTTGGGCATTACTGTCAGCAGCAATTTGTGTTGGACAAAGCACGTCTCTAAAATTGTCAAGAAGGCCGAGAGTGCCTTAGCATCACTCAGTAAGACCTTTGTCAACTGTTCCATTTCGGTGTTGTTGAAAGACCAATTGACAGCACAAAAATATTCTGTATCGCCGATTGTGTCCCCCCTTTACACCTTTTTCCCCACATATATGGGAAAAAGAACTCAAAAAATAAAAATTTTGAACATTGCACCAAATGTAAACGTCTGGTGGATTCTAACTGGCTTCATCGATTTCGACGAAGACACCATCATTTCGGTGGGAAAGTCCTCCAGAGGCACATTCAATGGTACAAGCATGGAAGTTCTGGTCCAAATGAGACCAGAACGGATAGCTAAAATACCCCAACATGTGCCTCTGGATGGAATTTCACACACAAACATTTCTGTTGAGGCTTACTGTCCTCAGTTAACTTAAAAAAAAAAAAAAGAGGCACTACTGCCAACACCCAAAACAACAACACAACTACCACCACCACCACCACAACAACAACAATACGCAAACACAACCAAAACAAGAACAACAAACCAACCTGCAAGCACAGTCCCACCCAACCCCACTCCACCTAAAACCACTACAAAAACACCCACAAACACAACAGCTCCCCAAACCATACCCCTTCCAAATAACACAGACACCACAACGGACGAGGCCCCCACATCATCACCAAGTGATGATGAGGGAGAGCCTCTCCGTTCGAAAAGAAAGAAGAAAAGACACCACAAGAACAAAAAAACAACAAACATCACTACAAACATACAACCACCAACACAAACATTACAAACAAAAACCCCTCGTCCCGAAAATAAAATCACGACATCACTCCAAACACAATAAAACGAAAGCTCCCACAAGAACAACAGACAAAAACCACCGCAACACAAGAAGAACATTACACATACATAAACAGTAAAAACAAAACTTTAATGGAGGTCATCTCCAACGACCCTTCGGTGAAAACCGAAGGGAAAACTTTTTCGAACTGTGTAGACAAACCTAATTTAAAGATGATTAGGGTCCCTACGGACACCTATAAGTCTTTAAAGGAAAATTTTCCTAACAACGTGGGTAATCGTTGTGTTAAACCCATTAACCGTGTCCTTTTAAAAAGTTTCCCCACCCTCACCCCAGACACCCCCACCCCACCAAACATCTCCGTCCCCACTCCACCGGAAACCACCACCCACCCAGACAACTCCTCTAACACCCCCATGGAAACCGTGCGGCCTGATCCTCGGGAGACAAAGAGGTGAGTGTTTTCTTCTCCTCTTTTAACTTTTCAGAACCAGCATGGCCAATATAAGAGTTGGGTGTGTGAATGTACGCGGCCTGGGGATGCCCTGGAAACAGGGCAAACTCTTAAACGACCTCAGGTCGCACAGTATGGATGTAGTAGCCATTTGCGAGTCCAGGATCCACAGCAAGCGACAGCTGGCCCCCATCTTCGATGACTTTGAGATCTACGTATCTCTCTGTCAGCCGGGGGTGGGGGCGGGGTTGCTGTTTTGCTGCGGAAACACTTGGGCCTCGTAACACAGACGGTACATCTGGACCTGGAGAGTCGACTGATGGTCCTAGACATTGATGGTAGTGAAGGTGGAGCCTTCAGGCTGGTGGCCACATATACCCCATCCGGGACACCGCGGCCAGACTTCATCAAATGTCTAGAGACTTTTCTGGGAACGTCCCGCTCCTTGCTTTTAGTGGGGGACTGGAATGGAATCCTAGATGCACGTTGGGACTATGTGGGAGCATGTCCCGATAAAGGGTGGTGTAACATCCTCAAACAGTTAATCGGCCGATTTGACCTGGCCGATAGATATCGACTAGATTTTCTGACTGTGCCACTGTGGACGTGGACTAATCGCAGCGGAACATCTAGATCATACCGAGATATGGTTCTAGTTAGAAATAAGGATAGGGACATGTTAAGCTGTCCACAAATGTTCATGGTTGCCTATTCAGATCACAAACTAGTGACCTGCTTGGTCAACCTTGATAGAACCCATAGACAAGGACCTGGCTACTGGAAGCTGAACTTGTCGTTACCGACATGCAAAGCCTACAGTAGACGGATTAGCACTTTAGTTAAACAGCACTTGACAGGGGCCATTATCAACAACAGATGGTGGTACTCTCTCAAGAGGGCAGTTAGATTAGACTCGTTAGTTTTTAGTAAAGAATTAGCGTTAGATAGAAATAAAACCAAGAAAGAACTGGTAGATAAAGTAGAAGAGGCAATTAGAAGTGGCAACGTAGCCAGCGTGCTAGCAACGAGAACGGCCTTGGACCAGTTCTTCGACGCAAAGCATGATGGCTGCAAAATACATGTTCTGGGAAACGAGGGAGCCAAAGCTGTTAGCTGGGCCCGGGTGACGGAGGCAAAAAGTGGCAACAAGTCCATGTTTCGGTCTTTGAAGGACCAAAACGGACGCGTGATACATGAGCCGAAGCAGATGTGTGCAGCCTTTCAGCGGCATTTTGCTCAGCTGTTCGGGCAGGGCGGCGCGCCAGGAGGGGCTATGGATTTCGGTCCATACCTCGACGGCCTACCGCGACTCTCGGACAGCGAGGCAAAGTTCTGCGAAAAGCCGATTTCAGCTGCTGAGATAGGGAACGCGTTGAGCCAATACGACAAACACAAATCTCCAGGTCTCGACGGTCTACCCTACGAATTTTACGTAGCAATGCCAGTCTTATTCTCCGGTCTCCTGGAAGCGGTCTACTGCAACTGGCAGCAGAACGGAAGAATTCCCAGTTCTGTGACTGGGGGCGTAGTCACACTAGTCAGGAAGGACGAGAATAAGGGGGATGACATAGGCAACTTCCGGCCCATAACTCTGCTAAACACAGAGTTACAGATTTTGGCCAAGGTGTTGGCAAAGAGGCTGGCGCTTGTCGTCGAGAACCTGGTGGGAGAGGCGCAGACATGCGCAATCCCGACCAGTCCATACACGACAACCTCCACCTCATGCGATACATCATAGCGAGGGTAGGGTGTAAACCCGGCTTCGGTGGGTCCCTGATCAACTTGGATCAGTCTAAGGCTTTCGATAGGGTTGAACATCGTTACCTGGATGCGGTACTCGAGGCGGCAGGCTTCGGACCTGTGTTCAGGGGCTGGATTGCTGCAATGCACAACAGCAACAACTGCTCAAGGGTTAAGGTGAATGGCTACCTCTCGGAGCCGTTCCATATCACGCGATCCATTCGACAGGGATGCCCTCTCTCCTCCCTTCTGTACGTATTGACTCTCGAGCCACTACTACGGAAGTTGGAGCTATTGCAGAGCATCCCTCGGGAACCGGGACTGCGGAAAGCGGCGTGACAGTAATGGTGTCGAGCGCCTCGCAAATCGAGGAAGTCAGCACCTTACTGAAGGAATATGAAAGGTTCACAGGAGCGAAGCTGAACCGGGACAAGTCCATCGGTTTGCAACTCGGATCGTGGAGAGGCAAACCGATGCCTTCCGATGGCGTCGCCGGATGCTGGATGGAAGGACCAGTAAAGCTGCTCGGGGTCTGGTTTGGGCCGGACCTCCAGGTGGAGAAGAACTGGAACGAGGTGTCGGCCAAGGTGTTTGCACTCACCCAGAAGTGGGCTGAGTGCAAACTATCCTTGAAAGGTCGAGCGGAGGTGGCGAACACTTTTATAGCGTCCGCCATCTACTACCGCTTGACCGTCGTGCCTTGTCCAGCCAAAACGCTCGCCAAAATGGAGCATGTGCTCTTCCAATTCCTTTGGAAGAGGCGGGCTCCTTTGGTGAGAAGATCCATCTGCTGCCAACGCCCTTCCAATGGAGGGCTGGGGATGCCGTGGCTGACGATGCGCAAACACGCGCTCAGGCTGCGGCATCTCTACGTATTCCTCACCGGACAACCGGTGTGGGCCCCGTTCATGAGGCGAGCCTTCCCATGATTCGTCTCGCTGACCGAGCTGCAGTGCTGGGTCAAGCAAAGACCGAGGAAAATGGGCGACTGGCACATCGAATGTGCTCAGGCGCTCACAGCCCTCTGGCAGGCGAACCCGGCGATCAGTGGAGACTCCACTTCGTCATTCTATAGAGGGTTGATCCGCAGCAAGTGCGATGACGTGCTCGGCAAAGCTCTGGGCGTAGATGAAGACGAACTGGCCAGTCTGTTCGGTAGGACCTTCCGCCCAGGACCGATGGACAACTTCCAAAAGTCCCTGGCCTGGCAGTGCTACCGAGGAGCTCTACCAGTTCGAGACAAGCTCTACAGACATGGGCGCCCGGGCAGGGACCCTGCAAAAAGATCTGTCCGAGGTGCGTGCGAGACAAAGAAACCGTCACGCATGCATTCATACCCTGCCCGGGCGTCACCAACCTGTGGGGCTATGTAGAACGACTATTGTCGCGGGTGGGACCAATCCGGTTGACCACCGAGTCCATTATCATGATCAAACCGCCACCCTCCTTCAAAAACGAAGGAGAGGTGGTTTTCCTTTGTGTGATAGCTATGGCGAAAGAGGTTGTATGGTGGACAAGGTTGAAAGGGCTGAGGTCAGACACCTTTCTCTCCGGCCAACAACTGATTCTTTTTTTCAAATACCACTTTGGAAGAAGAATCAGGATGGAGAGAGAGGTGCTGTACCCCAGCAAGTTTTATGAAAGGTGGGTGAAAGTGGCGTTAATGGCCCGAGTGAATGGGCCTTCTCTCTATATCAGCCTGTAGGTTGAGAAAAAAGAGGAGGAGAGGAAAGGAGTACAAACTCTTCGTACTCCTGAAGATGAGGGTTGCACATTTTTTCGGGGGTATGCGTTACTCATATGAAATTTCTCCCCCTATTGGGGAAAATCGACTAATTTTTAAATTACATTTGTGATAATATTTTACACGTTTTTATTGTATGTAAACTTCCCCCTTTGTATCTGTCCCCTTCTTTTGTGCCCCTGTGGCTAATAAAGAAACATATCTATTTAAAGCTGTATATAGCTATGGTGCAGCCACACTTAGAATTTGCATCACCAGTCTGGAACCCCTATCTTGCTCAGAATATTGACTGCCTGGAAACTGTTCAGAGACGAGCAACCAAACGAATACCCTCGATCAGGCCTCTACCATACTCTGAACGCCTTGCTTCCCTGGGCATGGATACTTGAAGCTCCAACGAAAGGGCAACTGACTTGGTAAACACCCACAAAATTATTAACCATCTTGCCAACAACAACCCTGAGTACCTTTTTGATTTCCATGTGTCTAACACACGTGGGCATGCCCACAAAGTCAGAAAACAGCACAGCTCCCATGACTTTCGGAAACAGTTTTTCACGCTGAGAGTTGCTGAAGCATGGAACAAACTACCTGAATCAGTTGTTAGCTGTCAAGACACTGCATCCTTTAAAACCTCCATACTTCCTGAGATTCGCCAACATTATGTCTGATGTCCCCCCTTCATACACACGCACACATGTATTTCATGACTCGTACACTGTTCATTTTCCTGACATTTATAAATTATTCTATGTACTATACATACACCTTTGATGAGTTGTAGTGCACCTGAGCACTGTACACAATAATTTCATTATTATTATTATTATTATTATTATTATTACAGTTGTATTTATCTTGCTTTATGTTCATACGAGTTATCACCAAGTCACAACCAGTGACCTCAAGAGTCAACAAGGTCCGCCAGGTTCAAGAAAGAACATACATACTCACACATGCATCTTTAGTGTTTAGACTTGTGATGTACTTATATTGACAGAATCTTCCTTAGTATATGGGCAGTTCCCATTAGTACTATCTTTTGTATTTCTCCTATACGCGGGTTTCCTGGGATTTGCGATAAGTAATCATTAGAACCCTTAGGTATCATTCCCAGAGCACCTACAACCACTGGTATTGTTTTAGTTCTCAATTTCCACATTTTTTCCAAATTCTATCTCCAGGTTCTTATACTTGCTCAATTTTTCAAATGTTTTTATAGATACATTCTTGTCTATTGGAACGGACATATCAATTAGCAGGCATACCATCTTTTTAAAGTCCTTCAGTATTATATCAGGTCTATTTGCATCTATTTTTCGGTCTGTTTGGATGCTAAAGTTCCACAAGATTGAGATGTGATCTTTTTCAAGTATGGGAGGCGGTTGATGCTCCCACCAATTCTTTTGATGGGGCAGGTCAAAATGCTTACACATTATCCAATGTATGTATTGTGCAGCTCTGTCATGCCTGTTTAGGTATTCGGTTGGAGCTATAGGATTGCACATTGAAATTATATGATCAATGGTCTCTGGTTGTTTTTTACATACACGGCATAATGGGTTGCATCCATTTTTTATTATGTTGGCTTGATAATTTTTTGTTGGCAGACACTGATCTTGTGCTGATATAATCAGTCCTTCAGTCTCCGATTTCAGTCCAGAGGATGCCAACCACTGATGGGTTAAAGTTTTGTCAACATCAGGATTGTTAGCTCTTTCTGGGTATTTTCCATACAGAGGCTTTTCTTGCCATTTCTCAGCCAGTTTCTGTATCAGTTCTTTCTTTGCAGTTACTTTTACCTGCTTTTCTTTTTCTGTGTTTTCCATTTCAGCAGTAAATGGGACTTCTGAAATTTGTAGTCCATTACTGTATCTTTGTGCATCTTTTGTAATGGAGTATGATCTTTTGATGCTTTCATGTTTCAAAACGAGTTTGATCATCCAATCATGTGATTCCCTTAGATATGTAGATAATCCAATTGTTGCAGTTTTCAAAGCAATATCTAACTGGATTACCCCACGTCCCCCTTCTTTCCTAGGGAGATATATTCTATCTGTATCTGCCTTAGGGTGATGCATTCTGTGCATGGTTAAGAATTTTCTAATTTTTGTATCGAGCCTACGGATCTCTGTGCTTGACCAGTTGATGACATTGTAACTGTACGTTACTACTGGTATGGCAAGTGTGTTTATGGCATCGATCCTATTGCATTCAATTCCGTTCTTAAGATTGCTCTTACTCTTCGGTAACATTCCTTCCTTATCCTTTCCCTCATTGTCGAGTGCTTGATTCCGTCTCCTTCACAAACACCTAGATATTTGTAAGTTTCCTCTTGATCAAGTTCTCTTATCACATTCCCCTGATCAAGATTAATGTCTGAACTTTTCAGCAGCTTTACTCTGGTGAACGTTGCTTTGGCGCATTTATCTAGTCCAAACTCCATTTTAATGTCATCACTGAACTGCTCCACAGTGGATAATAGCCCTTGCAATTGTTCATCATTTTTTGCAAATAGTTTCAGGTCATCCATGTAGAATAAGTGATTAATGGTTTTGTCATAGACTTTATATCCATGTTTTGTTTCATTGAGCATTTTACTTAATGGTATAAGTGCGATGCAAAATAAAAGCAGTGATAAAGAGTCACCCTGAAAAATTTCACAATTAATATTAACTTCTCCAGCTTCCAGTGATTTTTTTTCACTATTCAAAAGGAGTGTCATTTTCCATGTCTTCATACTGAATGACAGGAACCTCCTGACAACGGGAGATATTTTGAAAATCTCTAAACATTTTTCAATCCAACTGTGTGGCAAACTATCGAATGCTTTTGTATCCAAGCAATTGATAGATTTTTGTGTCTATTATGACAATCTTCCAGTATCATTTTGTTAACCAAAAGCTGATCCTTACAGCCATATGAGCCTCATTTACACATTATTATTATTATTACATTATTATTGTTATTGTTATTCCTTGAATCTCAGTCATTGATGTTGGTTAACTGGAAAGTCCGTTGGATTGAATATCAAGCCACTACCTGCAGCCTCAGCTATTCAGGACGTATCGGAGGGTTCTTGCTGTTCCAAGCAAACATGCCTTTTGAAGCGTTCCAAAAAGCATGAAGGGGCCGATTTTCTTTAACCATCCCTGGAAACCTTTGGAGATAGTCCCCAGTGCGCCTATGACAATCGGGATCACTTTGACTTCATGGCAGTTCCAAATCCTTTTCACCTCCCACTTATTATTATTATTATTATTATTATTATTATTATTATTATTATTATTATATTATAAGTTAAAATCATAGCTTGAGAATTTCTTTTGCTTTTTGTTTATATAATAAACATAAATATAATACAAGAAATTTTACAAACAAAATCTCTATTCCTAAATGAGATGATTGCAATGAGTTGGATTTATAACCACCATCACTGTTTTACGTCTATTTTCCATGTTTAAAATCTTCTAAATGAACAGAATTGGTGACCAGAGACTTATTAGCATAGTGGTTAATACACTTGCCTGGCCCTGAGAGTTACGGGGTTTGATTCCTTGCAGACAACTCCACCCACTTTTACTGTCTCTAAGGGTGCTTTGTCTGAGTTTCTCAACTATTATTTTATCATCATCATTTAACGTCAATTTTCCACACTTAAATAGGTTAGACGGGTGGTCACATTATGAGAAAAGTCAGGTCAGGAGACCACATCTGTAACTGGCTTGGTTTCTATGGTTGGATGCCCTTCTTAACACCAACCGCATTACAGTGTGGATTGAATGCTTTTTATCGTGGCCCCAAAACAATCATCTGGACTGGGTGGTTTTTGTTGTGTCCCCAGCATGACCACATTATGGGGTGGACTGGGTATCTTTTGTTGTATTTATAGTATTAATTATAATAATCAAATATTATTATTATTATTATGATCTGTATGATCTGAGTTCAAATCCCGCCGAGGTTAACTTTGCCTTTCATCCTTCCGGGGTCGATAAAATAAAGTACCAGTAATGCACTGGGTAATTGCTGGCCTTGTGCCAAAAGTAGAAACAATTATTATGGTCATTTACATCGGGATGCAAACATTTCAAATTTCCTATTTTCCCAATGTTTCTTAAGTCAACAGTTTACACACACACACACACACACATACATATATATATAATATAGAAAAGGCTTTTCTACAGGACTAGAACTGTTTCATTCGGGAGAAATCATCAGGAAGCTGACTGTCCAACTAATATGGTGGTATTTATATCTTTTCTGGTGGTAGGAAAAGATATAAATACCAAAATATTACTTGAACAGTCGGCTTCCTGATGATTTCTCCCGAATGAAACAGTTCTAGTCCTGTAGAAGCCTTTTCTATATTAAATATTTATACTCTGCTTTATATTGAGTACCTTACTTACTGTGGTTACTCCCGATTGAACCTGGGATAAACTTACATATATATATATATGCAGGGTGCGGACGATATCTGTTCGCAAGATTACTGTCTATGAAAAAATAACACAGTAGTTTTATTTTTTAAGATATATTTATGAAACTTGGGTCAGTTTGTCTTCATGACTTGTTCTTTCGATCTCACTCGAGAACCCTGCCATCGGCTTTGAGGACGGCCTCAAGGCGGCCTCGAAACCGGCTACAGGCCTTCGTCACTGTCCCCCGACTTAGGCCCCTAAAGGCATTTTGTGATCCTGGCCTTCAGATCGTCTTTCATATTGCAGCTAGATCTGTTGGTGTCGCGTTCCACTGTGCTCCACACAAAGAAGTCGAGGGGGTTGCAGTCAGGCGAGCTGGGAGGCCAGATGTCAGGTGAAGTGTGGTCGACGAAGTTCTCTGACAGCCAGGCTCGGGTCTTTCGGCTGGTATGGCAGGGCGCTGAGTCTTGCTGTCACACGTACGGCTTACCTGGTCGATCCAGGGCTTTACTACTTCGCTCAGAACACAGATGTAGCCATCGGTGTTCAGCTTGAGGCCCTCATGGAAGAAGTGAGGTGGCATGACGTCACCTTGACTGCTGACGACTCCTAAGACCAATGTTGTCGCTGGAAACTTTGTCTGCATGACTCTGGGCACGTCTTTGGATGAGACAGCAAGCCACCTGTTGCTCTGGGAGTTGATCTTCTGGTCTTATTTGTTCTCCCGGCGCAGATTCCAAGAACTCTGTGTCTCTTCCACAAATTTGGAGGTTCAAAATTATTCATAATCAATTATTCTGAAAATAAATAATGGAAATATAGTCACTGTTTTTATGAAGACAAGAGTGACAACGGAAGTAAAAAAAATTTGCATAAAATTAACAGTTGAAAATTGTGAACAAATATCGTCCGCACCCTGTATATATATAGATATATATAGAGAGAGAGGGAGAAAGAGGGAGAGAGAGAGATGTTTGTATATTTTGATGCAGTGAGAGAAGGTTTGTGTTTGGTATTATTGTTCATTTGACATGTCAGATGTTGTAGTAGTAATGTTGGCTTGATGGGTGATTCCATGAATTGCTCTCTCTTTCTCATATAAGCACTGTGGGAATGTTTGTGACTTATGGTAAATGAAGTGAGTATGTGTGTCTCAGTGAGTCAAGATGTGTGGCTGTATTCGTTGCCATAGTCAGTAGATGAAAGTCGAAGATTGAAAGTAAAGCTGCCATTAACAATATCCAATGAACAATAACAAATATCACTACGATAATAAATATCACTACAATAATAATTTTTATTAAGAAAATAACTTACATTGAAGCTATTGTTGACGATACAGGAAAACAAGGAACTGAATGAATTGTGTGTTGTGTTTGTGTGCTTGGATTACATGAATGCAATAGTAGTCTGACAAGATGTATTGAACTAACCTTTATCGAATAGCCAACACTGTCAAAAGGGCTGAAATTTTATGGCTAAGCACTACATCAATCTACTTGCTTGAGCAGCTTGAAGTGATGTCTTTTTCTTCTGAGAAACAAGAGCCAAATGACTTTAAGAAAATCTTATCTCAAATAACCCCAAGTTGGCCAGTTTCTCCAGACTAGTGGTACCAACCTGAGAGAAAGAAAAACTGAACATCGTATTATTTAGAGGTCAGTATATGTAGAGAGATTTTGATACACACACACACACACAGACATATATTATCATCATTATCGTTTTTATTTCCGTTTTTCCACGCTTGCATGGGTTGGATGGGTCCTTCTCAGCACAGCATCTCTCACTCATCACAATCCTTTGTCAGCTCTCACAACCTCTGCCCAGGACTTTCTTGGTCTTCCTCAACTGCAGCTTCCTTCCACTGGCATTTCCTGGCACTTGTTCACCCAATGATCATTGTCCAAGTGCATTATATGTCCATACCAATACAATCTTCTCTCCTGCATACCACATCGGATTCCTCTTAAACTCAGTTTTTCCTTCAGTTCATCTAAGTTCTGCATTTCTCTCACACTTACATTATACATCCAACAGAACACGGTTGCTTCATTTCTCTCCAGTCACAACCCATGTTTCGCTACCATGCAGCATCGCACTTTGCACACAGGTAGCATACAGTCATCTTTTTGTACATAGGGAGAAATCTTTTGTGATCAACAGTAAATACACATAAACATATGTATATGTATGTATGTATATATATATATATATATTTCGTTTCTGAATTTGTTTAGCAAGATTCTTTATCTGAAATCGTGTGTTGAAACCGATATTGTTATACTTTGGGAGGGTCATGTTGCCAATAAGAAACACACGCACCAGTTGCTTTCACTTCAATTTATTATATATTTATAAATTTACAAATTTATAAATTTATAAATTTCTGGTTGGTTGGTTGGTTCCACAACCAGATAGTTGTTTATATATAGTCATAGTTCTTTCGTCACACACTCTGTGACCTCTTCAGTGACTGGGGATTCCTTTCTTTGTTTCTGTGCCTCTCCTTTGTTCTGTCCTACGCCATTTTGTTTCTGTGTGTGTGTTGTGTGCTCAGTCTGGTCCGAAATGGCTGAGTTTCGGTGGATCCTCCATTCCCATTATGCCAAACCCATGACTTCCAAACATCTGATCCACCGAAACTCGGCCATTTCGGACCATACCAAAATCAACATACTGATTGCGGATTTGGTACGGGTGATGAGAAATGTGTCCCGCATGTGCAACCCCGAAGAACTAGAAAGACACATACAACACTTCATCCACCGTATGCAGTTCTCTGGCTACAATCAGAGAGATAGAATCAGAGTGTATAGAGGAGCCAGAACCAAATGGGAAAAAATGGTAAATAATGACATAAATGGGACCTGCCCCTTGTATAGGAGCAAATTTTGGAATAGAATAGAAAGAACTAGGAACAAGGCTAATAGAATAAACTCATGGTATGATAGCAATAAATACCAGAGTGTAATGTTCATCGATACAACCCCTAGAGGTGAACTAGCTTACAAATTTAGAAGGGCCCTAAATAAACATAAACTCAATATTAAGATAGTAGAAAGACCAGGTACCTCTATAAAAACACTTATTAGCAAGACATACCCTTTTCAAAGACCCTCATGTATAGATAAGAAATGTGTAACCTGTAAAATAAGCCCCCATATTAACTGTAAAACTAGAAAGGTAGTGTATAGCATAAGATGTACTGAAGGACAATGTAGAGACAAAAATATAGTGTACATAGGTGAGACAGCTCGTAGTGTAGGGGAACGGATAAATGAACACTGGCGAGACCTTTGGTCCTCTTCGCAATCCCCACACAAGCCAGGTTACTGACGACCCCAAGGAATGCGCAGAGCTCATTGCTGAATGCTATGCAGGCATTTTCACCATTGAAGACCAGAATGTACCATCTCCACCACCTATGACACCGGACTCTATTACAACCATGGAATTTACACCTGCAATGCTGCGACGTCACCTAAAAAATAAACGCAACCATGCCTCTCCTGGTCTTGATGGTGTTACGTACCTGCTTCTTAAACGTGGTGGGTACTTCCTTCTACACCAGTTATCACGCTTCTTCCAATTCTGTCTGAACAACAGTGCTACTCCAGAACAGTGGAAAACTGCCAGTGTAATTCCTCTGTTCAAAAAGGGTGACCGCACATCACCTGTGAACTATCGTCCAGTCAGTCTTACTAGTTGCATCGCCAAACTGATGGAATCCTGTGTCAGAGAAACACTTTGGAACTTCTGGAGCTCTCACAGTCTTATCCGGTCCTCGCAATTTGGATTTATCCCCAACTCCAGCTGCTGTGATCAACTTATAGAGTTTCTTGAGGACATCACCCGGATCACTGATGGCGGCTCATGGGTGGATGTTGTTTACCTTGACTTTGCGAAGGCCTTCAATTCTGTGCCACACAAAAGGCTTATGGCAAAACTCTCTGCAATGGGTGTGAAGGATGATCTTTTTAACTGGTTGAAGTCCTTCATTCTCAGTCGAAGAGAGGTAGTCACGGTTCTGGGACAGCATTCCTCACCATATGAGATGTCATCTGGTGTACCTCAGGGATCTGTTCTTGGCCCCCTTTTGTTTGTGGCATATATTAATGACATAGATGCCAACTTAAGGAATGCCACAGTACTAAAGTATGCAGACAACATCAAGCTGTACCTTGAGATAAAAAGGACAGATCCTGAACACTATAGATCTTGCTTGCAGTCTGACCTGGACACAATGCAACAGTGGATCTCAAACTGGCAACTCAAGCTAGCTGTGGACAAGTGCACCACCATGCATTTTGGGAGTAAAAACCCAGCGTCCACATACTCCCTCCACAGCACTAATATCAAGAAGTCTTCCTGTGAACGTGACCTGGGCATTACGGTCAGCAGCGATTTGCGTTGGACGAGGCACGTCTCTAAAATTGTCAAGAGGGCCGAGGGTGTCTTAGCATCACTCAGCAAGACCTTTGTCAGCCGCTCTCCAGATATCTATTTAAGGCTGTATACAGCTATGGTGCGACCACACTTAGAATTTGCATCACCAGTCTGGAACCCCTATCTTGCTCAGGACATTGACCGCCTGGAAACTGTTCAGAGACGTGCAACCAAGCGAATACCCTCCATCAGGCATCTACCATACTCTGAGCGCCTTGCTTCCCTGGGCATGGATTCATTGAAGCTCCGACGCCTGGCAACTGACTTGGTAAACACCCACAAAATTGTTAACCATGTTGCCAACAACAACCCTGAGTGCCTTTTCGATTTCCATGTGTCTAACACACGTGGACATGCCCACAAAGTAAGAAAACAGCACAGTTCCCATGACTTTCGGAAACATTTTTTCACGCTGAGAGTTGCTGAAGCATGGAACAAACTACCTGCATCAGTTGTTAGCTGTCGAGACACTGCATCCTTTAAGGCCTCCATGCTTCCCGAGATCCGCCAACACTACAGCTAACACATACAAACATGTACTTCCCTGGCATTTGTGTATTATTCTATGTACTATATTGACGAGTTGTAGTGCACCTGAGCACTTTACACAATAATTTCATTATTATTATTATTATTATATAATAAAGAATCATCTGTACTCTACTCTACCAACATGCTAAGATAAAACACAAGGGTAAATTAGAGAACATAGAAATAAAAATAGAATCTACACACAGAAAAGATGCAATGTTTAGACAAATTACGGAGGCAATAAACATAAAAGAATTACAACCAAAATTAAATATAAAATATGAGTGGAACAGCAACATCACAACTTACAATTAAGGACAAAATGAAAACACACACACACATAGAACAAACAACCAACGATGTAAATAAACAAATAGATAAATGAACATAAACACACACAGACACCCGGATGTGGCGCATGCGCAGACTGAGCACACAACACACAGAAACAAAATGGCGTAGGACAGAACAAAGGAGAGGCACAGAAACAAAGAAAGGAATCCCCAGTCACTGAAGAGGTCACAGAGTGTGTGACGAAAGAACTATGACTATATATAAACAACTATCTGGTTGTGGAACCAACCAACCAACCAGAAATTTATAAATTTATAAATTTGTAAATTTATAAATATATAATAAATTGAAGTGAAAGCAACTGGTGCGTGTGTTTCTTATTGGCAACATGACCCTCCCAAAGTATAACAATCATCATCATCATCAACGTTTAACGTCCGTGTTCCACGCTTGCATGGGTTTGGACGGGGGTTTTCCCACTTGAGGCAAGAGTGATCGTCTTGCTCGCATAGGACTGTCTGGCAGGTTTTCTACAGTTGGATGCCCTTCCTAACACCAACTACATTTACAGTGTGGGTCTGGGAGGTTTTTACCGTGTTGCCTACACGGCCACATTACAGCGTGGACTGTGTGTTTTTTTGTCGTGACACCTACACGATCTCATTTGTTTCGGCCTGGATGGTGTGGCACCAACATAACTTTACATAGAAGGGGGCGGTGTGGATGGGGTGGGGTGGTGGGACGGGGGTGTATTTTGTTAGAGATGCCTACTGACTGTAGTAGGTTTTACTTTATATTTAGGTAAGGCGGGTCTTCTCTATTACTGAGTACCGCCAAAGGTCTCGGTCCAGTGACATTGTCTTGGTGAGGTGTAAGTGTGTGAGGTCGGAGTTTATCAGCTCGTCCCAGGATTTTATATATATATATATATATATATATACACATATATACACATATACTTATACACTTTAACTCCTCCACCAGTTTTGTAGTAGTGCTATACAGCTCAGAGCTTATGCAAAGACTTGTAGGAGACTAAGCCATTTTTGTAGAGACCTATTAGTGCACCTTTTCATTCTCTCCACTCTTGTTAAAAGTATTTTATTCACTTAGAGGAGCCATAAGAGCCTTGGGAAAAAGCAATATTGGTAGCACCACATCTTAACTTTCCTGGGGAGTACTGAGTAGAAATGGGATCAAACTCCTTTTTATTAACTACACACTAATACAACAAAAGAATACACCCACTATAACTATCTATAATGATTACAACTGGTGGCAGATTGGCAGAGTCATTAGAAAGTGGGATAGAATGCTTTGAGGTATTTTTTCTGGGTTTCTGTGCTCTCTGAGTTCAAATCCCACTGAGGTCAACTTTGCCTTTCATTCTTTCAAGGTCCATAAAAAAAGTACCAGTTCAATAATGCTGTCAATTCTTCCTCTATATCTCTTTCTCACTTCTTCTCTATCACTCTATCTCTCTCTATTCGAAAGAAATTGGCTGAAGAATGAAAAAAAAAAGCACTCAGTCAACTATCAGGTGGTTGTGGTGATGTCATGAGAAAACAAACCAGGTACAGGCCATGCAACAGTTGGCAATTAGGAGAGGATTCAGCTGTAGAAACCATGCCAAAATGGAACATGAGCAAGAGAAACTTGTCTGAACTGTCTGTGAAGCCTTAGAATGTGACAGCTCGTCTAACCCATGCAAACATGGAAAATAGATGTAAAATGGTGATGATGATGCATCCTTAAATGTGAATGAAATTATGATTGAAGATTAACCCCTATGACCTTGGCCATCTGTTGCTCTAATTAGGTAAATACAACAATTATGTATATCCATACATAAATTAATTAATATTTCACCCACAACAATACTTGTCTTAAAAATTATTTGAAGGAAACTCCAGTACCCCATGTTGTGGTTTGTAAATGATAGCGTAGATCTGTTCCCCCCTTTTTATTCTTTTTTAGGGTTGAGGGGAGGGCTTGTCAGAAGTATAGGGCTCAGTGACCTCATTGGACTCCTTGCCAGAAGAAAGGGGCTGAGTGACATCACGTAAGAGGAAGGAGTAGCAGTGTGGTTCTCTTTCCATTTTGACTGTCTTTTTGAGCAGACATGTCTATTGTTTGATTTGGGGTATATGTCCAAGGTTTTCTAGCCAGAAGTTAGGCAGGTAGGGATATAGCAGATATATCCCACCCTTGCAAGCAGGGAAAAGCGGACGTAAAATGATGATGATGATGATGATGATGATCCCATCTGGAGAAGATTGACTATAGGAGGAGATCAACAACGGAGGTGATGTTACGCTTTTCACTTACAAAACTTTTTATTATTTTTGTCCCACATTTTTAATAAAAGTTTTATATAAATTGTGTTTAGGTGTGACATCATCATCTTCGTTTAACATGCTAGTATGGGTTAGACAATCAAATATATATTTGAAAGCCTATTATATTTGTATTATTATATTTATCTAATGGAAGTATAATAGGCTTGGCTTTTTTTCTCAATCATAAACATCTATCAATAGTGTGGGTATGGTGTGGCGTGCGGAGGCTGGAAGCAGGGGAGTGCTCGACCGGAAGGGTGCTTGGCGGGAAGGATGCTCGACTGGAAGGGCCAGCAGATGGCCTCTCTAGTGGTGACCAGCAACGGTGTGGATGCGAGTTTTGGCAGCTCCCGGTGTTAAGCAGTTGGACGCACGTGGAAGAGGAGAGACCAGCAGTGGAATTTAGCGGTAAGTGAGATAGCTTTTTCTAACCACAAGCTATTTCGGCACTGGAAACTGAGATCTGATTGAAAGAAAAAAAAAAAAATAGAAAAAAAAAAGCTACTGGAAAAACAGAGAGGAGTCTGTTGTTTTTTTTTATCACGTACTGCAAGACAAATTAGAAGATGGCTACAAGACTACGAACAAGCGAAGCTATCAGGGCATTTACTGGGGAAGGTGATGTTGTCGCTTGGCTGCGAAAAGTCCGGCTGGTCGCAAGTTGCAGAAGATAGAAGATGTGGCTGGCCTCATGGCACTGTACCTCAAGGGGGACACGTTGGTACTCTTCCTTGAGTTGGACGAACACAGCCAAAGAGATGCGCAAAAGATTGAGAGGCGCATGATAGAAGCATTCGCAGAGGGACCGTTAGCCGCTTTCGCTAAGCTGGCAAGAATTAGAGGGAACGGTGAACGCGTTGATATTTTCGCAGCGGAAATATGGCGATTGGCCATGTTGGCTGGATATCAGGTGGAATGCGAACACACGATACAGTTGGCGTTCATAAATGGATTTCCAGACGACATAGCGGTGAAACTGCAGCAAGTCCCAGGTTACAAAGAAATGGAAATGCGTTCACTGGTGGAACAAGCCCGGATCATAGCAGAAGATGCCAAAAAGAGTGTTGCGGCAATAGCAACTACAGAGGCTCAAGACAGCTGGCAGCGAAATGGTGAAAGGGAAGCAACCACGGCACGCGGTCGCCCGCGAACGTTTAGAGGTCGCTGTTTTCGGTGCCAGGGCCCGCACATGGCTAGAGACTGCAGAGAGTCAAGGCTGGAAATAATATGCTACCGGTGTAAGCGACCAGGCCACATCACTATTAACTGCGACCAGGGAAACGATCCAAGGGGAACTACTGCGCCGGTAGTTGCCTCTTACGAGTAGAGGCGCTGCCCGTGGTGGAAGTCTTCGTGAGGGGAAAGCCACAGCAAGCCCTTGTGGACACGGGCTGTACGACGACACTGGTGACCGTGGGGGTGGTGCAGAGGTGGAGAGGGAAGAGCAGCGTAAGGGCAGTTGACGGCAGAAAAATTGAATGCCGAGGTCGCAGCGAGATGGAAATAGCGGTACGGGGAAGGAAAATAAGGCTTTCTGCCATCGTAGGGGGCAGCGTGGTGGATGGGATCGGCGTGGTTATGGGCATGGAAGCAATTGGCCATCTACGAGGCGTCACAG
This sequence comes from Eledone cirrhosa, assembly GCA_964016885.1. NCBI lineage: Eukaryota > Metazoa > Mollusca > Cephalopoda > Octopoda > Eledonidae > Eledone > Eledone cirrhosa. Next base: position 304,407,198 of record OZ024741.1, on the reverse strand, counting down.
TGAACAACGTCGGTGTGTCGTTTGGCGCCGCTGCATCGGTATGCGCTGTGAGTGTGCGACAGGAGAACCAGAAGGCCCACGAGGAGAAATACCCCACTTACACTGTGCAGGACAAAGACTTCAAGGCCATGTTCGATGGGCAGCGATGGGTTGTTGAGTGGTACTGGAAGGGAGAACCACCAACACTGAAGACCAAAGTGGGCTGCTATCAACACACATTGAAGGGAAACATTAGGAGCGAGTTCGAGCGAGAGGTAGAGAGATGGATTGAGGAGGGCATACTGCTTCCCTGGAAAGAGAAGGTGAAGTGCAGAGTATTGCCGTTAATGGCGGTGGCGCAACCCACGAAGAACAAGGTGAGGCCGGTGCTGGACTTTCGGGAGCTGAACGAGCACGTGTCATGCCACACCGGTGGCGAGGTCACGGATGTCTGTGGGGAAACCCTGCATGAGTGGAGACGCATGATGGGGGGTTCAGCAATCGTAGATCTAAAGTCGGCATACTTGCAATTGCATATAGATGAGAAGCTCTGGCAGTATCAGCTGGTCAGGTATAAGGGCCAGACATATTGCCTGACCAGGCTCGGTTTCGGGCTGAGCTCCGCACCGAAGATCATGGCGGCGGTCCTCAAAACCATTCTGGGAAAGGCTGACAAGATGAAGAGGGCCACTAACTCCTATATTGACGACATCCTAGTGGACGAGTCTGTGGTGTCGGCGGCGGAGGTCACGAGCCATTTACAGGGGTATGGACTGGCTGCAAAGCCGTCAGAAGCGTTGGAGGGAGGAGCCGCGCTGGGACTTAGGCTACGGCGAGACAGGACGGGTGTCTTGGTATTCCAGAGGGGAAATGAAGTTCCAGAACTGGGCCCAAGTATGAGTAGGCGGGAGCTTTTCTCGGTGTGTGGAAAGTTGGTGGCTACCCGATTGCTGGGTGGCTCCGGACGGCATGCAGCTATGTCAAGAGATGAGCGGGAGGAGTAACTTGGAGTGACAGAGTGGGAGAGAGGACGGTGGCCATGATGCAGGAGATCGTGGGGAGGGTGAAGGCCGACGACCCAGTGCGGGGACACTGGTATGTTCCCAAATCACAGAGCGAGACCATATGGTGCGATGCCAGCAGCATAGCGCTGGGTGTCACGTTGGAGATAGGAGGTGTTGAGGTCGAGGATGCAGCCTGGCTTAGGAAGAAGGACGACTGCAACCACATCAATGTGGCCGAACTGGATGCAGTGTTGAGAGGGGTGAACCTCGCCCTGAGGTGAGGACTGCGCACCATCGAGATACGCAACGACTCGGCTACTGTACTCGGATGGGTGAGATCAGTGCTCACCAGTGAGAAGAGAGTGCGAACGAGAGGGGTGGCGGAGATGCTGATAAAGCGCCGCCTGGGAACTTTAGGAGAGCTGGCCACCGAGTTCGACCTGAGACTGAGCGTAGTTTTCGTGCCCTCAGATAAAAATAGGGTGGACATCTTAACTAGGGTGGACATCTTAACTAGGGTGAAGAAAGCCTGGATGGAAGCGCCGGAGGAGGTAGAAGATGAGATAGCTGCCGTGTGTCGGCTGACCGAGTCGGATCTGAAAGGGTTGCATGACATGCACCACATGGGAGTGGATAGGAGCCTGTTCCTAGCCAGGAGAATCGACTCGGACGTTAAAAGACACAGTGTTCAAAGGGTGGTTAGAGGCTGCGTCCGATGTCAGTCCATTGATCCCGCCCCGGGTGTACACGAAACGGGAAGCCTCCCGATGGATCGCGACTGGAAGCGATTGGCGGTGGATGTAACGCACTACCGACAGGGAATGTACTTCTCGATGGTCGACTGTGGACCAGGACGGATGGCGATATGGAGGGAGATGAAGACTGGAACAGCCGAGGAAATCATGCGGACGTTGAGAGAGGTGTTCTTGGAGCGGGGCCCTGTGGACGAACTGCTGATGGACAACAGGTGGACTATTTCTTCAGAGCAGCGCACAGGCCGAGTGGGAATGGAATTGTGGAGCGACACCACCGGACGATCAAGGCAATGGCGGAGCGGGGCCATATCTCACCAATGGAGGCAGTGTTCTGGTATAACATGTCCCCTCGGGTGGGACAGGTCGAGGAATCGGTGCCACACAGAGCAGTATTCAGATACGAGTGGCGGCACCCGTGCACGCCACCACAACGGCCAGTGGGAGAGAGAGTGCATTCGTGCAGGTGGGCAAAGAAGTCTGGGTTAAGCGATAAGTTCTATTGATGTTTGAGGACAATAGAATGTAAATTACAACATTTGTAAATAAATACACTGTGAATTGAAATTGGGTCATGAATATAATTACATAAACATGGCATATCATAATTACATAAACATGGAATATCATTTTTTACCTCATATACACTCTCGGGTCTCGAATAATCGTCCCCACCCCTTTATTAATTTTTCAGATTTTTTCCACCTCACTGCTTTTATTCCAACATACACACAACCGGGTGGTGTGTTGTTTCCTTGAGCAAGACACTTTATTTCACATTGCTCCAGTTTACTCAGCTGTAGAAATGAGATGATAGGACTGGGGTCCCTATTATTCCACTGCAAAGTGCTCGTGGAGGTGCCACGGCAAAAAAGCACCCAGCCCACACTGTAAAGTGGACGTGTAGGTGCCATGGAAAAAAAAGCACCCAGCACTCACTGTAAATGAGGTTGGTGTTAGGAAGGGCATCCAGCTGTAGAAATCAAGCCAGAATCAGTTCCGGTATGAGCAAGACAAGGTCAGCTGACCAGACACTGCTTACAACAGGACAACCTGTCTAACCCATGCTAGCGTGGAAGAACGGACGTAAAATGGTGATGATAATGATGATGATGACACAGCCGCTTATTAAGTTTTGCTAATCTATCTCTGGCCAAATTTTATTTTAAGTGGTAGCATTCCTGTGACGCTTAATATTCTTTAGATTATTAAAAAACATTTTACATAACAAAAAAAGAAATCTCATACATTATAAAATAAATAGGATAGGTTGGAGTCTTGATATGTAAACTAACCGACTTATTGTTTTTAAAAAAATCAACGGAGTCAACCTAGAAAAATTACTGATTTTCCACATTGATTATTTGAGACCCATGAGTAAGGCTATAGACAACACTTGTCAAAGGTGCCACACAACAGGATTGAACCCAGAATCAACTGGTTGCAAAGTGAATTTTTTAACAACCCAGTCATGACTGTACCTGTTAAAGAGAACATTATTCTGTCTCCCCAGCCTGATCAAAGACACAGCAAGCACCAAAATGTTATTAGGACATAGTACTGATGACATGATGAAACACATGTAGTCCACCCTATAAAGTGGTAGTGCTGGTGCCACAACAAAAAGCACCCAGTCCACTCTGTAATGTGGTTGTACTGATGTCATGACAAAAATCATCCTCTTCATCCTGTCAGGTGGTAGTGCTTGTACTACAAAAAAAATCTCCCAGTACATGGTGTGAAGTGGTTGACATTAGGAAAGTCATCCAGCTGTTGAAAACCAAACTAAAAACAGAACATATGAGTAAGGCATGGTCACCTGACCAGCCTAGCCTCATACTGTTACAACCCATTTAGCCCATGCAAGCATGAAAAAATAGATGGTAAATGGTAGTAGTGGTGATGATGATGATGATTACCATTGTTTTACATCTGCTTCTCTATGTTGGTATGGGCAGAACAGAATGCTGATAGATGCTTGCAACAGAGGAAACTCTGCTGAATGTGCTATTTTATATGTTTATGGGTTGACAATATCTAAATCACACACAAAAAAACAAAACCAAAAAAAAAAAAAATTATAAAGCTTTTTGACTGAGGAAAGAGATACAACTAAAAATGTACTTGGGTGTTAACTAGGACGTTGACATATGGATTTTATTTCTATTTGGTTATTTGCTGAAAGGTGGGCCTACTCTGATCATACGCCTGTAGGTGGGTGAATTTGAGGAGGAGAGGAGTGCCCTTTCTGGGTACTCTTGAAGCGTTGGGTGGTTCAGGGTTGGTGGGGTACCTGAGTGAACCCTGAGTGGTCACCCCCCCCCCCCTATTGGGGAATTTTCCTTGTATTTTTATTGTTATTTTGTTATTGTTATTTATATTGTTTACACGTGGCATATGCAAACCCCCACTGTCCCTGTCTTTTGTATTGTCCTCTATATGTCGGCCCTTGTGGCTAATAAATGAAATTATTATTATTATTATTATTGAATGCTATGCTATGAATGCTATGAATGCTCTCTCTATTATTATTATTGAATGCTATGCTATGCTCGGCTCTGTAAGGTATTGTAAATTTTGAACACTATAACAATTGTAAATTGTTTAAAACTTTAACGAACTTGTAGACAAAAACACCCTCCTCCTCGTGAGAGGGGTCTTTCTGCCCGTTATTTGGCCCTTATGGGTTAAATAACTGCTTATTGGGGTTTTGTACCCAATATTTATTTTAAACAAAAAAAACAACATGGCTACGAGAAAGAAATTTCATAGGTCACTCCCACTCATTCCGTCTTCTTCTTCCTCAATCATCACTACAGCAGAGAGAAGATTGTCTCTCTCCCTCCCTTCTCTTTCGCAAGCGACGAAAGAAAAGAAAAGTCTCGTGCAAAGCGTGCAAGGTTTCTCCACGACGACGACGACAGCGACGAAACAGGTGTGCGGGAAATACGAAAACCCAGTTCATTCGTCTGACGTCAGGAATAATAGCAGTAGCAGCCGTAATAACAACAGCAACAGTGACAATGAAGACAACAGTAGCAGCCGCAACAGCATCACCAGCAGCATAAACAACAACAGCATTAGCAGCAGCAACACCAACAACAACCACAGCAACAGCGGCGGAGGCAGTAGTCGTAGTACCTGCAGCAACAACAAAAGTAACAGCAGCTCTGACGACAACAACAACAACAGCAGCAAAGAAAAACCAATCTCATTTGCAGGTATTGCGAAAAACTTGGAAACAATCCTCATAACAAATGGGGAATTAGAGGAAGCGAAGAAGATGGTGACAAAGACTGGACACCGAGCAATCTGCAAGGCAGCGGAAAAATTTTTCGAAACCCAACAGCACTGTACGGTCACGTACCGTACAGTAAGTACAAAATCCCGTAGGGTGCAAAGAGCCACAGAGGCTCAAATACAAAAAGCCTTGGGGTCTATGTGGCAGCGGAAAACGCACATCACCCGAGGCAAAAAAATATGTCACCGTAGACGTACTTTTTGCCACACCCCAGGAGGCAAAGGCCCAATCCGTAGTGATCCTAAGGAGCGAGGAAATGGTGTTGGTGCCCTCCTACTGCGGGCAAAAAATTGTGAGGGTCAAACTGACCCACATCCCCCCCGGAATGGCCGCTTCTTGGCTGGCCGCGTCTGTCCTCGTCGGAATCGAGGACAAAACAACTGTACTGCAAGTACAGAAAAAAGTAAGAGAAGATTGGGTCGGCACCTCCATTGAGATGCTAATCCAAACCAACCAGGAGTGCATCGAAGCTATCCCGGATGTGATAGACTTCGATAACGGCACTCAACTGCCCATAAGTGTTGAGGGCAAACGCCCGAAATGCTTTCGCTGTGGATCGAAGACTCACCTCAGGGCCTTCTGCAACGAGAAGACCCTGAGAAAGGAGAAAACCCCCCTCCTTCCGAAACCGGCTCCACGGCTACCAGCAACAGGACAAGCGGCAACCAGGAACGATAGGTCCGTGGCACCCATACCCATGCCACGGAAATCAAAAACAGCAGCAGCAGTGGAAATATTAACAACAACAACAGCAATACCAAATGCAGCTGCAACAGAGACTCCAGTGCAAACATCACCAACAACAACAAGTGAAAGAGTGGAGCTGGTACCCCTCCCCGACCTCACAGAATCAGACATGGAGTGTGAGGTGGGAGAGGGATGGCAAAAGGTCGTAAGAAGGCGCAAACGCAGAAGCAGCGCATCGTCGCCTTTGAAAAGGGAGTAAAGAAATGAGAAAAGGGTAAAGTCTACTGCAAAGAGACCCACAGCAGCAACACCACCAACACCATCACCACCCACACTAGCACCACCATCACCACCGGAGACAACCCCACCGCCAACAACACCTTCAACACCACCACCACAAGCACCAACATCGCAAACACAACAACAAAACACACACACCCAGCAACAACGACAAGAAAATAGCAGAACCACACCCCACCCCCAGAAAAACAAATGCACGGCAATAAATACACACAACAAGAAACTAATGACTTACATAATTGAACACACAGACATTTCACAACACGACTACATAATACCAGCACCAATCAAAACGCCAACTAACATAAGACTGCTAAAAATAGCACAGAAACAATACACAAACATTAAAACGAAATTCCCCAACGCAGTTGGTGATTTCAGGGACCTAGGAGGAACTATCAATCGAAGAGTATATTCAGACATTCTCATAGAAGAGCCGACGACCAGCCGAAGGGACGATTCAACGGTCCCTTCACCAGACGATCAAGTGAAAAGGGATGTAAAAACCATCCCTCCTCTACCAAAAGTACGGTAAGTGGTCTTTCCCATCTTTTCCACTCTATTTTAAACATGACCTCACTCAGAATAGGCAGCATAAATGCGCGTGGCTTGGGGTCGTCATGGAAGCAGGGTCACCTGCTCAACGACCTCAGGTCACTAAACATAGATGTAGTGGCCATCAGCGAGACCAGAATCTCCGAAGCACGGGCCTTCGCACCGATCTTCGACGGCTACGATGTGTACGCATCTCCCAGCCGTCCTGGATCGGGGGGAGGAGTTGCTGTGCTTTTTCGGAGAGGTTTGGATCTCGCCATACGGGCCATCTTCATGGACCCAGAGGGTAAGCTGGTGGTGCTGGACGTGACCAGCGGAGACGGGCAAGCTTTCAGGCTAGTGGCCGTCTATGCCCCGACAGGAGCAGGGCGGCCTGATTTCTTCCGTCTGGAGACCTTTCTTGGAACGTCCCGTTCTTTAGTGTTAGTGGGCGACTGGAACGGGATCTTAGATGCACGCTGGGACTGTGTGGGATTAGCGGATAGGGGTGGAGGGTGCAAGAGCCTCACCAACCTGCTCAGGCGTTTTGAACTGTCTGACAGGTACCGATTGGATTTCCCGAATGTGCCAATGTGGACTTGGACAAACCGCATAGGGTCATCCAGATCATATCTAGATAGAGTATTTTGTAGGGAAATAGATAGGTCTAGCATAGGCTGTCCACAATTCAAGATAGTCAGCTACACGGACCACAAATTCGTAATCTGTGTGCTTGACTTAGATAGGCTTCATAGACGAGGACCCGGCTACTGGAAGCTAAACGCGTCTTTACCAGCGCGCAAGGCCTACAGAGACCGGATTAGCGAACTAGTTAAGCGGGCGTTGACGGGGGCCATCGTCAACAACAAGTGGTGGTTTGCTCTGAAAAGAGTGATTAGAATAGAATCCATTAGGTTTAGTAAGGCTTTAGCAATAGAGAAAAATAGAGCAGAGGGAGAACTAGTTAGAAAATTAGACGAGGCGCTTAGCAAAGGCATTGCGACCGACGTGCTTGCGGCGAAATTGGCCCTTGACCAATTCTTCAATGCAAAGCACGAAGGCTGCGTTGTCAGAGCAAGGGTGCGTGCTCTCAGACACGAGGGGACGAAAGCCGTTCAATGGGCCCGAGTGGCGGACGCGCATCGTGGTAACAAAGCCACGATCCGGTCTTTGGTGGACCACGACGGGCGCATGCTACTCGATCCCGGGCAAATGTGTGAAGCTTTTCAGCGACACTTCGCTCAGCTGTTCGGAGGCAGCGGTGGGCCGGGTCGAGGGATGGACTTTAGTGTCTACCTCGACGGACTGCCGCGGCTCTCGGCCACTGAGGCGAAGTGTTGCGAAAAGCCGATAACAGCCGCTGAAGTAAGGGAGGCAATGACTGGCTGCACAAGGGGTAAATCGCCTGGTTTGGATGGTCTGCCCTATGAACTTTACGTACAGATGCCAGACTTGTTCGGAGGCCTCTTGGCGGACGTCTACTGCAACTGGCAACAGAACGGGAGAATTCCCAGTTCTGTGAGCCGAGGAGCGGTGGCACTGCTGAGAAAGGATCCGGACAAGGGGGAGAACATAGATAATTTCCGGCCCATAACTCTGCTAAACACAGAGTTCAAGATTTTGGCCAAGGTGCTAGCAAAGAGGTTGGCGCTTGTCGTTGGTGGTCTGGTGGGAGAGGCGCAGACACGCCATTCCCGACAGATCCATCCACGACAACCTCCACCTCATGCGATACATCGTAGAGAGGGTAGCTAAGGAACCTGGCACGGGTGGGTCCTTGATCAATTTAGATCAGTCAAAAGCTTTCGATAGGGTCGACCATCGTTACCTAGCGGCAGTCCTGAGGGCGGCTGGCTTTGGGCCCGTCTTCAGAGGCTGGATCGCTGCCATGCACAGCGACATCTGCTCTGTGGTGAGAGTGAACGGTCACCTGTCGGAACCGTTCAACATCATGCGCTCGGTCCGCCAAGGATGTCCCCTCTCGTCCCTCTTGTACGTATTGACTCTCGAGCCATTACTGCACAAACTGGAGACGTTGAGGGGCGTCCCGCGCGAACTAGGATGCGGAAGATCCGTGTCAGCATATGCGGACGATGTCACCGTAGTGGTGTCGAACGCCAAACACATCGAGGCGATCGGCACTACACTATGAGAATACGAAGCGGTGACAGGAGCAATGATCAACCAGGAAAAGTCAGTGGGCCTGCAGCTCAGCACCTGGAGAGGCAGGTCCATGCCGTCCAACAGCGTCGTCGGACGCTGGACGGACCGACCGGTTAAATTGCTAGGGGTCTGGTTCGGTCCGGACCTCCAGACGGACAAAAACTGGGACGAGGTGACGAGCAGGGTGGCTTCTCTCACCCAGAAATGGGCGGAGAGGAAGCTATCCCTGAAAGGTCGAGCGGAGGTGGCTAACGCGTACATCGCGTCTGTCATCTGCTACCGCCTGACCGTCGTACCTTGTCCTAAGCCTCGCCTGACTGCGCTGGAGCATTTGCTCTTTCGCTTTTTGTGGAAGGGACGCGCTCCGATGGTCAGGCGGTCCATCTGTTGTCAACACCCGCTACGTGGAGGGCTGGGCATGCCGTGGCTGATGATGCGCAGGCACGCGCTCAGGCTACGACATCTCCACCTCTTCCTCGACGGTGATCAGGTGTGGTCGCCGTTTGCTAGGCGCGTATTTCCCCAGCTCGTTTCCTTGACGGAGCTGCAGTCCTGGGTCAAGCGAAGACCGAGAGGGAGCGCCTGGAGACTGGAATGTCTTCAGGCGCTCACAGCCCTCGACCAATCGGGCAATGTGATCGGTGGAAACTCCACCTCGGCGTTCTATAGAGGATTAGTGGAGGGTAAGAGCGACGACGTACTTGGGGAAACTCTAGGCGTCGACGAAAATCAACTAGCCAATCTCTTCGGAAGAACTTTCGGGCTGGGGCCTATGGACAACTTCCAGAAATCTCTGGCCTGGCAGTGCTACCGAGGAGCTTTGCCAGTTCGGGATAAACTCTACAGGCATGGAGGTGCCGTCAGCCGGGCATGTCCGAGATGCGCGCAGGGCGACGAAACCGTCCTGCACGCACTCGTCCAGTGTCCGAAAATTGCTGACTTGTGGGTTTATGTCGAACACCTGCTGTCGCGTTTAGGACGGATCCGGCTATCATCTGAGTCCATCGTGAGGATTGCCCCGCCCTCCTCCTTTAGCCAGGAAGGGCAGGCAGTTTTTATCTGTCTGGTGGCCATGGCGAAAGAGATAGTATGGTGGACACGTTTGAAAGGGCTGAAGACGAGCACTTACCTCTTCGGTGATGCTCTGATTGACTTTTTCAAATTTCATTTGAAAAGGAAAATCAGAGTAGAGAGAGAAGTGCTCTCTTCCCAGCATTTTGTTGAATGATGGGTGAGAGAAGCAAGAATGGCCCGAGTGAATGGGCCTACTCTGAGTATATATCTGTAAATTAAAGGTGGAAAACTGGGAGAGGGCACTTGCCTGGTGGTCAGGGTCATTGTGGCTTTTTACTGGGCTTTCTCCACAAATGTCCCTCCGAAGTCTCCCCCCTATTGGGGAATTTTTCATTGTTATTTTCATTGTTATTTTTGTTACATCCTCTGTTTTTGTTTTTTACACGCAGAAATGCCCATTTGTACCGTCCTGCATTGTCCTGCACTGTCCTTAATGTCTACTTTATGTAAACCCTTGTGGTTAATAAAGAAATCATTATTATTATTATTATTATTATTATTATTGGCGACCTACGTAGGAAATCGTATTATTGTGAGCTCCGCAAAGGTTTGTTATTTCCGTTTGTTTAAAAATTGCCATTTATGGAAAATTTTATTGTAAACTGTTTATAAGCACACATACATTGTTTTCCGAAAAGGACACCCAAAAAGATTGGGGCCTTGTGCCCAAAATTTTAACTTTTATTATTATCCAAAAATTTCTTTGAAAAAAATGGCTAATTCCCCTCTGCACGAAGCAGCTGAAAGCCTTCCTCACAAAATAACACCTCACACCGATACCACCATTGTAAATGTTACTACGTTTGCCAACACAAAAAAAAATATAAGCAGTAGCAATATTTTAAATTTGTCTCAGGCAGACATTCATTTCCCGCCATTACCAATGACTGCAGGTGTTAAACCCTCCACCACCACCACCACCGCGACAACCACCACCACCACCACCACCGCGACAACAGAAACAAAAGAAGAAAAAATAAATTAACTCGTGACGTCGAAATGAAATCAAGCAAAATGGACTCTTCCCCACCAAAGACAACTGACGTCACCACCACCACAACTGAAAATAAAATTAATATTAACGATAGCAACAACAACAACAATGACATTATAAAACCGACCCTCAGTTTCGCCATCGTAGCAAAACAATTCGAAGCGTTCACGGTAACTCAAGAAGATTTAGAAAATGCCAAACAAATGGTAAAGAAAGATGGGTACAGGGTCAGCCTCACCCCCCCCCCCCCCACCTAATAAAATGGAGCATCGGCGCCTGTGCACCGTGTCGTATAGAACAATAAATGTAAAATCGCGCCGAGTGGAACGGGCATCCGAGTCCCAAATCCAAAAAGCTTTGGGACATGTGTGGGCAAGAAAAACCCACATCAGACGTGGGCAAAAGTATGGAACCGTGGATGTGTTCTTTGAAACACCAGAGGAGGCTAGAGAACACTCCATGGCCCCATTAAAAAGTGACGACTTCACACTCATCCCAAGCTATTGTGGCCAGAGACTCGTAAAGATCAGGGTGACCCACGTTCCACCGGCCATCGAAATTCCCTGGCTAATAGCGGCTGTCATCGCCGGCATCGAGGCCAACACGAAAATAATAACAATAGCAAAAGAAAAGCAGGAAAACTGGTCCGGATCTGGGATGGAGCTCCTGATCCAAGCGGACCAAAAAAGCATTGAGGAGATCCCAGAGGTAATAGACCTCACTGACGGCAGCCACCTCACGGTAATTGTCGAGGGCAGAAGACCTAGGTGTGTCGTTTGTGGTGAAGGAACCCACCTAAGGGCTTTCTGCCCTCAGGCTAAAAGGTTGAGGCCACCTCTCCTACCCACCCCAGTGACACAACCATCAACACCACCAGTAGCAGAGATGCCAGCAACAACTGTAGCAGCAACAACAGAAGCAACTATAACAGCAACAACCCCAGCAACAGTAGCAAAACCAACACCACTACCACCACCAGCAAAACCAACACCACCACCACCCAACGCTTCAGAACTAGCACCAGCGCCTACACCATCCACCACACCACAACCAAAACTAACGGCTGTGGAGGATTTTCCACTCCCCGGCCTATCACAACTGGAGACAGATTGTGACGACGAGGAGTGGGAAACGATATCCGGAAAAAAAAAAAGAAACCAAAAAAGAAAAAATTCTCTTCCTTCCCCCTCCAAAAACAAAATACAGAGGGAAACAAATAAACTAAGAAACAAAAAAGTTAGGACAGATATGCCACCATCCACACCAGCATCACCAACCCCATCAACCCAAACACCAACACCATCACCATCATTATCCCCAGCACCACCATCACCTACACCACAAAAGTCACCAAAATACGAAACAGAAACAAACCCACAACAAACGCAAACAAAACAAAACAACCAAAACGATACACACTACACAGCATTAAATTTGAATAACAAGCAATTATTACACTACATCCAACACAACACCAGCATCACAGAAAAAGACTACACAACAACCCCAAAATTCACACCACCTCCACACATACAAATCACTCGCATCACACAGAAAACTTACATGACACTAAAACAAAAATTCCCCAAAGACATCGGAGACTTCCGACAAGCACTCTCCAGGAGGATTTATAAGGACATCCTTCCTGAGGAGGCCACAAGCAGTGAAAAGGATGGAAAAGCCGTCCTTCCCCTACGAGAAGTAAGGTAAGTGGTCTTTCCCATCTTTTCCACTCCTTTTCAACATGACCTCACTCAGAATAGGCAGCATAAATGCGCGTGGCTTGGGGTCGTCATGGAAGCAGGGCCACCTGCTCAACGACCTCAGGTCACTAAACATGGATGTAGTGGCCATCAGCGAGACCAGAATCTCCGAAGCACAGGCTTTCGCACCGATCTTCGGCGGCTACGATGTGTACGCATCTCCCAGCCGTCCTGGATCGGGGGGAGGAGTTGCTGTGCTTTTTCGGAGAGGTTTGGATCTCGCCATACGGGCCATCTTCCTGGACCCAGAAGGTAAGTTGGTGGTGCTGGACGTGACCAGCGGAGACGGGCAAGCTTTCAGGTTAGTGGCCGTCTATGCCCCGACAGGAGCAGGGCGGCCTGATTTCTTCCGGCGTCTGGAGACCTTTCTTGGAACGTCCCGCTCTTTAGTGTTAGTGGGCGACTGGAACGGGATCTTAGATGCACGCTGGGATTGTGTGGGATTAGTGGATAGGGAAGGAGGGTGCAAGAGTCTCACCAACCTGCTCAGACGTTTTGAACTGTCTGACAGGTACCGAATGGATTTCCCGAATGTACCAATGTGGACTTGGACAAACCGCATCGGGTCATTCAGATCATATCTAGATAGAGTATTTTGTAGGGAAATAGATAGGTCTAGCATAGGCTGTCCACAATTCAAGATAGTCAGCTACACGGACCACAAATTCGTGATCTGTGTGCTTGACTTAGATAGGCTTCATAGACGAGGACCCGGCTACTGGAAGCTAAACACGTCCTTACCAGCGCGCAAGGCCTACAGAGACCGGATTAGCGAACTAGTTAAGCGGGCGTTGATGGGGGCCATCGTCAACAACAAGTGGTGGTTTGCTCTGAAAAGAGCAATTAGAATAGAGTCCATTAGGTTTAGTAAGACTTTAGCAATAGAGAAAAATAGAGCAGAGGGAGAATTAGTTAGAAAATTAGATGAGGCGCTTAGCAAAGGCATCGCGACCGACGTACTTGCGGCGAAATTGGCCCTTGACCAATTCTTCAATGCAAAGCACGAAGGCTGCGTTGTCAGAGCTAGGGTGCGTGCTCTCAGACACGAGGGGACGAACGCCGTTCAATGGGCCCGAGGGGCGGAGGCGCGTCGTGGAAACAAAGCCACGATCCGGTCTTTGGTGGACCACGACGGGCGCATGCTACTCGATCCCGGGCAAATGTGTGAAGCTTTTCAGCGACACTTCGCTCAACTGTTCGGGGGCAGTGGCGGGCCGGATCGAGGGAAGGACTTTAGTGTCTACCTCGACGGACTGCCGCGGCTTTCGGTCACTGAGGCGGAGTGTTGCGAAAAGCCGATAACAACCGCTGAAGTACGGGATGCAATGACTAGTTGCACAAGGGGTAAATCGCCTGGTTTGGATGGTCTCCCCTATGAACTTTACGTACAAATGCCAAACTTGTTCGGAGGCCTCTTGGCGGACGTCTACTGCAACTGGCAACAGAACGGGAGAATTCCCAGCTCTGTGAGCCGAGGAGCGGTGGCGCTGCTGAGAAAGGATCCGAACAAGGGGGATAACATAGATAATTTTAGGCCCATAACTCTGCTAAACACAGAGTTCAAGATTTTGGCCAAGGTGCTAGCAAAGAGGTTGGCGCTTGTCGTTGGTGGTCTGGTGGGAGAGGCGCAGACATGCGCCATTCCCGACAGATCCATCCACGACAACCTCCACCTCATGCGATACATCGTAGAGAGGGTAGCTAGGGAACCTGGCACGGGTGGGTCTTTGATCAATTTAGATCAGTCGAAAGCCTTCGATAGGGTCGACCATCGTTACCTAACGGCAGTCCTGAGGGCGGCTGGCTTTGGGCCCGTCTTCAGAGGCTGGATCGCTGCCATGCACAGCGACATCTGCTCTGTAGTGAGAGTGAACGGTCACCTTTCGGAACCGTTCAACATCATGCGCTCGGTCCGCCAAGGATGTCCCCTCTCGTCCCTGTTGTACGTATTGACTCTCGAGCCATTACTGCACAAACTGGAGACGTTGAGGGGGGTCCCGCGCGAACTAGGATGCGGAAGATCCGTGTCAGCATATGCGGACGATGTCACCGTAGTGGTGTCGAACGCCAAACACATCGAGGCGATCGGTACTACACTAAGAGAATACGAAGCGGTGACAGGAGCAATGATCAACCAGGAAAAGTCAGTGGGCCTGCAGCTCGGCACCTGGAGAGGCAGGTCCATGCCGTCCAACAGCGTCGTCGGGCGCTGGACGGACGGACCGGTTAAATTGCTAGGGGTCTGGTTCGGTCCAGACCTCCAGACGGACAAAAACTGGGACGAGGTGACGAGCAGGGTGGCTTCTCTCACCCAGAAATGGGCCGAGAGGAAGCTATCCCTGAAAGGTCGAGCGGAGGTGGCGAATGCGTACATCGCATCCGTCATCTACTACCGCCTGACCGTCGTACCTTGTCCTAAGCCCCGCCTGACTGCGCTGGAGCGTTTGCTCTTTCGCTTCTTGTGGAAGGGACGCGCTCCGATGGTCAGGCGGTCCATCTGCTGTCAACACCCGCTACGTGGAGGGCTGGGCATGCCGTGGCTGATGATGCGCAGACACGCGCTCAGGCTACGACATCTCCACCTCTTCCTCGACGGTGATCAGGTGTGGTCGCCGTTTGCAAGACGCGTTTTTCCCCAGCTCGTCTCCTTGACGGAGCTGCAGTCCTGGGTCAAGCGAAGACCGAGAGGGAGCGCTTGGAGACTGGAATGTCTTCAGGCGCTCACAGCCCTCGACCAATCGGGCAATGTGATCGGTGGAAACTCCACCTTGGCGTTCTATAGGGGATTAGTGGAGGGGAAGAGCGACGACGTACTTGGAGAAACTCTAGGCGTCGATGAAAATCAACTAGCCAATCTCTTCGGAAGGACTTTCGGGCCGGGGCCTATGGACAACTTCCAGAAATCCCTGGCCTGGCAGTGCTACCGAGGAGCTTTGCCAGTTCGGGATAAACTCTACAGGCATGGAGGTGCCGTCAGCCGGGCATGTCCGAGATGCGCGCAGGGCGACGAAACTGTCCTGCACGCACTCGTCCAGTGTCCGAGCATTGCTGACTTGTGGGTTTATGTCGAACACCTGCTGTCACGTGTAGGACGGATCCGGCTATCAGCTGAGTCCATCGTGAGGATTGCCCTGCCCCCTTCCTTTAGCCTGGAAGGGCAGGCAGTTTTTATCTGTCTGGTGGCCATGGCGAAAGAGATAGTATGGTGGACACGTTTGAAAGGGCTGAAGACGAGCACTTACCTCTTCGGTGATGCCCTGATTAACTTTTTCAAATTTCATTTGAAAAGGAAAATCAGGGTAGAGAGGGAAGTGCTCTCTTCCCAGCATTTTGTTGAAAGATGGGTGAGAGAAGCAAGTATGGCCCGAATGAATGGGCCTACTCTGAGTATATATCTGTAAATTAAAGGTGGAAAACTGGGAGAGGGCACTTGCCCTGGTGGTCAGGGCCACTGTGGTCTTTTAATGGGCTTTCTCCACAAATGTCCCTTGGAAGTCTCCCCCCTATTGGGAATTTTTCTTTGTTATTTTATTTCAACCTCTGTTTTTTTACACGCAGAAATGCCCATTTGTACCGTCCTGTATTGTCCTGTACTGTCCTTAATGTCTACTTTATGTGAACCCTTGTGGTTAATAAAGAAAACATTATTATTATTATTATTATTATTATTATTATTATTATTATTATTATTTTTATTATGTGCTGAATCTCTCGAGACGGTTGTAACTACGGCGGAGTAGGTCAGTTGAATTTTATGAATTTATCGAAAGTTCTATATAGTAATTTTTACATTGGTATGTAGTTAAAGAACCCCTCTTTCAAAGGAGGTGGTTTTTTAACTGTATCTCACGCCCCTAAGGGCTGAATTTGTATTTATTTACAATCGCACCCTCCAATTTTTGTTTAAAAAAAAAAAACATGGCGGAGTTGGTCGGAGGGTAGAACAGCCGATTCCATCCAATTACAAGGCAAAGGCAAAAAACAACAGAAACAGCAGCAGCCACCACCACAATAACAGCAGCAGCAGTGACAGTGACAGTGGTGGTGACAACAGCAGCTGCAGCCACTGGAACAGTAGCAGCAGTAATGTAAATTACAACAAAAACTTCCCTACTTTAGAAAAATCAAACACCACCGCCACCCCAATAACAATAATAACAGCAGCAACAGCCATAAAGAATCCAGGGAGCAACAACTGTAACAGCAGCAACACAGGAAAAAACACCCAACAAAAACATCAACGATGGCAATAACAACAACAACAGCAACAAATGCAAGACTGGCGATGAGTCAGCACAGCAAATCACAACAAACACATCTTTCGCTAAAGCCACGAAAAATATTGAACAGGTACACATCACCAAGATCTTGGTTAAAAAGACAGGACACAGGGTAAGTCTCACCCGCCCAGCTAATATAATAAAAAACAAGCTTTTGTCAGTTATCGCACAATCGGAACAAAATCGCGCCGAGTCGAACAGGCAATGGAGTCACAGGTCCAAAGAGCTATGGGTGCCATCTGGGCACTGAAAACATACATAGCCTGGGGATCGAGGAATGGCACTGTGGATGTGCTCGTCGCTACACCGGAAGAAGCCAGAGCACACTCCATTGCACCACTCCGCAGTGACGAAATAATAATGATGCCTACATATTGCGGCCATAGAGTCGTGAGGGTTCGAGTAGGCCAGGTACCACATCAGTGGAGATGGCGTGGAAGATTCAACAAGTATACTCAACGTCATACGAATTAAGACAGGAGAATTGGACAGGGTTGGGGATGGAGCTAATCATCCGAGCATACATCCAGGCTGTGTTGTTCCGGAGAAGTCTGGATCTTGAGATACGGGCCGTCTTCTTGGACCCAGAAGGTAAGTTGGTGGTGCGGGACGGGACCAGCGGAGAAGGGCAAGCTTTCAGGCTAGTGGCCGTCAATGCCTCAACAGGAGCAGGACGGCCTGACTTCTTCTGGCATCTGGAGACCTTTCTTGGAACGTCCCGCTCTTTAGTGTTAGTGGGCGACTGGAACGGGATCTTAGATGCATGCTGGGACTATGTGGGATTAGCGGATAGGGAAGGAGGGTGTAAAAGCCTCATGAACCTGCTTAGACATTTTAAACTGTCTGACAGGTACCGGCTGGATTTCCCGAATGTGCCAATATGGTCTTGGACAAACCGCATCGGGTCATCCAGATCATATCTAGATAGAGTATTTTGTAGGGAAATAGATAGGTCTAGCATAGGCTGCACACAATTCAAGATATTCGACTAAACGGACCACAAATTCATGATCTGTGTGGTTGATTTAGATAGGCTTCATAGACAGGGACCCGGCTACTGGAAGCTAAACGCGTCGTTAACAGCGCGTAAGGCTTACAGAGACAGGATTAGCGAATTAGTTAAGCAGGCATTGACCCGGGCCATCGTCAACAACAAATGGTGGTTTGCCCTGAAAAGAGCGATTAGAATAGAGACCATTAGGTTTAGTAAGGTGTCAGTAATAGAAAAAAAATAGAGCAGAAGGAAATCTAGTTAGTAAATTAGATGAGGCGCTTAGTAAAGGCATCTCGACCAACATGCTTGTGGCGAAATTGGGTCGCGACCATTTTTCAACGCAAAGCACAAAGGCTGCGTTGTCAGAGCTAGAGTGCGTGCTCTCAGGTACGAGGGGATGAAAGCCATTCAATGGGCCTGGGTGGTGGAGGCACGTCGTGGCAACAAAGCCACGATCCGGTCTTTGGAAGACCATGATGGGCGCATGATACTCGATACCGGGCAGATGTGTGTGGCTTTTCAGCGGCTCTTTGCTCAGCTGTTCAGGGGCAGTGGCGGGCCGCATCGCGGGATGGACTTTAGTGCCTACCTTCATGGACTGCCGCGGCTCTCAGCCACTGAGGCGGAGTGTTGTGAAAGGCCGATAACAGCTGCTAAAGTTCGGGAGGCATGACTGGCTGCATAATGGGTAAATCGCCTGGTTTGGATGGGCTGCCCTACGAACTTTATGTACATATGCCAGAGTTGTTTAGAGACCTCTTAGCGGACATCTACTGCAACTGGCAGCAGAACGGGAGAACTCCCAGCTCTGAGAAAGGATCCATACAAGGGGGATAACATAGATAATTTCAGGCCCATAACTCTGCTAAACACAGAGTTCAAGATATTGGCTAAGGTGCTAGCAAAGAGGTTGGCGCTTGTCGTTGGTGGTCTGGTGGGAGAGGCACAGACATGCGCCATTCCAGAGAGATCCATCCATGACAACCTTCACCTCATGCGATACATCGTAGAGAGGGTAGCTAGGGAACCTGGTACGGGTGGGTCCTTGATCAATTTAGATCAGTCGAAAGCTTTCGACAGGGTCGACCATCGTTATCTGGCGGCAGTCCTGAGGGCGGCTGGCTTTGGGCCTGTCTTCAGAGGCTGGATTGCTGCCAAGCACAGTGACATCTGCTCTGTGGTGAGAGTGAACTGTCACCTTTTAGAACCATTCAACATCATGTGCTCGGTCCACCAAGGATGCCCTCTCCCGTCCCTGTTGTACGTATTGACTCTCGAGCCATTACTGCACAAACTGGAGACATTAAGGGGGGTCCTGCACGAACTGGTATGCGGAAGAACCGTGTCAGCATATGCAGACGGCATCACCGTAGTGGTGTGGAACGGCAAACACATCGAGGTGATCGGCACCACACTAAGAGAATACGAGGTAGTGACAGGAACAATGATCAAACAGGAAAAGTCGGTGGGCCTGCAGCTCAGCACCTGGAGAGGCAGGTCCAAGCCGTCCAACAGCATCGTCGGGCACTGGACGGACGGACCGGTTAAATTGCTAGGGTCTGGTTCGGTCCGGATGGCCTCTCTCACCCAGAAATGGACCAAGAGGAAGCTATCCCTGAAAGGTCTAGGGGAAGTGGCATTATCTACTACCGCCTGACCGTCGTGCTTTGTCTTAAGCCTCGTCTGACTGCGCTGGAGCGTTTGCTCTTTCGCTTTTTGTGGAAAGGACGTGCTCCGATGGTCAGACGGTCCATCTGCTGTCAACACCCGCTACGCGGAGGGCTGGGCATGCTGTGGCTGATGATGTGCAGACATGCACTCAGGCTATGGTATCTCCACCTCTTCCTCGACGGTGATCAGGTGTGGTCGCCCTTTGCTAGACATGTTTTTCCCCAGATCATCTCCTTGATGGAGCTGCAGTTCTGGGTCAAGCGAAGACCAAGAGCAAGCGCTTGGAGACTGGAATTTCTGCAGGCGCTTACAGCCCTTGACCAGTCGGGAAATAAGATCGGTGGAAACTCAACCTTGGCATTCTATAGAGGGTTAGCTGGGAAGGGCAGGCAGTTTTTATCTGCCTGGTGGCCATGGAAATCATATGGTGGACAAAAGAAATCATATGGTGGACACGTCTGAAAGGGTTGAAGATGGGTTCTTTCCTCTTCGGTGATGCCCTCATTAACTTTTTCCTGAAAAGGAAAATCAGGGTGGAGAGGGAAGTGCTGCCTTCCAGCTAGTTTGTTGAAAGGTGGGTAAGAGAAGTAAGAATGGCTCAAGTGAATGGGCCTAACCTGAGCACCTGTAGCATAGTGGGAGGAAAACTGGAAGAGAGTACTTGCCCTAGCGGTCAGGGTAACCGTGGCTTTTTTGTGGGCTTTCTCCACGAGCGACCCTCCGAAGTCTCCCCCCTATTGGGGAATTTTTCATTGTTTCTTTTTTTTGTTACATCTTCTGTTTTTGTTTTTTTTTACATGCAGAAATGCCCATATGTACTGTCCTGTATTGTCCTTAATGTTATGCTTTGTGTCAACCCTTGTGGTCAATAAAGAAAGCAGGTGGATTGGCAGTATCGGTAGAGGGTCGGACGCCATGCTTTGATGCATAGAGTTACGGCCCTTGCCATTCTGAGTTCAAATCCCGCCGATGTTAACTTTGCCTGTCATTGTTACGGGGTCGATAAAATAAAGTACCAGTCACGCACTGGTGTCGATTTAATCGACTTTTCCCTCCCCCAAAATTGCTGGCCTTGTGCCTATATAAGAAACCATTATTATTATTATTATTCCTTGAGTCTCAGTCATTGATGTTAGTTAACTGGAAAGTCCGTTGGAATGAATATCAAGCCACTACCTGCAGCCTCAGATATTCAGGACGTATCGGAGGGTTCTTGCTGTTCCCAGCAAGCATGCCTTTTGAAGCGTTCCAAAAAGCGTGAAGGGGCCGATTTTCTTTAACCATCCCTGGAAACTTTTGGAGATAGTCCCCAGTGCACCTATGACAATCGGGATCACTTTGACTTCATGGCAGTTCCAAATCCTTTTTACCTCCCACTTTAAGTCCTGGTATCGGTTAATTTTCTCCCTCTCCTTCTCTTGCACTCTATTATTATTATTATTATTATTATTATTATTATTATTATTATTATTATTATTTTTTAACTGTCTTCTTAGTTCTTGTTTATGTATATTCTCATAGAATATATGCTAATATACGATAAAAGGAATATCTTTAGTTTGATCATAAATTCATATTATATTCAGAAATTACTTTGTTGTGACAAAATAAACTTCTTCCTGTTTATCTATTTATCATTTGGAAGAAGAAGAAGAAGAAGCAGAAGAAGAAGAAGAAGAAGAAGGAGGAGGATCTCCATCAGTTCCCATGATAAGTGTTCCAGTTGTTTGAACAACAGAACAACCTGCCTGTGAAATTAACATACAAGTGGCTGGGCATTCCACAGTCACGTGTACTCTTAACTGTGGGAGATTCAATGTGACACAGTGTGTGAGAAAGCTACCCCTTTGAATTACAGGTACAACATGAAATATAGTGTTTTTCTCAAGGACACAACATACTGTTGGGAGTCAAACACACAAACTACAGTCATGAGCCAACCACCCCTAACCACCCTTACATGCACCTTCACAATCTACCATATAGAAGAAGAAGAAGAAGAAGAAGAAGAAGAAGAAGAAGAAGAAGAAGAATAAAAACACTACTACAAAAGCAACACTTTTACATTTTAAAATATTCTTCCTGTCTTGTAAATTAATTAAGACTAAACAAAACTGAAAGCATGGCCATCAACTTGACATAGCTTTTGACAGGACATGAATATTAATTTTTTTGGATAGACTCAAGGCATATTTTTGAAAGACCAGGGGAGTAAATTTAATTGAATTTACTCTGTGTTACAGTATGTAGCATATCCTAAACAGGCATTTACACAATTGGACACAGGCCCAAACCAGATATAAAATGTAGGCCTCATTTCAACTGGTATTAGGTCCAAACCAGATGTAAATTCTAGGCCCTATTTCAACTGGTATTCAGCTCAGACCAGATGTAAAATGTAGGCCCCATTAAACTGGTATTAGGCCCAAACCAGATGTAGAATGTAGGTTTCATCTCAACTGGTATTAGGTCCAAACCAGATGTAGAATGTAGGTTTCATCTCAACTGGTATTAGGCCCAAACCAGATATGAAATATAGGCCCCATTTCAAACTGTTGTCTAAGTGTTTCAGAAATCAGTACTCAATATAATTTAAGTACGAATTGCATATGTATACAAACATATGTAGTGTACATGGTGCACTTATGAATAATTCCTCCTCCCCTCACATTCTTTCCTTCTTCTCTTCTAACTAAAATCTACCTCCAACTTAGTTGCTTCAACCACAAATCCTTGTACAGCAGCCTGAAATGCAGAGGAGAAGAAGACAAGAAAATACCTAGGTTTGTCTAGCTGCTTCCTCTCTGCATCAGTTGCTGTTGAGACCTCAAGCATCCTCAGACTCCGGCCAGCTGAGTTCCTTCACAAAATTGGAACATCAGCAGCCTGTCTGAGGAAGGAGCCCCACAAGGTTGGGTGGCTATTGCAGTGAGTGGGTATCATTGACCAATGTCTGCAGAAAAGCCTTTGCCATTTTGTCCATGGGGCACATACGAAAAACCACTCTGACCTAGGTGTAGAGTCTGTCACCCTCTTCCTTTCCTTCTCTCTTTCTTCTGTTGCCTAATAGTCCTTGCCCTTCTTTACCTCTTCGCTCTTTTATTCATTACTGAATTTTGTTATTATCATTTTTTAAATATTTCCATCATTGTCTAAGTTGAGAGAGAGACTGAGCATAAGAGGAATCAAATGCTGTGTGCAGGAGAGGAGGTTGCGTTGGTATGGACATGTGATGCGTATGAAGGATGACAGCTGCATAAAAAGGTGCAGAGCACTAGAAGTCGATGGAAGTCGCGGAGTGGGGAAACCCAAGAAGACCTGGGATGAGGTGATAAAAGCTGACCTTACCCAATTGCACCTCTCAAGGGCGATGACACACGACCGTGATCTCTGGCGTCACACAGTAATACAGAAAACCCGACTTCCCACGGGTACAAGCCGAAGCTGAAGCATATAGACAATATGCCCCCCCCCCCCTACTGCGAAGTGGTCGTGGAGGTGCCACAGCAAAAAAGCACCCAGCCCATACTGTAAAGTGGACGTGTAGGCGCCACGGAAAAAAGCTCCCAGCACTCACTCTAAATGAGGTTGGTGTTAGGAAGGGCATCCAACTGTAGAAATCAAGCCAGAATCAGTTCCCATATGAGCAAGACAAGGTTGGCCGACTGGACATTGCCCACAACAGGACAACCCGTCTAACCCATGCTAGCATGGAAGAATGGATGTAAAACGGTGATGATGATGATTGTCTAACTTCTGTCTGCAAAATATAGTTGACATAATATTTTTATGTATAACAGATAACAAAATAAAATAAGAGATTTAACTTTAAAAAAGAGGCATAGGATATCGTTATTCCATTAAATGGAAGTTGTCAAATATTTGTTTGAAGTGATTCAGCAACTTGCTTCTTCAACTAATGTTCTGCACTTTTTGACCCTTTCATTACCTTATATCTAATAAAATACACTACCTATATGTTTCAATTAATTTTGAAAGTAATCAACAATTTGTAGGAATTTGGTAAAATAACTAACTTTTTAATTATTGAGCTGGTGTTTGGAGCATAACTTAACAAAAGGATCTTACTAACAATTATGATAAAAGGTTTTATAAATATGAACACTTGAATTCTTTCATTACCATATTTCTAATGAAATACACCACCTATGTTTTTCAATTAATTTTGTAAATAATCAACAATTTGAAAGGATTTAATAAAATAACTAACCGTATTTTTAAGATGGAGTTTAGTACATAGCTTAGTAAAAATATTCTTCTATAATATTATTTTTATGTAAATATAAATACTTTAAAACAAGACATTTTGTCATTATAGAATTAGGGTAGTTTTGGGTGAGTTGGTATCAAAAGGGTTAAAAAGGAGCAGTTTTGTATCATAAAAACAAGGCCAGTTTCAGGCAGGTTGGTATCAAAAGAGTTAACTACTTTTGGTGCCCTCACTCTTCCATACATATCCTCTTTCTGATATTTGATATCTTTTATAGTCAAGCCAGCTAGCAGGGAGAATGGATGTTAAATGATGATGGTGATGATGGTGGTGGTGGGAATGATGATGATGGTGATGGTGAGGAGGAAGAGGAGGAGGAAGAGAAGTTCCTTAAAAACATCATTTATATTTTGTGCATAAAGCAATATGCTGCATTATCAGCAGATAGGAAATATTTCAAACACTGCATGTAAAGATTAAATATCAATTGGTTCAATAAAATTAAATTTTGATTGTTTTCGTTTTCTATAAATATCAGATATTTATCTAGAAACCAGTCCGTTTTCCTCTATTCTCTCTTCTTACCTTGTCTATGTCTCAGTGCCATTCTTCTTTGTCTGCACGTTGGACTACATTCATTATTATTCTCTTCTGTTTTACTATTTCTCTCCTTTCTATATTTGTTATGTTATGCCCCAGTGTGCACTGGAATAACAAGTATCAATCTTAATGCACCGAAACCATAGTAATTTCCAGAGGTTGACTGAGGAGATGGAACTGTCCGTCTTTCCGTTGTTTTTTCCATTGTCTTTGTCCTATGCACTCCCTATTTTGAATTTATATATATGTGTGTGTGTGTGTGTGTGTGTGTTGTTGAACAATGAAAATAAAAAAAAAGTTTGAGATAAGTAGTTAATTAGTTCATTGTGTTATGGTCGTTTTAGAGGGTTGACTGATCATGGTAAATTGATATATCTTCTGAGAAAGACAGTGAGATTGATCAGGGATTTCGAGACTAGAAACAGGTAGTGATGTAACCACTATCTGCTAATTGATATATTGATCTACCACGATCAATCAACCCTCTGCAATGATTGCAAAACAATGAACTTATTAACCACCTATCTCAGGCTTTTGTTTTAGTTTCATTGTTCAATACATGCACACACATATATAAATGACTCTGTAACTTGAGCAGATTCTTCTTTGAAGAAACCTTATGCAATGAACACCTACCACAAAAACTATAGAACTCACCACCTAATTTCACCGCATCTCTTCAAGGCCACATTGAGTTCTAACAATGTTATCAGCCCCACCATAAACAGGTGTAAACCGATATATATATATATATATATAATAGGAATTTAGATGGATATAATGCTAGATGCATAGAAACCTCCATAATTATTTCGACCTTGTTGTCCACAACTATGAAAACAGGTGCGAAAAGGCCTGAATTAGAGCAAATTCTTAAATGACAATGTCATGGTACAACAATACCTGAATAGAACATAACAGGGCAGAAAAAAATCAAATAAATCCAAGAAGTTTAACAAAGAAACACCAGATTACTTACATTTCAAATTGTCTGGACTGTACAGTTCCAACCTATGAAAAACTTTTAAATTAGAATTATTAGAAACTGATAGCAAAATTAAGACTAATGGATTTCATCAGCAGGCTGTCCTAAATATAACCACAAATTCTTCCCATCTCCAGAGAGAGGTAAAACCAAACAGACTATGCTCCTGTGCAGTGCTACACAATCTATAGTAACATATATATAATTCAAGTATAAAAGATATATGTATATGTATAGAGAGAGAAAGGACCATATATCTGTGAGAAAGCACAATATATTGTATATATACAAAGCACATAGGGAGTTTTATTGATTCCATCTAGTGTACATATTTTTCTTTAAAATATGTGCTTTGTATATCTACAATACTAGCAGTGGTACCCGGCGTTGCACGGGATAAGTTATTTAGGAACGCGGGCCGCCAACAGACCTAATCGTGAAAAAACTGCATGCCTGGACAATATGTAAAAAAAATTATCCGAATACTCTGACGGCTGGATAATCTTTAAGATTTTCCTCGATGAAGCAGGAAAAATGCAGGTTTTCACCTAATGCGGGCCCTAGGAGATCAAGAAAATGAATTTTTTTTATGTGCATAATATGCCTTGAAATTTCGGGAAAATCAGCTAGACGTAACGCCCTTAAAAAGCTCTAAAAAGTTGAAAAAATGAAGTTTTTCACCTAATGCGGGCCCTAGGCCATAAAAAAGTTGGATTTTCTTTGCTCATGGTATGAAGAAGAGACTGACTAATACATAGTTACAATTTCAAGGAAATCGGTCTGACGTAACGCCTAAAAAAAAACCTAAAAAGCTGAAAAAACTGTGTTTTTTCACCTAATGCAGGCCCTACGGGATCAAAATGCGGGCCCTACGGGATCCCTGAAACATAAGTAATACACATGTAAAGTTTGAAAAAAAATCGGTTGGGTACTTCTTGAGTTTTAGGGATTAAAACTCACAGACACACACACACACAGACAGACATCCTCAGTTTTATATATATAGATATTGTGTTTTCTCATGGATATATGGTCCTTTCTTTCTCGCTCTCTCTCTCTCTCCCTATATATATATATATATACATATATCTTTTATACTTGAATTATTATGGCTCTGGACAAAGTCTATTGAGCTGGTTTATTGAGAAGCACAAAAGTTCAAACATATTTGTTATGTTTTGATTCTTCAAATTTATTTTTATATATATATATATGAGTTTATTCCGGTTCAATTGGGGGTAAACACAGTAAGCAAGGTACTCAATACATGGCAGAGTATATATATATATATAATATAGAAATGGCTTCTACAGGACTAGATGGCTTCCTGATGATTTCTCCTGAATGAAACAGTTCTAGTCCTGTAGAAGCCATTTCTCTCTCTCTCTCTCTCTCTCTCTCTCTCTCTCTCTCTATATATATATATATATATATATATATATATATATATATGTGTGTGTGTGTGTGTGTGTGTGTGTGTGTGTGTGTGTGCGTGTGTGTGTGTGTGTCTGTGTGTGTATGTGTGTGTGTGTGTGTGTGTGTGTGTGTGTGTGTGTGTGTGTGTGTATGTGTGTGTGTGTAAATGAAGTAATTCAGTCGGAAAGGTACAGGAAAGGTATAGGAAAAAAGAGTGCTCTTGTAGGCTACAAATAAATAAATAAATAAATAAATAAATAAATAAATATATATATATAAATACGTTTGCTTATATTTTGTATGCAAAAATATCTGTACACGAATATATAATTATATATATATATATTGTTATACTTTGGGAGGGTCATGTTGCCAATAAGAAACACACGTACCAGCTGCTTTCACTTCAATTTATTATAACAAATTTATAAATTTAGGAATTTATAAATTTCCGGTTGGTTGGTTGGTTCCACAACCAGATGATTGTTTATATATTGTCAAAGTTCTTTCGTCACACATTATGTGACCTCTTCAGTGACTGGGGATTCTTTTCTTTGTTTTTGTGTCTCTCCTTTGTTCTGTCCTACGCCATCTTGTTTTTCTGTGTGTTGTGTGCTTAGTTTGCGCATGTGTTACATCCGGGTGTCTGTGTGTTTATATTTGTTTATTTATTTGTTTATTTACATGTTACTGGTTGTTTGTTTGTTCTATGTGTGTGTGTGTTTTTTGTGTGTTTTCATTTTGTCCTTAATTGTAAGTTGTGATGTTGTTGTTCCATTCATGTTTTCTATTTAATTTTGGTTGGAGTTCATTTATGTTTATTGCCTCTGTGATTTGTCTAAACATTGCGTCTTTTCTGTGTGTAGATTCTATTTTTATTTCTATGTTCTCTAATTTACCCTTATGTTCTATTTTAGCATGTTGGTAGAGTACAGATGATTCTTTACTATCTTGAAGGTCTCGCCAGTGTTCATTTATCCGTTCCCCTATACTACGAGCTGTCTCACCTATGTACACTATATTCTTAAATTTATTATAATAAATTGAAGTGAAAGCAACTGGTACGTGTGTTTCTTATTGGCAACATGACCCTCCCAAAGTATAACAATATCGGTTTCAACACACGTTTTCAGATAAAGAATCTTGCTAAACAAATTCAGAAACGAAATATATATATATATATATATATATATAACAGTACAGAGAAGTACGGAATACCTCGGCCTCGGGATGGTGTCTACATTTTGTGCTTATAAAACAAATTCGTCGTAGTTTACCAGGGTTTTTTTCTGTGTGAAGAAAATCCATACTTTATCGCAAAATAAATACGTTTGTTTATATTTTGTTATTGTGTATGCAAAAATATCTGTACACGAATATATAATTATATATATATATTAAAATAACAGATTAAAGTTTAAGCAAAGAATCGCTGCTTTCACCTTTAATTCTGAAACTAAAAAAATCAATCTGTGAACGCAGAAGTAAATATTTCGAAAAACGTTACACACTATATATATATATATATATACACACTATATATATATACATATACACACGCCATAATGTCGTAATGCAGACAGACAGATATTATAAGGGCGCAACGTTATATCTATGTATCTATCTAAAAAGAGAAAGACTAAGAGTTATAGAGAGAGATTGCTAATCGCCTAATGCGGTCCCTAGGGCATTGAAAATTTGAATTTTTTTTTGCTCAAAACACTCACAGGACCATGTGTAAAATTTGAAAACAACCGGTTGGGTGGTTCTCGAATTTTAATGATCGGACAGACAGACAGACATTCTCTGTTTTAGATATCATCATCATCATCATCATCATCATCTTCGTTTAACATCCATCTTCCATGCTAGCATGGGTTAAACGGTATATATATATATAAAACCAAAGTAATGCTTGGATTGCACTATCCTAAAGTGCATATACTTGTGGCCGGGCATTGCTTGTGAAACCAATCGCCTGAAACAAATCCATTGAAATGAACTTACATTGTGAATTCCTTTGATGGAGCTGGCTCAACCCACCCTGATTGAATGCTGCCACAAGTACAAGTACAAATAAGTAGACATGACTCTATGATTGTTGGAGTCTTTCTGGGGTACATACTTTGAAAAGATACTAAGTATGATTGAAGATTACTGGAAAAAAGAAGAGATAGTCACAGCTGGGAAACATTTGTTGATACTAATTTGAAAGAAGATTGTGATTCCTTAAAAAAAAACATGATGATTATGGTTGCAAAATTATTGTTGTGTTGCAAATTCATTGCACACGCTGCAAGAGGCAACTAAAAGGGTTGGCAACAGCATTGTAAAATATTGTCTCAAACCATCCCATCCAAACCCAAGTCAGTATGAAAGAGTAGACGTGATAATGATAACCATGTTGTGCATAAAGTATATTTTTAACAGATACAAACAAATTTAAATGAATCAGACCTGTCAAGTATTTGTTTTGAAAATGTTCTGTTTTTGACCATAAACTATGAGGTTCCTCATTTCTATGTTGATTTAGTCACTGCCACATTTATCATTCTAGATTTTGAACAAATTATCAAAGAATACTATTGAAAGCATGTATAACTGTAAAGTGGTTAGTGATAGGAAGGACATTCAGCTGTAGAAAACTTGCCAAAAAAGAGGACTCTTCAGTTGTGTCAAAGACACGACAACTTCATTAGTGCAGATGCCATTGTAAAATACACCCAGTGCATTCTGGTGATATAAGTAAGATGTGGTCCCCTCAACTCGGTAGATATAAGTAAGATGTGGTCCCCTCAACCCATCCTAAAGGTCAGTAGTTCTGATTAAATACTGACATGGCCTATCCAACATTTGATAGCAGGGAAAACATGTTAAACGATGATTTTGATATAACATAGTGAAACATCAGACAATGAATAATTAACCTAAGATTTTATTTTGTCAAAACTGCTTCTGTTGATATTATAAAAGTGTCATTTTCTTTCTAGAAATTTTAAAACTCACCTCTTCCTCGCAGCAAAGAAAATTATCCTATTTAACCCTTTTGATACTAAACCTGTTGAAATTGCCCTGGTTTTAAGATACACAAGTGCTCACTTAATAATGTTAATATTTATATTAAAAATTCCATCACAATTTCTGTTAAGTAATGTTTCAAACATCAGCTGACTAATGAAAAGGTTAGTTTTCTCATTTAATTCTTCAAAGTTTCAAAATTAATTGAAATTAAATGTATTTCATTAAAAATACAGTAAAAGCGTTTGGAAATGTTGATAATTGAAAGCAAAGTATAATGTGTTTATGGTCAAAGGTTAATGACAGAGGCCAAAACTGCCGGCAGAGTGTCAAGGATCCTTGTGATTCTTAAGTATTCTTGCATGATGTGTTATGATTTCCTTTATTATTTTCAGAGAATGCATGTGGCTTATTGATTAGAATGTTGGGCTGACAATCAGGAGATTGTGAGTTTGATTCACAAACTGGGTGGTATGTTGTGTCCTTGAGCAAGACACTTTATAGCATTCATCTGAAAAAAGTTGAGACATCACTGATGCCAAGTTGTATCAGCCTTTCAGTGGCATGGAGAGGGGATACTGGTATGCATGGGCGACTGCCAGTGTTCCCCAAAACATCTTGCTTTGGCTTGTGCATTGAACAGGGAGTTTCTAGGTACAAATCCATAGTCGGCTATGACTAAAAGGGTTCCTCTTCCTCCCTTTTCTTTTCTAAAAATAATTATATATTGTATTTTAGTGTAAGTATAGCTATATATTTAGATAGGCATGCATAGTTTAGTTTATTTTAACAGCTAATATAAAGGATTAAGAAGTACTGAAATAACAGCCATTACATAATTTAACAATTTTATCATATTTTGAATTAAATACACTGCCTGCATGTTTCAATAAATTGTGAAATTAATTTTAAAAAATTTGATGAATTTAATAAAATAAATAATCTTTTTTTTATTAGTAAGCTAGTGTTTGGAACATTACTTAACAAAGATTCTTGCATAAAATGTCTTTGGAGTTTTGTCTGATGGGTGCAGCCGAAACACATCTCTGGCCTAGGTGTAGAGTTTGTCAACTGCTCCCTTTCCTTTTCTATTGCTTCCTTTGTCTAGTAGTCCTTATTCTTCCCCCATTTCCTCTCCTTTATGGCATTTATAGTCCTTTCCAATACTGCTTTCCTTTGCATAAAATTACAATGGATGGCTTTTGGTAAATATAAACACTTAAAACAAACAGTTTTGTATTGTAGAACCAAGGGAAATTTTGTATCAAAAGATTAATGGATGTATAGGTATTCATAGCTTCTGCTTTGAAGTAAAATGCTGTTTGTATACTATACTGATGGTTTTTATTATCTATAGGTGGTGGGTTGGCAGAATCTTTAAAGCATCAGATAAAATGCTTTTTGGCATTTGTTCCTGCTCTTTGCATTTTGAGTTCAAATCTCATCAAGGTCAACATTACCTTTTATCCTCTTGAAGTTGATAGAATTAAGTACCAGTCAAATACTGAGGGTGATATAATCAACTTTCCTTTCTCTACAAATTTCAGGCCTTGTGCCTAGATTAGAATTTATTATTTATAAATTTACAGAACATTTTAGGGTTGTTTTTTTTTCAGATACTTTATCTTAGGAATAATTTTTGAAAAAGGTTGCATGTGTGTGCATGACTTTCATGCATGTGGGATTTGATAATCCTAGATCAAACAGAAATTTAGGCAAAATGCCAAGATGGAAATTATGTAGAAAACTTAAAAACTCAAGTATTACTAAGTAGAGAGTTGCAATGTTCAGAGTTGAACTTCTTTGTAAATTATTGACTTTACTGGAACCATAAACAATCCCTACTTTAAGATTTTCTGTGCTCAATCCAGTGATTTTATTGCTTAAATAGTCAAAGCAGACATTTCCTTTGTTCATTGCCTTTTAATTTTTTGTACTGAAATAAACTGAGGTTCTTTTATTACCATCTAATATATAAATGGAATTGATATTTTTGCATCAAAATAGCAGATCATTAATCAATTAGAGTTGATAATCCAAATCTAATCACTACTTTGTAATTAGTGATCCAAATATATTCAAGCATGTCTAAATTCTAAAGCACTGAAACATAAGCTGCTACTGGAGTCCCTAATTTCAAATCATGAGTAGATACATCAGCTTATAAAGAAGTATGCTGTATCTCCAAAACTAAAGCTGATAGGATAAGTATCTCATAGATAGCAAAATGTGTGTTAGTGAGTTTAATCAAAAGCACAAGTAACTCTTCCTGATATGCCAAGTCCACAAAATAGTTTTGATTCTTGTTTGAAGTAAATTAGCTTCAACATTGAACAGTTGATTGCATTCCATTGATTTTTGTGTGTAAAAAGCAAATCAAAGTCGAAGGTCAAACTTTATTTTATAGGTTATTTATTATCTCTGTAGGTTTTTTTAAGTGTATATATATATATCAGAATGGAGGTGGTTAAAACCAGTTAGACCATTACTCACCAGAGTACTTGATACTTGGGATAGTAGAGTGGGTAATATGAAAAATTTGGGACCCCGACGGCTGAGCTCCTCCGAATGGATCTAGCTGTTGAAATGGCTGGAGCTCAGCCTTCGGGGTCCTGAATGTTTCACATATATATATATACACAAATGAGGTCGTGTAGGTGTCATGACAAAAAAAACACACAGTCCACGCTGTAATGTGGCTGTGTAGGTAACACGGTAAAAACCTCCCAGTACACACTGTAAACGTTGGTGTTTGGAATGGCACCCAGCTGTAGAAAACCCGCCAGACGTGTAGGTGTCACGACAAAAAAACACAGTCCATGCTGTAATGTGACCGTGTAGGTAACACGGTAAACACCTCCCAGTCCACACTGTAAACGTGGCTGCACTTTTTTTATGTCCATACCAACGCAATCTCCTCTCCTGCACACTGCATCTGACCCCTCTTGTGCCTAATTTTGAAGCATGGAGGCTTAATTTTTTTCCAATATTCGCAGGTCCTCTGCAGTTCCCAGGTCTCGCTACTATCCAAAATTATTGTTCATGTACATGCATCATACAGACTGCCTTTCATTTTGAGGAAAAAAACTTTTGTTGTTAGCAGCAGTAGTAGCTTCCTGAACTTTCTCCAACCTGTTTTCACTCTGGCGACTGTGTTTTCGAAACACCCTCTTCCACTGCTATTTTGGTCACCCAGGTAAAAAACTATCTACCATTTCTACAGAGTCCTCTGGGCATTTGAAGGATATTGTATCCTGAGAGATCTTGCTACTTAGTGCCCCTGTGCACCAACCACATATAAAATCTGCATTCTTTGTTAGCCTGCCTGAGATCCCACTACATCTCTTGTGTACCCATAGTTTGGGACATAGAATGGAATTTCTACCTACTCCTTTTCTGCATACTGAGCAAGGCCATTTCCCTGAAGAGATCTGGGCCCTGTTTTTGTTTCTACTTACTAGAACTTTAGTCTTTGCCAAGTTGACTTTAAGACCTTTTGATTTTAGGCCATGCTTCCAGGTTTGGAATTTCTTCTCTAATTCAGCTATTAAGTTAAGTCATCTGCATACAGGAGTTCCCATGGGCAGCCAGTCATAAACTCCTCCGTTAAAGCATGCAGGGCGATAATAAACAGAAGGTTAAGAACTCAGCCCTGATGTATCCCAACCTGTATGCTAAATTCTTCACTATAGTCATTGTTAATTCTGACCTTGCTGACTGTTCACAAGCCACTCATCTACTCCTCATTTTCTAAGAGCCCACCAGATAATGGAACAGGGGACTCTGTCAAAAGCTTTCTCTAGGTCTACAAAAGCCAAGTAGGGGGTTTACCTTTAGCTAGGTACTTCTCCTGCAGTTACCTCACAAGGAAGAGGGCATCTATGGTACTTTTACCTGGTACAAATCCAAACTGCATCTCATCTAGGTTAACTCATTCCAGCTGTGCTATAACTCTTTCTGTGACCTTTATAACCTGGTCAACGCACTTGATGATTCTATAGTTTTCAACTCCTTTGCCCTTGTAGCAGTTGACAATGATGCTGCTATGCCAGTCATTGGGTATGGCATCTTTTGTATTACCTGGTTTACAATGGGAGCAACTATGGTGTGACCCATCATTCCTGAAGCTTTCAGCATCTCAGCAACTATCCCTGAGGGTCCAGCTGCCCTACCTGTCTTCATATCCTTGATTGCCTTACTTACTATACTACTCCTGACTTGTACAGCTGGTCCCTCTGTTGAGTTAACTTGAGGAAACTATTTTCATCCTATACCTTCTCCTTATTCAGTAATCTTTCATAGTGGCATTTCCATATTACCTTCTTTTCAGCGTCAGTGAAGGCAAGTTCATGATAATCATTTTGGACACATTTCTCCCCTTCACCATCGCAATTTTCCCTGACAGTCTTGCGGTCCTATATATATACACACACATATATATATATACGCAATACTAAAATTCTAAAAAAAAAAATGGAGAGAATAATAGAGGACACAAGGGGTACAGGAGCTTCCCTCTACTAACTGTTGAGGTAAGCCAATACACTAGCAGTCAAGTAGCAGTGTGGACATCACTTGATACCACAGTAAGGAGAACCGCCAACAATGATGAGAACCTTGTTAGCAGCCCAGCTCCCCCAAATATCTCAAATACCACAGGCTAAAAAAATAGTTTTCTGATAATTCCTGACATTTTGGAATTTTATTCTGTTAGGCTACAAATACAGTGACCCTCACCTTTGCCACAGAATCCAAGATTTGAGGAGCAAAAGAGTCTCTAACTGTGATATCCCAAATAAGACATCTACCTCTTAACCAGAGGAAAATCTTTCTCTCATACTGGTGAGATCAATATGGTTTTTGTTTAGTTGGAACATCTGTAAGTCCACATCTATGGTCAAATGTCAAGGTTTGCTCCCTTCTGAACCCTCTTTGGGGTCTCCAGATATGTAATCTTTATGCATCCATCCCATGCCTCCCAGGATAGGTCCCAGGCTCATCACCAGTTTTTGTGGTATGAAATGGAGACTGCAATATATTTTTTAACAGGCCCCTGTACCGAAGGCGTAATTGGAAAAAAAAAAGGGGCAGTAATACCAAAGGATAGTCATTTTGAGAAAGGTTTGGAATAAGTACCTCATGTAAATGGACATAACTTTTTTAACTGAATACATATAAAAATGAGAAAACTCATCGCTAGAACAACCATTAAAATAGCAAAACACTGTCAAAAAACAGTGATGAGCAAAAGCCACCATGTATATTGTCTCTCTTTTGACCACTGGTTGTTGATCTCTGTCTCATTGCTGTTTTGAGGGCTTTTCTCATTTTTATATGTATTCAATCAAATACACTCTCACTTCGTATCAGAGACATCATTGTTATAACTTTTTTATTATTATTATCTATTTTTCTGCCAAAGATTTTCAGTATTTTAAATGTTCAACAAGGAGATTTATGATTCTGTGTCACCAGCATGACCACTTTACATGGTGGGCCGGGTGTTTTTTGTTGTGTTTGGTTCAACAATGTTTCACTTTAAAAGGTTTTTATTGGATATTTACCATTACATATGGCTGGGTAGAGGCCTATATCAATGTTGGTGACATGACAAAAAGCACCCAGCCCAACCAGTAATAATAGTTGTGTTGGTGACATGGCAAAAAGCACCCATCCCACCCTATAAAGTCGTCTTGTTGGCAACACAGCAAAAAGTGCCCAGTACACCCTATAATGGGGTTGTGTTGGTGACAAGATAAAAAGCACCCAGTCTACACTGTAAATGTGGGTGTTGTTAGGAAGGGCATCTAGCCGTAGAAGCCAGAAACAGTTCTGTATGAACAAGACATGTTCACCTGGTCTGACTTGTCCCATCCGTTACCTGGGTGACAAAATCAGCAGTGGTGGAGGGTGCTCTGAAAGTACAATAGCTAGAGTCAGAACGGGATGGAAAAAGTTCAGAGAGCTTATACCACTATTGGCCACTAAAGGGTTCTCTCTAAAAATGAAAGGCAGGCTGTATGATGCCTGCATACGAACAGCAATGTTGCATGGCAGTGAGACCTGGGCATTGTGTGCAGAGGATATACGCAGACTGGAGAGGAACGAAGCTTGCATGCTCTGTTGGATGTGTAATAGTAATATACGTGAACGGCAAAGCATAAATGAACTAAGGGAGAAATTAGGAATAAGAGGGATCAGATGTTGTTTACTCGAGAGAAGACTACGTTGGTATGGTCACGTGATGGGCATGAACGACGACAGCTGTATAAAAAAGTGCAGGGCGATCAAAATAGACGGTAGCCACGGAGTAGGCAGACCCAGAAAAACCTGGGACGACTTGATTAATTCCGACCTCACACACTTGCACCTCTCCAAGACAATGTCACTGGACCGAGATCTTTGGCGCTACACAGTAATACAGAAGACCCGCCTTGCCTAAGTACAAAGCGAAACCTAGTCAGTAGGCACCTCTTAACAAAAATACACCCCCCACCCCATCCACACCACTCCTTTCGATGTAAAGTTATGTTGGTACCACAACATCCAGTCCGAAACAAATGAGGTTGTGTAGGTGTCACGACAAAAAAAACAGTCCACGCTGTAATGTGGCCGTGTAGGTAACACGGTAAAAACCTCCCAGTCCACACTGTAAACGTGGTTGGTGTTAGGAAGGGCATCCAGCCGTAGAAAACCCGCCAGACAGTCCTATACGAGCAGGACAACCAATCTTGCCTCAAGCATATTCCAGAGAAAGATAGTGTGAGAGAGAGGAAGTAAGAAAATTAATTATATAGAGGAAGAATCGATCCCAATACTAGACTGGTAATATTTTTTATCGACCTCGAAAGGCAAAGTTGACTTCGGCGGGATTTGAACTCAGAGAGCCGGACAGATATTATTAATAAATCACTGAAATCACCGAAAGTTGTCTGTGATCATAAAACGAAAGTTTACCATATACTCCAGTAGACTAATTTTTACCTATCATTTTAAAATCGAGAAATAAATTATTAGCGTTTCACCTCGGGTGAAATAGTTCAGTAACTTATATTTCCCAATATATAAAAAAAAATTTTTTTTTAATGACAAGTGCTCCCCAACGTGGTGGTCTGACCTGCTAGCAATAATAGCCAAAATGTTATCGTTCGGTCGTAGCTGACCTGAGAATACAAAACTTGTAACGAAGAGGATAACTTTTTTGGATAAATTATTAATTGATATTAGTAATAGTAATTAAAAAAAATTATTTTA
>OZ024741.1:304300198-304345198 GCA_964016885.1 Eledone cirrhosa | reverse complement strand
ACCGTCGGAAAGGTATTCTCAAGTGTGGGAGTAATAAAATACCAAAGTAGAATTTAAATATACATTTATTATAGCTAAGTGATGAGCCTTGTTACTCCAAAGCTTCCTTCATTTGTGCACTTGCAGGATCATCACTAGCAAAAATGAGAAATTTTTTATTAAAATAAATTGAAAATCATTGGCAGTGTCTTTCATTAGAAATATAGTAATGATGGTAAGGTGAGTGGGTGGTTAGGAGTTTGATCTATGACCTACTCTTGAATAATGCCCTGAACCCCTGCTTATTAAATGTTTGCCAATCTATCTCAGGCAAAATTTTATTTTAAGTGGTAATTTTCTTTATACTTTAAAAAACATACATGACAAAAAAATTATACTATTAGAAATCCCATACGTTATAAAATAAATAGGATGGATTGTGGTCTCAATATGTAAACTAAATGACTAATTCTGGTTTTTAAAAAAAATTATGGAGACAACTTAGAACAATTATCGATTTTCCAATCCCCCTATTATTTGGGACCTGTGAGTACAACTAAACACAAGTTTGATTCACAGAGTATATGTCCAATTTAAAAATAAGTAGTGGATTGAATAAACTCGGGATAAATTTTGGATTTTAATGGATGCAGTAGAAACAAAATTGAGGCTAACCTTGATAGGATCAGAACTTAGAATGTCAAGGGGGTATGAAATTAAATACTGTATTACATACATCACTTGGGTGTCTACTGTAAATTCATTGCAGGTAATTATACAAATGTAAACACATTACCTAATAATTTCAGTGCAATGTAATTATACTAATAAACGTATTGTCATGTTTTTTTATCCACAGAGTAAATAAATTGTTAAACATTATTTAACATTTTTATTTGCAATGTAAATCTGTCACATTTCATTAACACTGAAAAAAGAAACTGAAAGACTGGAAAAAGAAGAAAAAATTAAATTTCCTCAATATTTTCTTCTTCTTCTTTGCCCACTTATTCCTGAGATGGTTTGAAGGGCCGAGTCCTCAATCACTCTTTCCAGTCGGTCCTGTCAGAAGTAACCATCTCCAACTGATCCGGCTAGATCTCCAAGTGGGACTAGCCAAGCTCATGGATGTTATTCAACCATCTTTCTCGGGGTCTACTCCTGGGTCTCTTGCCGGTTTATATTAATATTAAAAACAAAAACAAAACAAAGTTACTCTTATAAATAGAATCACAAAAAGGAAAGTTAAAATATAACAATATTTTAAATTGGAGACAGGAAGAAACATTCTAAAAAGACAAATTAATGAACCATACCTCCAGTATTTCAGCATTTTAATATTCATTGACAATGTGCTGAATTCTTGCTGCATTATTTTTGCCTATTTTCTTTCGATGTGGAATTTCTGCGTCAACAATACACTTCATTTCTTGATGGTTCTTTTTTCAAGTTTTCTAAAGAAATTTCCAGATCATTGGATTAGATGCTTTGATTGGTAAAACAATTACAAAGTATCTAATCAAAGCAAAAAAATTTGACTTCTTTGCTTTGATTAGATATTTCTTTGCATAAAGTTATGATGCAAGGTTTCTAGATAAATAAAAAAACACTTTGAAATAACCAGTCTAGTAATGTAGAACCATGGCTGTTTTTCAGGCAGTTTCTTATCAAAAGGGTTAAGTGACGTTCTGGGCCTCTAATCCATATATCTGTTTTTTAAATTCCCAAATGAAGTATGTAGACATAATTTGTTCTACTTCAGCATAAAGGAAGGCATGTGGCCTAGTGGTAAGGGTGTTGGACTTAGGATCATAATGTCATGGGTTTGATTCCTGGGTTGAGTGTCATGTTCTTGGTCAAAATACATTATTTCATGTTGCTCCAATATACTCAGCTGAAAATGAGTACCAGCAATAGCTGGGTAGGGATTTAACCCTGTAATGGACTGGTGTCCTGTCCAGGGTAAGTCTTGTACTCACAGATGCTTCACGTTTTGAAACTGGGATAAGCACCAGCCTGACGAACCTCCTGGCTTGAGACAGACAGACTTTAGTATCAAGGAAAATGTCCATAAGCATTAAGATATTAAGGAAAGGAAAGGATTAAATAATAGAAGTCCTTTTCTTCATTTCTAAGTAATAGTACCCCCTCCACCCTCCACCCCCCCCAAAACAACCAAAAAAAACAAACTTGACAATGAATTTAATAACGCGATTGTCTTGCGATGTAATTACCTTGCTGGGAAATTATCAGGTGATGAAATTACAGGTGTTGTATTGACTGTGGTGTAATTAATTACCTAGTTTACAGTGAACCTACGACGCTGTAAAGTGTTTGCTAATAGGAAGGGAATCGAGCTGTAGAAAACTTGCTAAACAAAGGGTTAGAAGGACTCTTCAGTTGTGTCAACGACATGACAACATTCCTAGTGCTGCTGCCATGATAAATGTACAGGTACGATTGTAAGCGAGATGCTGCACCCTCCCCTCCTTTCCCAATACATCTGAGGACTCAATAGAGTGCAGGAATATATGTAAGCAAGATGCAGGGTAAATGTGGCTCTGGTTGCAACTATGCACAATCAAACTCCTAGTCTCTTGATTCTCCATAGCAATTGTTGGCTCAATGTAATTTACCTGATTTTCTACAGCTACTGTTATCTATAGTGATTCCTGCATTTGGATTACAGCATTTCAAATTTGAAATCCTCAAAGCATCTCGATAAATAAGATTTTATGAGATTTTTTTTTACAGAATATAGAGTTGGAATAAATATTATAAAGCATTTTGTCCCATGCTCTACCAATACTGTCAATCCACTGCCCTTGTCTTAATAAAATAAGGATTTCTACTTTAGACACCTGGTCAGTAATTTTCAGGAAGAGGAGAAAGTCAATTAAAATGACCCCAGTACTTGACTGGTTCTTTATTTTATTGACCCCCAAAAGAATGAAAGGCAAAGTTGACCTCGGCAGGATTTTAATTCAGAAAGTAAAGAGCTGAAACAAATGCTGCTACACATTTGTCCGATGCTCTAAAAGTTTTGCCAATCCACCATCCTTTGTTTCAGTAAGATGATACTATCCGTTATACCTTTCATAAATTAATAAAACTTGCATCCTGTTTGAATTATTTCATTCAAACTTTTTCTATTTTTATATTCAGACATTTGGAACACATCCAATTTTTATGTTTGTGTATTGTTTATTTGTGAAGGCGTATGGCTTAGTGATTAGGTTATTTGACTCGTGATCATAAGGTCAGGAGTTCAATTCCCAGACTAGGCAGCATGTTATGTCTTTGAGTAAGGGACTTTGCATCATGTTGCTCAAATTGACTCATCTGGCAAAAATGTGTTGTACTTCTAATTCAAGGGGTCAGCTTTGTCACACATTGTCTACCCGAGGACTGCATTAAGGTGCACGTGTCTGGAATGCTCAGCTACTTGTTAATTTAGTGATCGGGAAGTTCCATTGATTGAATCAACTGGAGCACTCATCATTGGAAACATCTCTTTTCTCACTTCCTTTCTATCACTCTCTTTCCTTCTCTGGAAGAAATCTGTTGTATTCAGACCTGGAGAGGAGATGGGCTCCGCCAAGTTTAAATATGCTTTAGAAACGCTGTATGTTAATATAGTGCACCTACAACTCTGTCAGGAGTTATGGGTCCATACACACAAACCACTTTACTACACAAGTTTCATGTCAATTTCCATTGGAACTTTATTGGTTAGGTTTTATAAAAAAAATGTTTATGTCAGTTAATTTAAAGAGGCGCCACTAGCTTATTGAAAAATGTTGTATGTATATGCTTTAATGCAGCATTTTATGTTGTAAAATGTTAACTCCAATGTTGCTGTGTTAGAAATGGCAGTCAAGTGCAAAAGTGGTTGAAAAATCTTTTTTTTTTGTTACTCTAAGAATTTAGCGAGGAAGAACTTTTTGTTAATAATGAAATAAATATAAGCAGTGTTGAACTTTGTATTAATACAGAACAATGTTCAGAAATTTAACCCTCTTAATACTAACCTGTTCAAAACTGGCTCTCATTCTCTCTCAGATAAACCACCCATTTTAAAGGGTTCTTATTTAAATTTAAATCTTCCAGCATAATTTTATAAGTTAAGTTACTATCTTATTAATAAAATAATCTTTGTAAATCCCTCTTAATTGAAATAAAGTGTATTTCATTAGAAATACGGTCACTAAAAGATTAAGACAGGAAAATTATAGTGGCAAACTTGTATGAAAAATTACATAGAGAGAAAACTACTAGTAGAGAGAAAAGCGATAGTGAAAGAAATGATGTTATTTGCAAGTTATTCTAAAAGGTAGAGTTTTCTAGTTCTGTTGTCAAGTGTTACATTAATATAAATTCAGTGTCATAAACACATGAGATTTTGTAGAGTGTGGAAAGGAAAGATGAAGGTTTTTAAGACAAGTGCTGAATTTTCACATTCGTTAGAGCATACCTCACAGAGAGATGAGGAGTTCTGTGGAGAATAATAACTGATTTGTAAGTTAAAATATCCTTTATTTATGAAGAAAATGCGATTGAATTTGTAATTTGTAAAAAAATCAACTTGATTTATTAGAAAAGGTGAGCTCAACTATGTACATGTTGAATGCTAAAGTTTTCTCCTCTAAATTTGAAATAGTGCCAAGACTTATTCAAGTCATTTTGGAGAAACCAAAATGATGACTATAGTGATGTCAGCATAATCAGCAATTAGATGTGTGAATGTATATGCTGTTACTATGTCATATCATCAGCACAAAGTGATCCCAAAGCAGCTATTCTTTGGAGTGTTGGGAAGCAGGTTTGCTCAAACAAGCATGACAAAAACTTTCAAAGATAATCTAGAGTGCTATAACGTTAAATATGCTGAATTTATGGGAACAGGCCACATCAAGTTGCAGTGGTGTATTTCAGAGAAGCAAAATTAGATTAACCCTCCCTCCCTCCCCTATACCTTGTCCGCAATTTCCCCAAGCTTCTTCCCCACCCACCCAAATTCCCATCCCATACCATGAAGTGGGCCTTCTGGAGCCGCAACAAAAGTGCCCAATCTTCACTATAAAGTGGTCATGTATGTGTCAAGACAAAAGCGCTCAGTCCACACTGTAATGTGGTCATGTTAGTGACATGACAAAAGGTGCCCAGCACACACTGTAAATGTGGTTGGTGTTAGGAGGGCATCCAGCTGTAGAAACCAAGCCCAAATCAGTCCTGTATGTGTGTAACGCGGTCCTCCAACCTGATCTCTTACAAAGGGTCAAGTCAAACTTTGGCCACTTTAACCCTTTAGTATTTAAACTAGCCATATCCGGTCATAATTCTCTCACCTTTTTCTGTTCAAACTGGCCACTCATACTGATGTTAAGGTAATTTCCTCAAAATAAATAACATCAATATCCCATAGAGAGATAATTATGTGAGATAAAGCCTTTACCAGGAAAATACAATAGTATATATAGAGTAATGTAAATGCTAAAAGGGTTAAAACTATTCTATGGATCAGCATATGTTGCTGTGTCTATTGTGGACTTATGATACCTTAATCTGTTTACCACTTTGCATATTCAGGCAGGGATTACATCTTTACCAGCAATCAGAAAGTAGCACTGCAACCATGCTTATTTGAAACCGAGGTATTACAATCAGCCAGGATATTTGTTCATAAGCTAAAAATACGTAAATAATTTATTTTTTAAGTTTATGGTTGCTACAAGAATTCATTTGTTTAGAAATTATATTAGTTGTTATAATCTACAATTTAAGGCAAAAAAAGCAATAGTTTATATTAAGATGCAATGTTGAAATCAACTGCTCCTAACTATTCCTTGTGTTACCATATTTTTAATGACATACATTGTGTTTCAATGAGCATATATACTTGTATATAAGCTGAGAAATATGTGACAATAAAATGAGGGTAGACTTACATTAAAGGAATAGTACACGGATTTCACTTTTGGAAGTGAGTTTTTTTTACGTGTTTTGAATGAATATGGCCTTCAAAATGGTCAGAATTTA
Organism: Eledone cirrhosa; assembly: GCA_964016885.1. Lineage (NCBI taxonomy): Eukaryota > Metazoa > Mollusca > Cephalopoda > Octopoda > Eledonidae > Eledone > Eledone cirrhosa. The sequence continues at coordinate 304,339,180 of OZ024741.1, read as the reverse complement.
TTTGTTTTTAGTTAATTGAGTGGTGGTGGGGAGCGTGTTGGTGTGAGATTGGTGTAATTGTAAAAATCTACCTAAAATTTTAATATATTAAATGGTTTTCAAGGGGGCACTCATTTCATTTGGTGTGTATTTTAAATAAAAATCTGTTGCATTCGGGATATGGCACTATTGTTTACTGCTAAAAAAAAAAGAAGCAAAGTACTCAATAGTATGTGTGTGGCTGGAAGCAAACAAAAATTCAAGAAACTTGTTGAAACTTTATTAAACAGATGAAATGGTAAAAAAATCATTATGTAATGGAGTTGTGAAACAAAAAGTATACTCTAAATAACACTTAAAACGTTTCAAATATCAAAATAGTAAAACTTCATAAATATATTCTCTACTCATGAGTATTTCAAAACTGCGCCATCTAAACTTAATGTGTTGATTAGTCTCTCGCTGCCCTCCTGGAACCTCTTGTGCAAGCGGAAAACAGTTGCCTGGCTCATAAAAGTTAGTCTGTAAGCAGTTTTGACCATTTCATAGGTTTCTGCAGTGTTTTTGCCAAGCTTGATACAAAACTTTATTGCATATTGAGCTTTCAAGTAGTCCTCACATCCCGACTGCATTGTGGAACCAATCAGCTATATAAAAACATGTATGATGGGTTGTGTTTAATGTCAATATTTTGCCAATTTTCACCAACTTCAAATTCTACGTAAATAAGTTGCTCAGATATTTCCGCTTTGGAGGCAAATATTACTAGACAGGTCAGATGACCATGCTTTTTGCTCACATTAAGATTTCTTTCTATGGCTAGAGGCTGTTCCAAACACCATCACTTTACAGTGTAGTCTGGTAGGATTTTATTGTGGCACCAACACAACCATCTTGTAGGTTGAACTGGGTGTCTATTTACTGGGCTATTTAAAATCTTCTGTTGTTCTTGTGTGTGTCTGTGTAGTAGCTATTATATTAGAAATCCATATTTATAGATTTTATACAGCCTACCTGTCCCCTAACAGATATGTCTAACACCTATGTTGTCTGCATGAAGACACACACACACACAGGCATTTTTTTGTATGAAAACACATCCACATACATACACACATATTTTGTGTGAAGGCACTCACACACACATACAATGTTTTTTTATATAAAGCCACACACTCACACCTCACACACACATACATATTTTTGTGTCAAGCTATACATATTTGCATACACATATATCATCATCATCATCATTTTACGTCCGTTCTTCCATGCTAGCATGGGTTAGACGGGTTGTCCTGTTGTGGGCAGTGTCTGGTCGGCTGACCATGCCTTGCTCATACAGGAACTGATTTTGGCTTGATTTCTACAGCTGGATGCCCTTCCTAACACCAACCTCATTTACAGTGAGTGGTGGGTGCTTTTTTTCGTGGCGCCTACACGTCCACTTTACAGTGTTGGCTGGGTGCTTTTTTGTCATGGCACCTCCACGACCACCTTGCAGTGGGAGGGTGTGGGGCATATTGTCTATATGCTTCAGCTTGTACCCATTGGAGGTCGGGTACTCTGTATTACTGCATGATGCTAGAGGTCACGGTCGTGTGTCATCGCCTTTGAGAGGTGTAATTGGGTAAGGTCGGCTTTTATCACCACATTCCCGGTCTTCTTGGGTCTCCCCACTCCGCGGTTTCCATTGACTTCTAGTGCTCTGCACCTTTTTATGCAGCTGTCATCCTTCATACGCATCACATGTCCATACCAACGCAACCGTCTCTCCTGCACACAGCATTTGATTCCTCTTATGCTCAGTCTCTCTCTCAATTCATTTATGCTTTGTCGTTCGCGTATATTACTATTACACATCCATCGGAGCATGCAGGCTTCGTTTCTTTCTAATCTACGTAAGTCTTCCACCTTCAGCTCCCAGGTCTCACTACCATGTAACATTGCTGTTCGGATACACGCATCATATAGTCTGCCTTTCATTTTGAGGGAGAAGCCTTTTGCAGCTAGCAGTGGCAGTAGTTCCTTGAACTTCTTCCATCCCGTTCTTACCCTAGTTATTGTACTTTCTGAACACCCACCTCCACTGCTAATTCGGTCACCTAGGTAGCAGAAGCTGTCTACTGTTTCTACAGAGCCCTCTCAGAGATTGGTGGTACTTGTTTCCTGTGGCTCTTGTTTCCTGTGGCTCTTTGCTGCTTGCTGTCCCAGCACAGCTGCTACATGTGAAGCCTACATTCTTAATTAAGCTTCCTGAGATCCCGCTACATCTCTTGTGTACCCATTGTTTGCATTTGGGGCAGACAATGGAGTTCCTACCTACACCTTTCCTAGATACTGAGCAAGGCCATTTCCCTGAGGGGATCTGGGTTCTGTTTTCTCGTCTACTTACAAGGGCCTTAGTTTTTGTCATGTTGACTTTGAGAGCCTTTCTTTCTAGTCCCTGCTTCCAAGTTTGGAATTTCTTCTCTAGTTATACCATAGATTCAGCTATAAGTGCGAGGTCATCAGCATACAGGAGTTCCCACGGGCATCCGGTCTTAAACTCTTCCGTTATTGCCTGCAGGACTATGATGAACAGGAGAGGGCTAAGAACAGAGCCCTGGTGGACACCAACCTGTACGCTAAATTCCTCGCTATACTCATTGCTAATCCTAACTTTGCTGACTGCTCCCCTATACGTGGCTTGTACAGCTTTCACAAGCCATTCATCTACTCCTAGTTTTCTAAGAGCCCACCAAATTACAGCACGTGGAACTCTGTCAAAGGCTTTCTCGAGATCGATGAATGCCAGGTAGGGTGGCTTACTTTTAGTTAGGTACTTTTCCTGTAACTGCCTCACAAGGAAGAGGGCATCAGTGGTGCCTCTTCTTGTGAAAAGGCACACACATGCATATACAGATATATTTCTGTTTCCAAACCACTTAAACTTTAATTTTAGAAAGTTTCTTAGATGTATAAACTTCATTGTAGTGTGTTTATTCTCGAGTTCTCCTCTTTCTCAACTCTGTAATTCTCAATATTTATTCTCCAGTTCTGCTATTCTTTCGTTAACAACCCAGCCAAAACCGGCTCTGGTTCTATGAAATAAAACTACTAATTTTTAAAGGTTTCAATTTAAATTAAAATCTTCCAACATGATTTTACATTAAGTTACTATCTTAGTAATGAAATAATTTTCGTAAATCCTTCAAAATTTTTCATTGATTAATTAAAATAGTGTATTTCATTAGAAATGCAGTCATAAAAGGGTTAACTCTGAAATCCACAATATTCTCCAGTTCTATTCTTCCTTAACTCTGTAATCCACACTGATTCTCTTATTCCCAGCAAGAGACATCTTTAACATAACCGCTGACTTCCTCCATAAACACTCTCTTACATTACATACACTAGCAGAAAAACCACCATTCGGGTGGTTTTCTGCTAGCATGTGTAGTGTGCATATTGATATGATATGCAAATATACATGCATGTAGATATGATAGGTCAAATAAAATCGTAATTGAGAATATGCACAGAAATTGAAAAGAGACTGTGTTACACTCTTCTGTAATCAGTAAAGTAATCCAGGATATATTTAAAAAAGATATATATAAACTGCATTATGGCGAAATGTTATGAAAACAAAAAATGAGAAAAATAGCGATGGAAATATAAATGTTATGATGCAAATATATGAACATTTATATAAGCAATGTGATATGGCATACGGCTATATGTGTTATGATATAATGGACGCTAACCGGAAAGAAGTGAATCTTAAAATAAACAATACATTATATATAAGATTATTTATGTTTTTATCAAAAGCTACAAAATTTAGTAGATAAATTACATAATATTCATTCATGATTTATTCAAAGTAATCCAACTTATATTGACGTGTTCAGAAGAAAATATCCCTGACACAGTTCCACTGTCCTCGGATTGGCAGTATCGGTAGAGGGTCGGACACCATGCTTTGCAGCACAGTTACGTCCCTTTACGGACTGAGTTCAAATCCCGCCAAGGTTAACTTTGCCTTTCATCCTTACGGGGTCGATAAAATAAAGTACCAGTAATACACTGAGATAATTGCTGGCCTTGTGCCAAAAGTAGAAACAATTATATATTAGATAGTTATCTGCTTATGTGGATATATATATGTATGTATAATTACAAGTATGCAGTTAAAGTGCACTTAAGCTGTGAGGTGGTTGGCTTGTCAAGAGACTCCTCGGTGTAAGGACAAAATCCCTGAACTCACCGCTACCAGTGAAATTTTTGAAAGGGAAAATTATCACATGGTTTTATCGTCAATAGAGAGGGGTAGTAAAGGGTAGACTGTCGGTGAATAACAGAGTTGCTATAAGCAGCAGTCTATTTCAACTAATTTTTTACTCAAACAATTGGAAGTTTGGACAAATTATAGAAAATACATACAAATGTATAAACAACACAGTACACTGAAGAAATATATTAGTTTAACACTTGAAATAGCAGGAAGAGAGTCTTAACTAGTCCTTCATTAGAAAATAGAGTTAGAAATAGAAGATAAATAGAAAGAAAAGATTGAGATGAGGGGAAAAAAAGGGGGAGAAAAAAAAACACACACGCTCATATTCAGTCAGCCATTTATTTATTTAATTAAAACATTGGTGAACCACACAACTTAAATGAAGAAATGTATATATAATATATATAGTTGTAAAAATGCTGATATATACATGGCCTCAGGCTATCGGCTGGAACACATAATAGAGTAATATATACCAGCCTTGTTCGTTTTGTCCTCATGAAGCATTGCAGCTAAGCCCTAAAAAAAATCTAACTAATTGCTTTTCTACCATCTATGTATTCTCTCCCTATGCAACCTATTAATTTAATATTTCACTTTTTTTTCTTACCAACACCAATTCTCATATGTACCTTACTAATTTAATATTTTGCTCTTTTTCTTACCAACACCAATTCTCATACAAGTGCCATGACTCCACAGTACAGCCTATCCACCACCTTCTGGTTTGTTGTTTGGCAGACATGGCTTTCCCCCTCCTCCTGTTGTTTCTCACAGTTACCCTCTTACATTGCATGTTATATGTATATGTGTGTATTGTAATGCATCTGTACTTATTGTATATAGGCATATATGCATGCATATTATATGTGTATGAGGTTAACTTTGCCTTTCATCCTTACGGGGGTCGATAAAATAAAGTACCAGTCACGCACTGGGGTCAATTTAATCGCCTTTCCCATCCCCTCAAAATTGTTGGCCTTGTGCTTAATGTAGAAACCATTGTTATTATTATTAACTTAGTATATGATTTGTTTTCAATAACTTCAAGTGAGTTTTGATGCCCAGGTGTACATGTGTACATGTGTTCTTAAGGTTTGTGTGTGTATCAGTTTCTTTTGAGAAAGTGAGGTGTTTTGTGTATTACATGAAATTTGTTGTATCATGAGTGTGTATTCTGGTTTCTTTCTGTTATCTCTTTTTGTATTGTTATTCATTTGTTGTGAAGATTCTTATGGTACTGGGAAGCATATGAGTTGTGTAAATATTGTCTTATAGGGTGGTGATTGTGTTGTATATGGGCTGTGTGAGTTCATTATCATCATCATCATCGTATGGCTGTTTTTCCAGCTGATCTAACCCATGCTGTTGCTTCTGCTGCTTCTTTTTCTTCTCCTCTTCCCCCTTCTCCTCTTCCCTCATCTTCTCCTCCTTCTCCTCCCACAGTGACGTTGGAACAGAGTCCTCAAACATTCCTTCCAGAAAAAACTGTTTGCAACTGATCAGGCTGGATCCCCAATCGAGACCAACCAAACTCATGGATGTTATCCAACCATCTTGCTCTGGGTTTTGCCAATAAAATCTGTCCAGTGATTCTTTCTTGAGACATTCTAACCACATGCAAGCATGTAAAATAAACCTTCACTGATGATGATGACTGTTTTTATTCTCATGGATTCATCATCATCATCATCAACGTTTAACGTCCGTGTTCCACGCTTGCATGGGTTTGGACGGGGGTAGTCCCACTTGAGGCAAGAGTGATTGTCTTGCTCGCATAGGACTGTCTGGCAGGTTTTCTACAGTTGGATGCCCTTCCTAACACCAACCACATTTACAGTGTGGGTCTGGGAGGTTTTTACCGTGTTGCCTACACGGCCACATTACAGCGTGGACTGTGTGTTTTTTTGTCGTGACACCTACACGATCTCATTTGTTTCGGCCTGGATGTTGTGGCACCAACATAACTTTACATAGGAGGGGGTGGTGTGGATGGGGTGGGGGTGGTGGCGGGACGGGGTGTATTTTGTTAGAGATGCCTACTGGCTGTAGTAGGTTTTACTATGTATTTAGGTAAGGCGGGTCTTCTCTATTACTGAGTACCGCCAAAGGTCTCGGTCCAGTGACATTGTCTTGGAGAGGTGTAAGTGTGTGAGGTCGGAGTTTATCAGCTCGTCCCAGGATTTTCTAGGTCTGCCTATTCCGTGGCTACCGTCTATCTTTATTGCCCTGCACTTTGTTATACAGCTATCGACTTTCATGCGCATCACGTGTCCGTACCAACGTAGCCTTCTCTCGAGTAAACAACATCTGATCCCTCTTATTTCTAATTTTTTCCTTAGTTCGTTTATGCTTTGCTGTTCACGTATGTTACTGTTACACATCCAGCGGAGCATGCAAGCTTCGTTCCTCTCTAGTCTGCGTATATCCTCTGCGCACAATGCCCAGGTCTCACTGCCATGCAACATTGCTGTTCGTATGCAGGCATCGTACAACCTGCCTTTCATTTTTAGGGAGAACCCTTTAGCGGCTAATAGTGGTATAAGCTCTCTGAACTTTTTCCATCCAGTTCTGACTCTAGCTACTGTACTTTCAGAGCACCCTCCCCCACTGCTGATTTTATCGCCCAGGTAACGGAAGCTGTCCACTATTTCTATAGAGCCCTCTGCGCAATTGAAAGAGTTAGTATTTTGTGGGCACTCGCTGCTACTTATTGCACCAGAGCACCGCCCACATGTAAAATCTAAGTTCTTAGTTAGCTTACCTGTGATCCCACTACATCTTTTATGCACCCATACTTTGCATTTGGGAAATTTTGAACTTCTTGAACTTCAGGCCCTTTTCAACTTCTTTTAGTGAAATGTTTTGGTCAGAAAGGATAAAGGCGTCTATGTGCATATTATTATTATTGTTATCATTATTGGATTGGCAGTATCAGTAGAGGGTCTGATGCCATGCTTTGCAGCATAGTTACGTTCCTTTATGGTCTGAGTTCAAATCTCGCTGAAGTTACCTTTGCCTTTCATCCTTACGGGGTCGATAAAACAAAGTACCAGTCCTGCACTGGAGTTGATTTAATCGACTTTCTCCTCTCCCAAATTGCTGGCCTTGTGCCTATGTAAGACGCTATTATCATTATTTTTTTGTTACTGTTCTTTGTTGTTGCCAGGAAATTAAGGCCCCATGTTTGACTGGTATCAAAATTGTGATGTTTATTGTTTTATATCTTTATTTGACATGGTGTGTGTCATGTGCTCATGCTAACCTATAACAATGTAGTGCCTTAGCAGTTTAACAGTAAGGAGTAGTATTAACTCCTTTGATACTAGATAACAGTTAAAGCCTTTGATACCGAATAACTTAATCTTTTTTTAATACCAAATACCAAATAACAGTTAGCACCTTTGATAACAGTTAATGCCTTTGGTACCAAATAACTGTTAATTCTTTTGATACCAAATAACTTTTGACCACCTGAAACTGCCCTTGGTTCTGGGATACAAAGTTGTTTATTTTAACCCTTTAGCATTTAAACCAGCTGTATCTGTCCAGAATTCTCTCACCTCTTTCTGTTCAAACCAGCTGTAACTGACCACCCATACTGATGTTAAGGTATTATTCTCAAAATAAATAATATCAAAATCTCATAGATTCGATATTATGTGAGATAAAGCCTTTACCACAAAAATACAATAGTATATATAGAGTAATGTAAATGCTAAAGGGATAAGTATTTATATTTATCTGAAAACCTTTCATCTTAATTTTCTGTAAGAATCTGTTAAGTTCCAATTGCCAACTCAATAATAAGAAAGTTAGTTATATTGCTAAATCCTTCAAAATTTATGATTATTTGAAAATCGTAAGCAATATCTTTCATTAGAAATATGGTAAGGATAGGGTAAATTTATGTATTCCTTATAGTTACATTATTTTGTTGATTACTACTCTTCTAACACCTGACTCAAAGTGACCAACATTCAACTCAACCACAGAATAATTATCATCAAATTACCAGTTCTGTTACTATTTTAACCTTTTAATGAAATATACTATTTCAATTAATTAATTGTTTCTACTTATGGCACAAGGCCAGCAATTACCCAGTGCATTACTGGTACTTTATTTTATTGACCCCGTAAGGATGAAAGGCAAAGTCAACCTCGGCGGGATTTGAACTCACTCCGTATTTCAATTAATTAATGAAGAATTTTGAGGGATTTACTTTTATTTCATTACTATGATAGTAACTCAACATGGTTCTTATAAAATTAATTGTTTCTACCTTAGGCACAAGGCCAGCAATTACCCAGTGCATTACTGGTACTTTATTTTATCGACCCCGTAGGGATGAAAGGCAAAGTCAACCTCGGCGGGATTTGAACTCAGATCGTAAAGGGACGTAACTATGCTGGAAAGCATGGCGTCCGACCCTCTACCGATACTGCCAAAAATTAATGTTGGAAGAATTCAATTTAAATAGTAACACTTTAAAATGAGTGATTTTGTTTCATAGAATCAGAGCCAGTTTTGGGTAGGTTAGTGTCAAGAGTTAATCTTTGTGGGGTTGATAAGGACAATTGCCAGTTATTTCTACCCAATACTACCTATTTAGAGTTAAATGGACTGAACCACTTGAAAACTAAGTGTCTTGGCAATAAATACAATACTAATGCCAATGTTCAGATACAAACTGCCAGATCTTTTGGCAGTTTTGTATGGTAGACTCTTTTGATGAGGTCACCTGTACTCTCATTGCACTTGTAGCAAACAGCAATAAATTGTAAATAAGTTAATTTACTTATTAGCCTTGACCTTTTGCAGTTAGAAATAACTGGTTGACTTTATACCTCCAAATATAGTACATATTTTCCTCCACTAGGTGGAAAAAAGTAGAAAAATGTACTAAAATGTCTTCAGTAGATTTGAATTCATTTGTAGATTGACAGTATCGGTAGAGAGTCGGACACCATGCTTTCCAGTATAGTTACGTCCCTTTACAGTCTGAGTTCAAATCCCGCCAAGGTTAACTTTGCCTTTCATCCTTACGAGGTCGATAAAATAAAGTACCAGTAATGTACTGGGTATTTGCTGGCCTTGTGCCAAAAGTAGAAACAATTATCTATATGTTATGGTAAACACACCTTATTCACTTGGATCAGCCTGATTCTTCATCTACAACAATATATGTTTCTAACGTTATTTCTTGACACCTATGTTTATGCTTTATTTACACAAATGGCACTCTGTCATACAAACATCTATAATTGTTTATATTCAAAGTATATTAATTTTATTTTGGCTAACAAATAACATTAAATAACTGTTTTTATGTAAGTTGATTCACCTACTGTTGGTTTTGAGGGTACACAAGAGGAGCCCAATCTTTTGAATTGCAAATCTGATGTTTATCAAGAATACCCTTGACCTTTTCATCTAGCTTTTCCTGACTACTCACTATGTCACTTTGACATTGGATTGTATCAGGCAAACAAAACTGATTGATTAGCTCTGTTTATATAAAGACCGTTTTTTTCTTCTTGGCACTTTTCATGTATATATTCAACATTCTATCTCTTACAATCTTTTCTTAGTGAAAATCTGCTCACAGTTGGCTCAGCATTGATAAGTGAAACCTTTCATCCTTCTCTCTCTCTCCATATATGTATATGTGTATGTGTATATATATATATATATATATATCATTGTGGATTGGCAGTATTGGTAGAGGGTCGGACGCCATGCTTTCCAGCATAGTTACGTCTCTTTACGATCTGAGTTCAAATCCCGCCGAGGTTGACTTTGCCTTTCATCCTTACGAGGTCGATAAAATAAAGTACCAGTAATGTACTGAGTATTTGCTGGCCTTGTGCCAAAAGTAGAAACAATTATTTAATATAGAAATTGCTTCTACAGGACTAGAACTGTTTCATTCATATGAAATCATCAAGAATGCATTCCTGATGATTTCATACAAATGAAACAGTTCTTGTCCTGTAGAAGCCATTTCTATATTAAATAATGGTGTTTATACTCTTCTAATGTATTGAGTACCTTTTTAATTGTGGTTAACCCCTCCCCCCAATTTCACTTAGGATGGATATATATATATATATATGTATATGTATCTTACACATACATACATGAATTTTTTATTTAACCTTGATCTGTCTGTCCCTAGTCTTTCTAATTGGCTCTCTTGTTATTTATTTGTTCAGTACATTTAATTCTACACTATATCACCCACCCAGCTATCAGAAATATGTCCCAAATAATCTGGGAATGTTTCCTCTTGCAGATTAAATCTTTTGCCTACTTAAACCAAGCAATCGGAACAAAATGTTGTCCCTTAAAACTACCTTAAAGTTTAGGAGCCACTTTTTTTTACAAACTGCTAATTACATGTTCATATAATAATCAGCATTATCACCCCCACCATTTAACGTCTATTTTCCATGTTTGCAGGGGTTAGATGGGTTGTTATGTTATGAGGATAGACTTGTCAGTTGACCATGTCTTGCTCATATACTCCATTTTTGGTTTAGTTTTCTATGGCTAGATAGTCTCCTTAACACCAACCACTTTACTGTGTATACTTGGGAGTTTTTTTTCATGGCACCAACACTGCCACCTTGCAGAGTGGACTGGGTGATTTTTATTGTGGTACCAGTAATGACTGCTTTACAAGGTCGACTGGGTGCTTTTTATCATAGAATCAGCACTGCCACCTTACATTTCTACCTGGCAAGCATGGAGGTGTGTGTTCAAGACCTTCAGGTGCTAATGTCCATTTTTTTCTGTTTTATGCTCTTTTATTTCGACTATTTTTTTATAGTAAAAAGTTTTGATGATGCTTTTACCTTCTCATAAACTAATAAATGCATTTCAAAGTTATATTTGTCTTGCAAGTGACTTGATCTGAGACTGTGTGAAGCTAATACATATTGTAATTTCAAGCAACCACCTAGAGGTTCTCTAGGTGGTTGCTTGATCTTCTAGTAATGCAGCCTATGCTCTTTAAATCATACTCTGCCATCTTTAAAAAAAAAAGGACGATACATTGGATAATGTAGTCTTAGATGATTGAAAATAAGACATGATGGTCACACCTGGATTGTCTTTCATCATAGCTCTGTTTGATCAAGGGCTGATTTGGATATACCAACAACTGTCATTTAACCCTTTAGCATTTGCATTACTCTACATTTACTATTGTATTTTCATGGTAAATACTTTATTTCACATAATTATCTCACATAATATTGAATCTATAAGATTCTGATATTATTTATTTTGAGAACAATACCTTAATATAAGTATGAGCAGACAGCTATGGCCAGTTTGAACAGAAAAAGGTGAGAGAATTCTGATGGATACAGCCGGTTTAAATACTAAAGCGTTTAAGCATTAATCAACAATACTAAAATTTTAAAAGTATATATTTTATCTTAATTTATTTTCTCTTTTCTTTTATGTAGAAAACATGTCAAACAAAGATATGAAAGGACATTTCTTATTGTGTTAAATAAATACATGACAGTCTCCTGGTGATTTGCATGATATACACATCAAGTACACTCAATAAAATGGTTGGTGATAGGAATGACATCTTATCACCAAAGTGTCTTTTCGGCTGTGTCAAAGGCATGATGACCCCAATAGTGCTGGTGTCATGAGAAAATGCAGTTAGTAGAGCATGGGGTTGTAGGCTGCTAGCCCGTGTGTGTACTCAGAGTGTGGGAAATATATAAGCGAGCTGCAGGTTCCTGGTTAGTTTGTGGCACCAGTAGCTCCACTGGAGTACCAACCTGGTCTATTAATGACCTGTCTGACCCTTGCAAGTAGGGAAGGTGGAAATAAATGATGATGGCGATTTATATATTCCCTTTCTTGTAATCCTCTCATTTATGGGGCCATTTTGTAAGACTAGTCTTAGTTGTTGCTTAGCTATATCCCTCTTGTATGACAGCAGACCAAGACCACTTGTAAGTAGATATGTAGGTTAAGAATCAGGTTTGAATGCTTGCTTGCTTCTGTGTAAATAAAATAGTCTCCACTCAGGTATGTAATATATCTAACTATTGATGTCACTACCAATGGAAAGAGAGGTGTGTGTGTGTGTGTGTGTGTGTGTGTGTGTGTGTGTGTGTGTGTGTGTGTGTGTGTGTGTGTGTGTGTGTGTGAGAGAGAGAGAGGTGATATGGGGATGTAAGCTAATTTGCTTCTAGAAAAAATTTTATGTGTGTGTGATTGTGTGAGCATGTATTTATATATGTATATACATACATACACTAATTGTGTGTGTGTATATATCTAATCAAATCATTTAACCTTTTCATTACCATATTTCTAGTGCCCAGGATCTTAAAATCATTTTGAAAATAACTAAGAATTTTGAGGGATTTAGTAATGAAAGTAACTTTCTAATTATTAAGCTTGGTCATAATTTCTAGATGTTGATTCTGTCTTTGTTTTAGTTCTCACTGTTAGAGGCTGTATTCAATACTAGGACCTCTGATATACCCGACTTTTTGACAGATATATATAAATGGGATAACTTGGTAGAAGCAAGATGGCTGAATGGTTATGAGGTTTACTTTGCAATTATTGGGTCCTGGGTTTGATCTCACAGCATAGCATGTTGGGCAAGTATCATTTATCATTGCCTTTGGTTGATCCATGAAATTGTTTGGAAAGCTGTCTGACGGGCTGTACTGATATATCACATCTTATGTTATACTGAACCTCCCTGAGAATTACATTCACGGTACATGAGTCTGTGGAATGGTCAGCTACTTACATGTTAATTTCATGAGCAAGTTATTGTTACAGCTCACACCTGTGTAGGTTAAGCTGGCCTTCTATGAAGTTACCTTTCAGAGGTTTCTTTGGGCTTTTTTTTAATGACATTGGCCTCAATGTGAAATGAAGCATCCTGCTCAAAAGCATTCTGCCTGGTCCAGGCATTGAACCCATAACCATATGATCACAAATCCAACACTCTAACCACTCGGCTGCTGTCAGTGTGGCAGAAACAACAATCATATCAAAAACACCAGCAGCAATACCAATAGCCTACCTTCTCAAAAAAAGGGAGAATAGGCAATATTTGAAATAAAGCTGGAATAGTCATGGCTGGAATGTGCTTGATAATAGGTCTGCTCAATCTGAGCTGTCTCGAGGCTATACACCAGCAAAGACAACCAAAACTTTAACAACTGTAGCAAAACAAGAACAACTAGTATTCATAAGTAACAAGAAGCAGAGTTAACTGCTGTAAACAACAGCTTTACTAAGAGTAGCAGAGTAACAGCAATATAACTGACAAAAATCAAGTGGAGCCTACTGGCTCTGGGTGTGGTGATAGCAAGTGCCCAGATGGGATAAAACTTTTCCCATTCAAAGGAGATAAATCTCTAATCTGTGATGCCATGTGCTGCAACATATTTGTCACTTCAGCCACAAACCTAGGCACTGCCACCAACTGTTTCCTTTCCATATTGGTAGCCATCAAGATTTCTGGTGTCTTTTGGTCCCTAAACTGCTATTTTTATCTCTTAATTTGGGAGGAGTGCATCCCATCTGAAGAAGGAGCCCTGTGAAGTAGAGCGACTGATGCAGCATGTGTCTTTGGCTGTTCTCTGTGGTAATGCCTTTGCCATTTTGTTGTGGGTTGCCAGCTGCGATATACCACCTGGACTGGGATGTAAATTCTGCTGCTCCCTCTCCCCTTTCCCTTACTTTCACAATATAATGTTTTTTCTCTTCATTTTTTATTGCAAACGTTATATAATCCATTTGAAAGTTGTTGCATAAAAAACGAAAATTATTAATGAAAATGAAAAAAAACCAAACACAAACTACAAAACTACAAACTGGGTAATTTTTAGCCATAAAACTTATAAATATTATATTTATTTTATACTAGCTGGCCCCATGCTGTCAAAAATGACGGCTAATTGTAATATCTATACATAATATAAAAAAGAGATGTTTGTTTGTTAGTTGGTTCCTTCATCAGTCGACGTCATCACCCCTTCCTTCCTCAGTCATCTCTAGTGTGTGACGGACAAATACACAAAGCTTTTATTTTTTAATAGATGTTGGATGTGTAATGTAAGTGTAAGAGTAAGGCAGAGCTTGGACAAGTTGAGGGAGAAGCTGGGTTTAGGAGGAATCTGAGGTGGTGTCCTGGAGAGAAGACTGCATTGGTATGGACATGTGATGCACATGGACAATGATCGTTGGGTGAAGAAGTGCCAGGAAATCCCAGTGGATGGAAGCTGCAGTAGACTAAGAAAGACCTTGGCAGAGGTTGTGAGAGCTGACTTCAAATCACTGAGTCTCACACAGGAGATGACAAAGGAATGCGATGAGTGGAGAGATACCATATTCAACCCATGCAAGTGTGGAAAAATGAACGTAAAAACGATGATGATGATGTAACATATAATCTATGTATTTCTCTCCCCTGCCTCTCTGTCTCTCTTTTCATACTTCACTTCTTTTATGTCTAGTCTGTCGAAGTACAGACTTAATTTTAATTAAGGTGTTAAACATGGATTAAGTTTGTAAAGCTAAAGAACAAATAAACAAAAACAGAAGGGTGAGTGGGAGGTCAAAAAAACAAAGAAACATAACACAAAAAACAAAAACTTCTCTAAATTTAGTTTTGATGATGCTATTAATGTTGATATTGTTGTGGATACTGATGGCTGTAGTGCTGCTGCTAATAATGGTTTGGCTAGTTTAGGTTAGTTTCTGACAGAATATTATTGAATTCAATTAACAAAGGTCATAAGTAAGTTGGTGTTAATATACTGAATGCAGGGAGTTGGTGTTAATATATTTAATGCAGGGAGTTGGCGTTAATATATTGAATGCAGGGAACATTAAAAAGCTAACTAGGAAGATATATGCAAATCTCTGTATGTATCTGGTTTAGAAAAATCACTTTGTATCACTAGGTGTTATGAGAGGTGACTAAGGTTGGTACTAGGGCATCAAGCTGTAAAATATTGCCTCAAAAAGGATCCTGTGATAAGTATGAAGACAATCATGGGGCTCCATAAAGCTAACCCTTGGTTTAAGTGAGATAGTTGGGGGACACATGAGTTGTGAAAAACATTATTCAATGTATTATTCAAATATGATTAATTGTGATGGTTTATTTACTCCTGTGTGTAAATAAATAAATAAATGATCCATGTGAAGGCACATAGTTTAATGGTTAGGGTATTCAGCTCAAGATTGCAGTGATGTGAGTACATTTCCCACTGGTGTGTTATGTTTTTTAGCAAAACACTTTATTATTTCATGTTGCTCCAGTCCACTTAGCTGGAAAAAATGAGTTGTACTTGTATTTCAAAAGACCAGCCAGGTTATACATTGTCACATTAAATTTCCCTGAGAAATATGTTTAGGGTGCAATTGTCTGTGGAATGCTCAGCTACATGCATGTTAATTTCTTGAGCAGAATGTACAAATGTTTAAACAACTGGAACACTCATCACTGGAACCAACAGAGGTCCTGCAACGACATTCATAATAGTTGAGTGAGTTAATGATTGAAGGGTTTAGCTGTGGTAGAATCAGGACAAGGAACATTTAACAAGTATTTATATAATATTTAAGATTGCTAGTCCAATGTATTTTGAAGATATGTGAGAGTTAATGTAACATTGAAACACTCATTAACTTTTAACATCCTGTACTGTAACTGAACATTTTAGAGAGTAACATCCTGTACCCTATCAAACTGCATTAGCAAAACAGTCATGAAATATACAAAAACAGTACTATGACTGTATCACATTAAAAGTTTTTAGTTTACTGTAAATTTTCATAACAATCTGTCCATTAGTAATGATACTATTAATGATACTATAAATGATACTATAAACATTTGATATTCTGTGAAATCATTGCAGATGTTGAGGGAAAATGTAATGAAAGTAATGATACTTTAATATCTCTAAAAACTAAATTTACTTTCATTTTCGATTTATTATTTTTTTTTTTAAATTTACTTTTCTATGTTAACACGAGTACTGTGTTTTGATATTTACATATATATTATAGAAATGAATCCTTTTTAAAACTAGATATATTTCTTTCCCTACTTTTTTTTAATGTTTGTGGATTGGTCTAGGAAGAGCTGTGCCTATTCATCAATGAAATGGGAGAAATATTGATTTTTAGCTAGATATATTGAGGCAAGTGAAGCAATGTGTCTTATAAAGTGTGTACAATTCTATGTTGGTTCCAGTTCTGAATTAAAATACCAAGTATAGTTCTAGATATATATCTTGTCCTTCTTTTAAAGCATCATTCATCATATATATATTGGCAAATAAGCCCTGGAGATGCTTCTTAAATATATTAAATATATTACATGTTGATAACAGTCCATAACACATTAAAATTGTATTATTGGTAATATAAAAGTATTATTTTGAACAAAGATTTTAATAGTTAGGAGAGAACTGGGCATAAAGTCATGGAACTTTATGAAAAATTAGGTTGAGCAGGCTGAGGAACTGTTGGAACTATTAGATTAGTTATCTTCATTTTCAGCATTATTCTACGTTTGATTTCTATGCTAGCATGAGTTGGATGGGTTGTTATGGTTTGATGCAATTTTTATTTGGAGTTACTGCCTCCCTAGACAAGTTAGAAGACCACGCTATGCTTGTTTATTCCAATTTTGGCATGGTTGGATGCCAACCATATGGAGTGTACTCAATGCATTTTATTATGGTAACAATATGAGAGAGCACTCTAACAACTCTGCAAAATTTTGCAGAGTTGTTTGAGTGCTCTCTCACATTGTTACCATAATAAAATGCATTCAGTACACTCCATATGGTTGGCATCCAACCATGCCAAAATTGGAATAAACAAGCATAGCGTGGTCTTCCAACTTGTCTAGAAATTTCTATATATATATATATATATATATATATATATATATATATATATATATATATATATATATATATAGAAAACGGAGGCACTCAGGACAAAGATAATGGAAAGGTGGACAGTCCCATTTCCTCAGTCAACCTCTGGAAATCTCTACGGTTCAGTACATTAAGGTTGATACTGTTCATTCCAGTGCACATTGGGACATAAAACAGGTAGTAACAAGTTATGTCTTTTGGTGAATTACACAAATATAGAGTGTGCAAGAGCTTAGCCCAAAGAGAAAAAATATACAAAGAGAAATAGTAAAACAGAAGAGAATAATAGGGAGTGTAGTCCAACGTGCAGACAAAGAAGGGCAATGAGACATAGAAAAGGTAAGAGGGGAGAATAGAGGAAAACAGGCTGGGCAGTGTGATGTCTATTATATGACACACACAGACATAATAAAGAAAACAGTGTGTTATAGAAGGCTATAGCAATGCTGAATAAACATTATCACAATAACAAAGACATTGAAATGTTATTTCAAAATATTGAATTAGTTCTGAAATTTTTAGTATAAAACCCCTTTATGACAGTGTTAAGAGAATGAGAAAGAGAGATTATACAATTTTTGCAGGGGAGGAATTAATTGCTGAGTGCATTGATCACAATATATTACTGGTACATTCTATTAATACTGGAATGATAATGTGCAAAATTGGATCTGGTAGGATTTTTGACTCAATATCAGATGATTTATAGATATAAATTGAAGTTGTAGCCGCAGTAGAGCAGATCCCAATCAAACTGTTTGAGGCGGTCACAAAGCACTCAATGGTGCAAAAAGTTATTTTCGTCCAGAGTAAACACTAAGTTAAGTGTGACACCAAGAATAAAGTAACCAAGTGTATGTGGCCATAGTTATACCACAACAATGATATATACAAACAGGTAGGAATCTAACCTGGACCATCTCGAATAGATAAGAATCAATAGAAATCGATAAAAAATCTTTGATAATTTTCTGGGACTCTGTGAAGGTACATCACAAGTTGCACAATGCATATGCAAGTTGTAAGTGCATCTAGCAATTGTTTAGCGGTGGAATGGGAATCCTTTCCTCAGCAGATGTTCATTTAATATTATCCAACATAGTTCTGCCTGGATTAATATATATATATTAGAAAGAGTCAAGGCTCGACAGCTGAGCTCTTGCCATTTCAACAGCTAGTTCCAGACAAGTATCTGTTGAATAATGGTCTAACTAGTTTAATACAGGTTTAATCCTGATATATACTGGTGTATATATTGTGGTAGGACAAGAAATAAACTTTTGATTGATGGACCCAGTTGTCTGACTTTGTCAGTTTAGCCACTTTATTTCTACTAATTCTACTGAGAAAGATATTAACATTGCAACATACCATCCTCCCTCCATTCTTTTGTAAATCTGACACCATGTGCCTAGCTGAAAGAAATCAATATTGTATTAAATAAAAGCTGCAAAGAGTATTCTTTGTTAGTTTAGACAGACATTCTTTGAAGCTGTAGAAAATTGGAAAGTCAGCTAAATCAAACAATGTCATGATGCCAGTTTTATTGTCAGAAGATCAATGTCTCTTCATAGTAAACAGAGAGGGAGAGTGATATATATAAAATAAGTGGTTCAGTAGATTTGTGGTTTACTGAGGAAGGTACCAAAACCAGCACTCTATTCTATGGCATTTTGGTTTTGCTTGATTAACAAGTCTGATGAGCAGGGCTGGAGTCGGGTCTTTAACATTTACATATATCCCGAGCCAACCATCTGTAAAACGGTTGTAACTGCATATAATCAATAAAGAAACCTTGTTTTGTTTTATACACACACACACACACCAGGCTATTGGTATGAATGAAGAATCATGAAACTACCATCGATTAGTCTGCATATTGATATTTTGCCCTTTGAAACGATTGTAAAATGATGGATTAATTACCACCTCACTTTGTTTTTCTCATTCTTTCATTGTTTCACATTGTGTATATGTGGGTTGGATGGGATGTTTGGAGACAATGTTTTGCATCTGGATGCCCTTCCTAATGTCATTGCTTTTAGTCGCCTCTTACAATATGCAGAGATAGTGTACCTATCCTACAAACCGGGATACACATGGCTTGGATATGCATAACATTTCTCTTATACAAACAATTAGTTTATAAAAATGCAAATTTTCCTGTTTGTATGATTGATCATGTATCTGGTAATACTGGTACATGTGACATACCGATCTTCGACTCCAAAAATTAAATACACCATTATTGATGATACTGGTCACTAGTTCATACATAACAGTTGGATTATTTTATATATTTAAACTATATTAATCTGTATAGCTCTGCGATCAGAGAGTCATTCCATGTAGAGCTGCTACTTCTCTGAATTGAGAAATCACAGCACTGATACTATGGGCATGTGGTTAGAATGATGTCAGGAAAGAATCGCTGGGCAGATTTTACGGGCAAAATCTACTGACAGGAGACCCAGGGGTAGACCTCAAGCGAGATGGTCTAAATAAGATCCATGAGCATGGCTGGTCTTGCTTTGGGATCCAGCTGGATCAATTGGAGATGGCTGCTTCAGACAGGACCCGCTGGAAGGAGTGTTTCAAGACTCTTCCCCTCACAGCCCTCTCAAGAGTAAGTGGGCAAAGACAAAGAATCTGTATAAATTTATAAACAATAGTCTGAGAGTAGAAAACAATGATAACTTTCTTTAAGAAAATCCAACCATTCATACTACTAATATAACCCTCTCCCCACCTAGTTCATTCTTTGTATGTTGAAAACATGAGTTGTATTTTCTAGAGTCAGCTTAAGATAGCCTGTACTATAAAATGCAATCTGAAACACCCACAATGACGCATATGCACTTAACATGTTTGATTATGTATATGTGAGTGTGCATATGTGGCATGTACCTATGTGCTGTGTGTACCTATATCCTTACTGTGTGCATGTATATTTGGTGTGCGTGTGTCCTTCTATAAATGGTAAGCAGTTAAATCCTATAATAAAAAAATTTACATGAAAAGGGAAAGAGAAAAATAGAATAAAAATAGTGTTTAGTGTCTCCTGGAAAATACAATTCTTCAGTGATTTTCAATAGTGCCAGTGTAATGTTACTGATATCAACATCTGCCAATGACAGATAACAACAACAGCAATCATCATAATAATAAATTTTTTTTTATTCCCCTCAAAACAAAAGCTCACTTGTTGTGTGTGTAGTTCTGAATGTAAAAAGTAAAACAGACAAAAAAGAAAAACTCCAAAATCTATCAGAAATGGAAGAAAATATTGATTAATTTTGGTGTTGTGAAGCAAACCTAAAAGATGGCGCCTGTACTAAATGCTGCAATCATTAAGTAGCAGTGTTTACTTGATGGCAACAACAAAATAAATAAAAGGAAGAGACAGAAGTTGATAAATATAGTTGGAATAGGAATGGAAAAGAATGAAAACACATATGAAGCAATAAAGACAAACAGATCTGATCAAAATCACCTTGTCTAGAAAACATCAATTTTACTCCAATATGATGGTAGCAGCAGTAGTGGTGGTGGCAGTAGAGCTGAGAAAACACAAAACAAAAAGCGATTGAGGTTAGAAGTGGACAGAAGATATTAACAGATGATGATGTGTGTGGACAGAAGTAGTAGACTAAAGAAGTTGACAGTAGTTAACAGAAGAAGAATTAGATGAGACAAATGTAGTTTCATATAGTTTGCTAATTCAAATGTTTTAGAATCTTCATTATTGGACAGATTGTTGAGAAAATTTACAGCATTGCAGTAAAGAATTTAATTTCTTAATGTGATGCAGTCATAGTGGTGTTTTGTACTTTTGAAGAATTTATTGCTAATGTAGCTACATGTAGTTTGTTGATTCAAATGTTTACAGTGTCTTTACTAGTGGACAGATTGCTGTGAACAATTTGCAGTATTAGAGTGAAGACTTAAATTTTTAATGTAATGCAGTCATGGTGCTATTTTGTACTCTTCAAAAATATCTGGTTAATGTGGTTTGACTCAGTGCAGGAATTTAAGTGTTAAACTTAATAGCATTGACTCTAGTAATATTTCTATTTAAAATTACTACAGTTTATGTAGTACTATACAGAAATCTAATCAAATTTAGTTAATTAGTAGTCGGTCAGAGATTATACTGGCATACGTACACACAGATTTTTATAATTCATGGTGTGTGTGTGTACACATGCATTATCACTACTGTTTAACATCTGTTTTCCATGTTTGCATAGAATGGACAGGTTGTCGTGTCAGATGATGATATATAGCTCATGTTTCATTTTTTTGCATGATTTCTACCACTTTACAGCATGTTTGGGAGCATTTTATTTTGGTACCAGCACCACCATTTTATAGACTGGGCTGGGGGAATTTTATCATAGTGCCAGCACTACCCCCATTACAACACTAGGGTGCTTGTTGTGTCTTTGGCCTTGCTGGGAAGGACACCAGCACTATCCTATGTCAACATTAAGGTACTTGTGTCTTTGGACATGATGGGAAGGCAATGAGTAGGTGTAGTGGTAATTATATGTTGCTTGCTGAGAGAGGTGAAGAGTAGGGGAGCAACCAGTGGGTCATGGAGGTGGTCTTGAAGAAAGTGAATGATCTCTGGCAGCATATTGTGGGGCATGTTGGCCTGAGGTAGACAAGGACTGTGAATGGAGGATGTAAGAGGAGTCGCATGCATTTGTTTTTCTATGCTGGCATGGATTGAATGAGGAAGTGGAGGCAATGGTGGATGTAAGTGTAAGAAGACTAAAGTTAGGGACTTAGATGGTGAGGGAGGTGTGGGAAGGTGGTACTTTATCTTATCAATTCTCGAGGGATGAAAGGGAAAGTTGGCTACAGTGGAATTTGAGACCAGAACATAAAGAGCCGTAACAAAATACTGAAATGCATTTCAGTTGTAGAAGGGTGTTTATGTGTATATATGCATAGGCATGTGTCACAGATATAAATAGAGATATATTTCCATATACAGTTATGGAGGCACATGGCTTAGAGCATTGGCCTTGCAATCGAAAGGTTGTGAGTTCAATTCTCAGACCGGGTGACGTGTTGCAGTGGAATGATAGGGACTCTCATAGAAATCAAGCCAGAATCAGTTCCCGTCCCACCCTTGCAAGCAGGGAAAAGAGGACGTATGATGATGGTTAGACATTTACACTTAGGAGAATATTGGGATAAGGCAGCATGGATTTTGTGTTTGTGTGTGTGTGTGTTAGTAAAAGCATATATGTGCACAAACATACATATATCTATATAACTGTGTGAGTTAGTAAGAGCATTTGTCTGAATAAATGCATACATGTATCTATATAACTGTGAGTAAACAAGTGTAAATAGATCAGCCGAAGGCAGAAGGGAGTGCGGGGGAACATAAGCATGCTACAAAAGCCATTCTTTCACTGTGACAAATAGCAGCAGAGCTAAACAAGTTAGCATAACAGGAAATCTAAACATTGTAAGTCACCAAGTCTTTCCTGAGACTACAACGTAGGTAGGCAGGCACATACGTAGGCAACAATGATGACGATGATGATAACACTTCATTTTCAACTCCACAACAAAAACACCAATGACGATGATGATAATGGCAAGAATGACAGCGACAACAACAGCCGAGAACAATGACATCACCACCACCACCACTATGACGACATCACCACCACCACCATTATATGCACATAAACTCAACAGAAATACTAACTTATCCTTTTTAATATGTTGGATTGGCAAAATCCTTAGAATATTGGACAAAACAGCTTTGGATATTCGTTTTGTCTCTTTACATTTTGAGTTCAAACACACATGCCGAGGTCAACTTTCATTCTTCTGGATTTGATAAAATAAAGTACCGTATTTCCCGGTGTCGAAGACGCTACTTTTTTCCTAAAATAAGTCTCAAAAATCTACCATGTGTCCTGGAAGATGAAGGTTTTTTGGTTGTCAAAATTAGGTTGCGTCCCTGAGGACGAAGTGTCTTCGGCACCGGGGAATACGGTACCTGTCAAGTAGTGGTGTCAATTTAACCCTTTAACTATATTTAACCCATTACTCTATATTTACTATTATATTTTCACAGTAAATGTTGAATCGCTCATAAATATCTCACATAATATCGAATCTATGAGATTTTGATATTGTTTATTTTGAGAACAATACCTTAACATCAGTACAAGTGGCTGGTTACAACTGGTTTGAACAGAAAGAGGTGAAAGAATTCTGACCGGTTACGGCCAATTTAAATACTAAAGGGTTAATCAACTTGTGTTTGAATTAGAAACTGTTATTGTTGTAGAAATAATTGAGCTGTAAATGTCTCACAGTTGTTGTTGTTTAGCCACAGGTCAACTCTGATCAAGTACACTTGTGGTTAAAGGCATTTTACTAGGAACATCCCATCTTTTCCCTGTGCTTACAGAATCTAGGACCACATTATCCAACATGTAATTTTTTTTTTAGACAGTGGGTGTGTTTTGAGGGAGACTTGGTTTACTATTTCTAGTAAGTTGAGTAACCACATAGAGGTTCCTTTGTAGGCTTATTTGTTTGACAGTATTTAGTCATGCCTTTCTGTGGTTTGACAGTATTTAGTCATGCCTTTCTGTAGTGTTGAATTGGCAGAGTTGTTCGAATGTCAGATAGAATGTTTTGCAGTATTTGTTAAGGCACTCTGCACCCTGATTTCAAATCCTGCCTCGGTCAACTTTGTCTTTCATCTTTTTGAGCTTGATAAATAAAGTACCAGTCTAATAATAGAGTTGATTCTTCCTCTATATCTCTTTCTCACTTCTTTTCTCTTCTCTATCTTTCTCTAGAAGAAATTGGCTGTGTCCTGACCTTGAGTTCTGCTCCTATTATTTCCATCAGGAGTTAAACATCCTTTCTTTTCCTTTCCTTTCTGTGTTTGGAGTTCAAATTCTATCATTGTTGAATTTGTATTTCTAGCTTTTTAGAATAAATAAATAAATACTACATTTGTATGTATATATTTCATTTATTCATCTATGCCTCACTTCCTTACCTATTTCTGGCTAAGTTCAATGCTATGAAATATGTTGACAAGTTGGGTTTTGTTTCACTTGTGGTGTTGGGAAAGGCATGAATGTCACAAACAATCAAACTCACACACATATATATCAACACCACCATCACCATCATCATCATCGTCTTTTTATGTTTGTTTTTATGCTGGCAAGGGTTGGACGGGTTTTCATGGTTTGACATTGGACGGAAAGGAGACCTAATCTTTATCTCACGGATGATGCTAGTTAAAACCATTATTCTTATTTAAGACCATTATTCAAATTAGTATTGAATGTAAATGTTATTACAGGAATTCTTTTCCTGATGACTAAACTTAAATTGTTTCCATGTGTGTGTGTGTGTGTGTGTGAGAGCGTCGGGTAACTCTTCACACAAACTCGGACCATCTAAAGTCTGTCTCAAGCCAGGAGGTTTGTCAGGCCAGTGCTTATCCTAGTTCTGTGGTGTGAAACAATTGAGAGTACAAAACTTCTCCTCCCTGCTGGACAGTTGAATGAAGTATTTTGCTCAAGAACACAACACACAACCCAGCCTAGGAATCAAACCTGCTTCATTATAATTGTAAGTCCAACACTCTTACCACTAAGCCATGTATCATCACAACTTGAGTCATGGTAGAAACAAACACAGACGTGCTTCTATGGTAGAAATGATATGAATGAATTATGTGAAACTAGTAAGGGTTGTTAACCCATGCTAGTGTGGAAAAATAGACTTTAAACAGTGATGATGATGTTAATATGAATGAGATTGATAATGCCACACTAGCTTCAATTCAGATCCCTATCTGGGTTTGCCTCCTTTACTTCCAATTAGCCCTTCCCTCTCTCACTCCTAATGTTTCTATTTCTATAAAAAAGATAGATGCACATGCACACACTCATGCATACTCACACCAACACACAAATGTACAAATACACACACTCACACAGACACACATGTATGAGAGAGAGACAGCATGAGTGTAATCAGATCTAATGTAACCACCCAGCAAATACAAGATGGTTTTAACATTAAGTGGCAAGCTTTCTCACTGAAACAAACTAGCTTCTAAAGTAGTGTCTATATGTGTGCTTGCCTCTGTGTATGTGTGTGTTTGAATGTGTTCATGTGTGTGTGCATGTGTTTATGAGTGTGTAGGAGGAAGTGGTTGCAATTAAAAATGTTACATGATTGCTTGTTAGCCATGAAATCTATTAATGTCTTCACTTATACCCCCCCCCCCCCCCGTCACCCGCCCACTTCTCTGCAAGAAGCATGAATGAGTTTGGTGAGTGATATGAAGTTGAAGAATATTTATGTAAACACAGCCAGTTGCAACTGTGCATATGTTCAACTGTGAAGAATGACTGAGAAATGTTGAACAGAGGACAACTGACCACATTCAAGATGGTGTACTCTCGGGCCTGGATTAATCGTGCCACTCCCCATCTTCATCCCCCTGCTTATTAAATTTTGCTTATCTATCTATGGCCAAATGTTATTTTAAGTGGTAGCATTCCTGAAACAATTAATTTTCTTTAGACATTAAAAAACATTATACATGACAAAAAGAGTACATTACTAGAAATCCTATACGTTATAAAATAAATAGGATGAGCTGGGGTCTCAATATGTAAACTTTTTTTTTTAAATCAACGTAAACAACCTAGAAAAATTACCAATTTTCCAACACCCCCGATTATTCCATCCCTCTTATTATTTGGGACCCAAGAGTCAATATTATGGATATTTCTGTGTAAGAATAACATGGAAAAGGTGTTGCCCTGATATAAACCTATATACATATTCTATATGTTTTCCTAACTCCTGACAGAGTTGTATGGGTGCTGTTGTGACATACGGTGTGTCTTGGGCATTTTAAACTTCACAGCCCATCTCCTCTCAAGGTCTGAGCATAGTTGATTTCTTCTAGAGATAGAGAAAGCGATATAAAGGAAAAATCAACCCCAGTACTGGGCTGGTACTATTTTTATTGACCATGAAAGGTTGAATCGCAAACTTGACCATGGCGAGATTTGAATTCAGGGTGGAAAGAGTTAGAATGAATAAAACTAAACTGGGACTCAGTCAGTTATGATAAGTGTTCCAGTTGATCAGATCAACAGAACAGCCCGTTTGTGAAATTAACATGCAAGTAGCTGAGCATTCTGCAGGCAGGTGTACCATTAATGTAGTTCTCAGGGAGATTCAGCATGACACCAAATGTGACGAGGCTGGTCATTCAAATTACTGGTACAACTCATTTTTGTTAGTTGAGAGGACTGGAGCAATGTGAAATAAAGAGTCTTGCTCAAGGACACAATGTGCCACTGGGAATCAAACGCATAACCTTACCATTGTGAGCCAAATATCCTAACCACAAAGCCACACAAAGCAATCTATCTAATCTTCTAACAAATATGTCAATTTGCTGCTGCCCCTCATCTCTGTCATCATCATCATTGTTTAACATCTATTTTCCATGATAGCATGGGTTAGACGGGTTGTCCCATTTGTTGCAAGTAAGATCAGGTGACCATGTCTTGCTCATACAGAACTGTTTCTGGCTTGGTTTCTATGGTTGGATGCCCTTATTAATGCCAACCACATTTACTGTATGGACAGGGGACTGGAGCAGCGGGTGTAAAGGCATGGGGGAAGGGTGGGGTGGGAGGTGTATGTAAGGGGGAGGGAGGATAGTGGTTAAGTGGTGTATACTAGTTGTATGCTTCTCTCTCTTTCTCTCTCTACACACACACGTCCTTTGGTCATTTCATGTTATAAATTTATCTATAGATAAATTCTCTTTCTATCCTCTCTCTTTCTCTTTCTCTTCCCCTTGCTCTCACTCTCTCTCTCTCATATATATATATATCATTTGGCCCATGGTGGCAAAGTTGAGTTTGAATTCCTGGCCTGGATGGTGTATTGTGTTCCTGAGCAAGACACTTTATTTCTCATTGATCTCAGTCTGCTCAGCTAGCAAAACTGCATTGCACCTGTAATACAAAGGGACAGAGCCTCGTCACACACTGTCACATTGAATCTCCCTGAGAATTGTGTTAAGGATGTACGGGTTTGTGGAATGCTCAGCCACTTGCATGGTAATGTCATGAGCAGGTTGTTCCATTGGAACACTTGGTGTCTAGCTGACAGGGGTCCAAACAACACACATACACACATATTGTGTATACATGTAGAAATATATCTAATTGAATTGTTTCTTATCTCCCCTTCCCTCTTACTCTCTTTTTTCTATATTTTCTTTCACAGCCCCTTTTTATCAAGTTTTATTTTTTCAACCCTTTCCTCTGAGTTGGTAAACTTTGAGGAATTTGTGTCATTTTCTCCTACGTTTATATATGTCGGTATGTATATGTGGGCATGTCTGTATGTGTGTTTGTGTGTGCATCTCTGTATGTATGTGTGTGTGTCTGTATGTATGTGTGAAAGTATGAGTATCATCACATCAACAACATTCCACCAATTTTATTTTTAACACTTGTCTGTGAAGTATATGTACAAATTTGAGCCAGATGAAATATTTTTCTGTGTGTAGCTAATTTGGGTGGTGTGACAGGGTTAGTTTGAAAAAAATGTGTTGTGTTTACTTAGTTTGGTTTTTATAGAGAAGTAAATAAACAAACTATCCCATGGAATTCTTCCTCTAACACTAGCAACAATAACTCCCACTGGAAACCACCAAGGTTTTCTTTTGGTTTTGATTATTCTTCAAAGAAATTCTTGTTTCAGAATTTCCTTTGTATATTTATTTATAGATATATTTATATATATTTATTTGTTCTTAAATTTGTTTCTTTCTTTGTGAAGGTCTATTTTGAAATGTAGTGTTGAAAATCTGTTTTTCACATATGTGTTCCTGTATTTTGATCTATTAACCCTTTTGTGACTGTATTTCTAATACAATACATTCTATTTCAATTAATTGATGAAGAATTTTGATAGATTTACTAAAATCATGTATATCCTTTTTTTTTATTACTTAGAATAGGTACACTGTATCTCTGCATGTTGTAAGAGGTAACTAAATGAGCTGGTGCCAGGAAAGGTATCTATCTGACCGTTAAACGTCTCAAAACATATCATTCAAGTCATGCCAGCATGGAAATATGGACATAAAATGATGATGATGGTATCATTACTCAGAAAATATCTTAACATACAGTTCATATATAATATTATGATGGGAGATTTAAATTTAAATAAACACTCTTTAAAATAGGTAGTTTTGTTTCATAGGCCAAGAGCTGGTTTTTGGCAGTTTGGCGATGAAAAGGTGAAGCTGGTGTTCAGGAGTTTGAGAGTCTCATGATAGCTACTATTTACTTTTTGTTATATGGCATAACTCTTTTGTGACCATGTTTTTAATGAAATACACTCTATTTTAATCAATTAATTAAACATTTTGAAGGATTTACTGAAGTTATAAAATTATTCCATTGCTATAACATTTTGTATATATATGTGTATTGAACAATGAAAATAAAACAAAAGTCAGAGATAGGTAGGTAATTAGTTCAATGTTTTATGATTGTTTCAGAGGGTTGATTGATTGTGGTAGATTGATATATATCCCTACTTGTTTCTAGTCTCAAAATCCCTAATCAATTCAGAAACACTGAACTATGATTTTATTTATTACATATATAAGGAGGCTGGAGTACGTGAGTTGGGTGTGCCAATCGGGGAAGAAATGGAAATATGAAGGTGCATAAATTAATTGGTTGGAGTAGTAAGCATATACAGGTGCATTCATTCAGTCATTGTGCTAACAGAAGTCTGATGAGCTTTTGATTCCAAAGTTGGGCCTGATCCATACAGATCAAACCTTGAGCTGATCAATTGCGAAACCCGCATCACACCTCAATAAACGTAATGAAAATTTGACACCTTGTCCATATTATTATTATTATTTTACACTCTGCTTAGTACAACCCCTAAGTACATACTGGAGACTATGCATTGTGTGCTCATTTTGGTGAACCAACAGCCCTAAACTATATATATACATATATATTTTGAAACCATCTATGATGTCTTTAATCATCATCATCACTATCATCGTCGTTTTTGCATCAACTTTTCCATGCTGGTATGGATTGGATGATACTTTTTGCTGGATTCCTTTTCTGACACTAACCACCCCCCTTTAATTGCTTCTTATGGACACACACACACACGGATACAATGCACCTATTCTAAACTGGATACACACTTTGATTCCCAGCAAATAACTCTGTTGAATTAGTAAAGCCATTAGCATTGATTTTTATTGTAGCAACTCTATTGGCTGTTAATAAATGTTTTACTGTCACTGTACCAAATTTGTGCTCCAATAATGACTTATTATATTATCTCCTTCACATATTAATGTCTCATATTTTGTATTGGTACATGTGTGGGTTTATATTATTTCTTCTATTTCCACTTGCCCATTATGTATACTTGAACTCCTATAAGCCATAATTGCCTCATGCTATATTCTGATTTATTTATGATGAAGTTAACATTTTCATCAACTACAACATGCGCAAGCCAAAGAAGGAGCTTTTATGTAGTCACTTGGCTTGCTAAAAATAGCAGCCAAATCTCTCCCAAATCACACTCTTACTGTCATATGTGAAGAAAGGACATGTTAGACACAGTTGTCCTACAACTAGTTTACAGCTTAGGTCTGCTGAATCAGTGTTGATCTGGGGGCTCAAATACTGCTGATGTCACCGTCATTTTAAAGGGCTTCTACTTGCAATCATGAGGTTGTCAATTTGATTCTCAAACAGGGTGATGCATTGTGTCCTTCAACAATACACTTTATTTACTCAGTTGTAGAATTGAGTTGCGATGTCACTGGTGCCTAGCTGTATCAACCACTGTCTTTCCCTTAGACAACATCAGTAGTGTGGAGAGGAGAGACTGGTATTCATGGGTCACTGCTGGTCTTCCACAACCTTGCTTGGTCTTGTGCCTCAGATGGGAAGTTTTTAGGTGCAAATCCCATGGTCATTCATGACTGAAGGGGATCTTTACCCTCACTTAAATTAAAACTTTCCAACATAATTTTATATGAGAACACTTTTTATGTTACAAATATCATTTTAATGAAGTTATAATTTTAGTAAATCCTTCCCGAGTGCTTCATTAATTAATTAGAATACAGTTACCATCAAAGTCAGGGATAAGAATACCAGTAATCTCCAAACCTATTCTCAAGGCCAAACACAAACTCCAAATAAAGAACAGACTAGAACTCAACACCCTGTGGTTAACATAGTCAAACTTATTATCACACTTCATTCCATTTTAACTATAGATACAACCATAGCTTAGATTAGAACAAAACTTAGAACACATACCATGTGAGCCAGTCACCTCTTCCATCATTGAAAAAAAAACAACAACTCAAAACACCACTTTCAGATTAAAAACTGCCAGCATAAAAAAACAACACAAGATATCCTGCTCTGACTTAGTTTCCCCAACTCTTCTTTTGATGAAGGGATTTTATCCTGAAATATTAAGGGCTAATTAAATACCTCCAAGGCAACACATCCCAACAACTTTGTATTACTTTTTACGGGGTTCTAATTTCAAATCCCTTACAGGTTTGATGAAATAAAGCACCGGTAATGCATTGGGGTCACTTTAATTGACTTCTCCTCTTCTAAATTTGTTGGCTGTGTGCCTAAATCAGAAACCAGTATTTTTTACATTTAACCCTTTAGTTACCAACCCGGCCAAAACCGGCTCTGATTCTATGAAATAAAATCACCCATTTTAAAAGGTTTTCAATTTAAATTAAAATCTTCCAACATCATTTTATATAAGAACCTTTCATTAAGTTACTATCTTAGTAATGAAATAATTAATAATTTTAGAAAATCCTTAAAATTATTAATTAATTAATTAAAATAGAGTGTATTTCATTAGACATTTTCTATTTGCATTGCTGTAACACTCTACAAAAATTATCTTTCTACAAAGTATTTAACCCTTTTACCATATTTCTAATTAAATATGATAATGAAAGGGTTGAGTTGAAAGTTGTAGTGCAATTAGTAAGATAATGCAAGCAGTAAGATAATGTAATTCAGAACTAGCTTATCTAGCATATTAACCACCCGCCTACCATGTCTCCTAGCTATGTTTTGTTTCCTTTGAAAGTTTAGCAGATGCTTTGTAAATCTTTGAAGCACATTTCCCTTGTTAATAAGCCTAACTTTTCATATATCTATTATTTTGCCCTGTCTGTATTATATATATATGTGTACACACACATATATACATACATGTTTATATATATATATCATAATCTATAAAGCTCAGTGTGTGGTCAAGCTCCTTCGTTATAGAAATCTACGATATAGAATTTCTTCAATTGAAATTTACCATTCAGCATTCGAATTAGTTTCGATTGCGTCTTGACGCAGATAATTTTTTCAATTTCACCCACAATTACGCAAAAAATAGATAAAACTCAATATTTTACGATTTTTCTCTGTCATTTAAACTGCTAAACTCTTTCCACTACCATTAAAAATCTATACAACTTCATACTTTCTGCTACTTTCTCTTTCCAAGCTTGATGGTGATACTGTCCGTTTTACTCTATAATATCATCTGCTTTCCTCCTCTTTTATCTACAACCCACACATTTTGCTACTTTCTCTTTTATACTTCAAAATTACTGATTTATTTCCAAACGCATACAAACACACACTCACTTCAATTAAACAACGTGCGGGAATTCAAACTTACTGATTTATTTCCAAACGCATACAAACACACACTCACTTCAATTAAACAACGTGCGGGATTTATAACCACAAACATTTGCCATTTGCAACATGTACGTAAAAAAATTCCTTTCTTAAAAATGTCAGTTCATTTTATTTGTTTCAATTTACGTTTCTATACACTTTACACAAATATTTTCACATGTACGTAAAGAACTTCCTTTCTTACAAATCTCACTTCATTTTCTTTCTTTTAACTCACGTTTCAATACACTTTACACACTCTGTCGCTATACTTACCTACACAGCCCTTACTGGCATCTACGGGCTTTCAAGTATGAGCCCAACTTCAATTACTCAATGCGCGCCGACATAAATATTGGGGAAATGTGCTTCAATTGCAAATTCTGCAATGCTAAAAAGTGGGCTGGGGAACCACCTGCAATGTGCTGCTTAAACGGTAAGGTCAGCTTGCTCCCTCTTCGGGAGCTGCCAGACCCTTTGAAGGAATTACTTACTGGTTCGACCTCAAGGTCATCAACATTCCTTCAACTCATCAGGAAGTACAATTGTGCATTTCAGATGACTTCTTTCGGGGCTAACATTGTCAGAGAAACTGGTTGGATGCCTACTTTCAAGGTCCAGGGCCAGGTGTACCACCTTATTGGGTCACTCCAGCCACTACAAAATTCCAAACCTTCGTTCCTTCAAATTTACTTAATTTCAAACTACAATACGCAAATTGATGTGCGTTTCGGCGTTATTCCACCACCTGCAAACACTGATGCTGACAATTTTGACAGGGACGTACTGCTCAGTCTGCAAAACATACTTCAAGGCCCTATTCACCTGCGAACGTTTTACACCCCCTTCCACGACTATCAAATTCTTACAATTATGAGAACAATAACATGGCCCTTTTCAAGGCAACCTCACATTCAATTCTTACACCATTCTACGAGGGGGTAGGAACCCCTTTACAGGCCTTTCTATACACTTACAAATATATTCATTCGGTGTAAACTTATATCAATCTTTGCCTGAATAATCATAATTCAGTGCAATCATTAACAGTACTTTCAAGCAATTCAGCCCCGAGCAACGCCGGGCATTTCTATCATATACTAGCACTTCTGCTAGTATATGATAAAATGAAATTTCATTTCTCACTCTTAGTACGGCTGATACTTAAATATAAGTATGTATACGTACATACATATATATGTATACAGACATACCTCGGGAACCAAAATGCAGAGAGCATCCAGTGTGATCTGCCGATCTTTACGCATGTTTTCCTTGGCAGGAGACCTTACTTTTGGGATTGCCCTCTATATAATAACTGCGCGAAATTCGCACTTGGCGGTAGCCTTCAACGGGAGCTCCATTCTCAACGGCTGCCAAGCCAAGATTGAGCATCCCAGCGAAGCGCGCGCATGTTTGTTTGGGAGTGAAGGAAGCACCAATCACAACAGTGTTGCCAACAACCGTACGAACAGTTACTCTGTGTCCCCATCGCTTAGGAGACCTTACTTTTGGGATTACCCTCGTATATATAATATATATAATATATATATATATATATGTATATAATATATATATATATGTATATAATATATATATATATGTATATAATATATATATGTATATAATATATATATATATGTATATAATATATATATATATGTATATAATATATATATATATGTATATAATATATATATATATGTATATAATATATATATATATGTATATAATATATGTATATAATATATATATATATGTATATAATATATATATATATATATATGTATATAATATATATATATATGTATATAATATATATATATATGTATATAATATATATATATATGTATATAATATATATATATATGTATATAATATATATATATATATGTATATAATATATATATGTATGTATATAATATATATATGTATGTATATATATATATATATGTATATATATAATATATATATATGTATATATATAATATATATATATGTATATATATAATATATATATATGTATATATATAATATATATATATGTATATAATATATATATATATGTATATAATATATATATATGTATATAATATATATATATATGTATATAATATATATATATATGTATATAATATATATATATGTATATAATATATATATATGTATATAATATATATATATGTATATAATATATATATATGTATATATATAATATATATATATATAATATATATATATGTATATATATAATATATATATATGTATATATATAATATATATATATATAATATATATATATGTATATATATAATATATATATATGTATATATATAATATATATATATGTATATATATAATATATATATATGTATATAGTAGAATAATCGAGTATCGAAAAATCGGCGCACGAGTTCACGATAAACAAAATTCGAGATGAGCGGCAGAGGGCTCTATAATTCAAATAAATTAGAGCTATAACTATCGTTAAATACCGTCACACGTAGAATATGTCTACAATCAACCAAATAACCGATAAGTTCGATATGGAAGATTCGGGACACTCAGATATATAATATATATATATGTATATATATAATATATAAGTAGACGAGAAAACAGAACCCAGATCCCCTCAGGGAAATGGCCTTGCTCAGTATGTAGGAAAGGTGTAGGTAGGAACTCCATTCTTTGCCCCAAATGCAAACAATGGGTACACAAGAGATGTAGCGGGATCTCAGGAAGCTTAATTAAGAATGTAGGATTCACATGCAGCAGCTGTGCTGAAACAGCAAGCAAACAGCCACAGGAAACAAGTACCACCAATCTCTGGGAGGGCCCTGTAGAAACAGTAGACAGCTTCTGCTACCTAGGTGACCGAATTAGCAACGGAGGTGGGTGCTCAGAAAGTACAATAACTAGGGTAAGAACGGGATGGAAGAAGTTTAGGGAACTACTACCACTGCTAGCTGCAAAAGGCTTCTCCCTCAGAATGAAAGGCAGACTGTATGATGCGTGTATCCGAACAGCGATGTTGCATGGTAGTGAGACCTGGGCGCTGAAGGTGGAAGACTTACGTAGATTAGAGAGAAACGAAGCCTGCATGCTCCGATGGATGTGTAACAGTAATATACGTGAACGACAAAGCATAAATGAATTGAGAGAGAGACTGAGCATAAGAGGAATCAAATGCTGCGTGCAGGAGAGGCGGTTACGCTGGTATGGACATGTGATGCGTATGAAGGATGACAGCTGCATAAAAAGGTGCAGAGCACTAGAAGTTGATGGAAACCGCGGAGTGGGGAGACCCAAGATGACTTGGGATGAGGTGATAAGAGCCGACCTTACCCAACTACACCTCTCAAAGTCAATGACACACGACCGTGACTTCTGGCGTCACGCAGTAATACAGGGTACCCGACCTCCCATGGGTACATGCTGAAGCATATAAACAATATGCCCCCCCCCCCACCGCAAGGTGGTCGTGGAGGTGCCACGGCAAAAAAGCACCCAGCCCACACTGTAAAGTGGACGTGTAGGCGCCACGAAAAAGCACCCAGCACTCACTGTAAATGAGGTTGGTGTTAGGAAGGGCATCCAGCTGTAGAAATCAAGCCAGATCAGTTCCTGTATGAGCAAGGCATGGTCAGCCGACCAGACACTGCCCACAACAGGACAACCCGTCTAACCCATGCTAGCGTGGAAGAACGGACGTAAAACGGTGATGATGATGATGATGATAATATATATATATGTATATATATAATATATATATATGTATATATATAATATATATATATGTATATATATAATATATATATATGTATATATATAATATATATATATGTATATATATAATATATATATATGTATATATATAATATATATATATGTATATATATAATATATATATATGTATATATATAATATATATATATGTATATATATAATATATATATATGTATATAATATAATATATATATATGTATATAATATATATATATATGTATATAATATATATATATATGTATATAATATATATATATGTATATATATAATATATATATATGTATATATATAATATATATATATGTATATATATAATATATATATATGTATATATATAATATATATATATGTATATATATAATATATATATATGTATATATATAATATATATATATGTATATATATAATATATATATATGTATATATATAATATATATATATGTATATATATAATATATATATATGTATATATATAATATATATATATGTATATATATAATATATATATATGTATATATATAATATATATATATGTATATAATATAATATATATATATGTATATAATATATATATATATATGTATATAATATATATATATATGTATATAATATATATATATGTATATATATAATATATATATATGTATATAATATATATATATATGTAAATAATATATATATATATATAATATATATATATGTATATATATAATATATATATATGTATATAATATATATATATATCTAATATATATATATGTATACAATATATATATATGTATATATAATATATATATATGGAAGCACATGGCTAAGTGGTTAGAGCATTGGCCTTGCAATCGAAAGGTTGTGAGTTCAATTCTCAGACCTTGAGCAAGACACTTTATTTCACATTGCTCCAGTTTACTCAGCTGTAGAAATGAGATGATAGGGACTGGGGTCCATATCATTCCACTGCAAAGTGGTCGTGGAGGTGCCACGGCAAAAAAGCACCCAGCACTCACTGTAAAGGAAGTTGGTGTTAGGAAGGGCATCCAGCTGTAGAAATCAAGCCAGAATCAGTTCCCGTCCCACCCCTGCAAGCAGGGAAAAGTGGAGGTAAAATGATGATGATGAATATATATATATATATATATATACACATATGTATATAATATATACATATGTATATGTATATATATGTATATAATATATATGTATATATATGTATATAATATATATATATGTATATAATATATATGTATATATATGTATATAATATATATATATGTATATAATATATATGTATATATATATGTATATAATATATATATATGTATATAATATATATGTATATATATATGTATATAATATATATATATGTATATATATGTATATAATATATGTATATAATATATATATATATGTATATAATATATATATATATGTATATAATATATATATATATGTATATAATATATGTATATAATATATATATGTATATAATATATATATATATATGTATATAATATATATATATATATGTATATATATATATATATATATATGTATATATATATGTATATAATATATATATATATATATATGTATATATATATGTATATAATATATATATATATATGTATATATCATCATCATCATCAACATTTAAC
Source organism: Eledone cirrhosa (assembly GCA_964016885.1). Classification (NCBI taxonomy): domain Eukaryota; kingdom Metazoa; phylum Mollusca; class Cephalopoda; order Octopoda; family Eledonidae; genus Eledone; species Eledone cirrhosa. The sequence continues at coordinate 304,301,685 of OZ024741.1, read as the reverse complement.
GTCCGTGTTCCACGCTTGCATGGGTTTGGACGGGGGTAGTCCCACTTGAAGCAAGAGTGATTGTCTTGCTCGCATAGGACTGTCTGGCAGGTTTTCTACAGTTGGATGCCCTTCCTAACACCAACCACATTTACAGTGTGGGTCTGGGAGGTTTTTACCGTGTTTTTACACGGCCACATTACAGCGTGGACTGTGTGTTTTTTTGTCGTGACACCTACACGATCTCATTTGTTTCGGCCTGGATGGCGCGGCACCAACATAACTTTACATAGAACGGGGTGGGGGTGGTGGTGGTGGGACGGGGTGTATTTTGTTAGAGATGCCTACTGGCTGGAGTAGGTTTTACTATATATTTAGGTATATGTATATAATATATATATATATATATATATATGTATATAATATATATATATATATATATATGTATATAATATATGTATATAATATATGTGTATATATATATATATATATATGTATGTATATGTATATATATATATATATAATATATATGTATATATATGTATATATATATATATAATATATATGTATGTATATGTATATATATATATATATAATATATATGTATATATATGTATATATATATATATAATATATATGTATATATATGTATATATATATATATAATATATATGTATATATATGTATATATATATATATAATATATATGTATATATATGTATGTATATGTATATAATATATATATATATGTATATATATGTATATGTATATATAGTCCATGCTGTAATGTGGCCGTGTAGGCAACACGGTAAAAACCTCCCAGCCCCACACTGTAAATGTGGTTGGTGTTAGGAAGGGCATCCAACTGTAGAAAACCTGCCAGACAGTCCTATGCGAGCAAGACAATCACTCTTGCCTCAAGTGGGAAAACCCCCGTCCAAACCCATACAAGCGTGGAACACGGACGTTAAACGTTGATGATGATGATGTATGTATATATATGCAGGAGAGGCGGTTACGCTGGTATGGACATGTGATGCGTATGAAGGATGACAGCTGCATAAAAAGGTGCAGAGCACTAGAAGTTGATGGAAACCGCGGAGTGGGGAGACCCAAGATGACTTGGGATGAGGTGATAAAAGCCGACCTTACCCAACTACACCTATCAAAGTCAATGACACACGACCGTGACTTCTGGCGTCACGCAGTAATACAGGGTACCCGACCTCCCATGGGTACATGCTGAAGCATATAAACAATATGCCCCCACTCCCCCCACCGCAAGGTCGTCGTGGAGGTGCCACGGCAAAAAAGCACCCAGCCCACACTGTAAAGTGGACGTGTAGGCGCCACGAAAAAGCACCCAGCACTCACTGTAAATGAGGTTGGTGTTAGGAAGGGCATCCAGCTGTAGAAATCAAGCCAGATCAGTTCCTGTATTAGCAAGGCATGGTCAGCCGACCAGACACTGCCCACAACAGGACAACCCGTCTAACCCATGCTAGCGT
>OZ024741.1:304270198-304295198 GCA_964016885.1 Eledone cirrhosa | reverse complement strand
GTATATATAATATAAATATATATAATATAAATGTATATATAATATATATGTATATAAGTATATATAATATATATATATGTATGTATATAAGTACCATCAATCTCTGGGAGGGCCCTGTAGAAACAGTAGACAGCTTCTGCTACCTAGGTGACTGAATTAGCAGCGGAGGTGGGTGTTCAGAAAGTACAATAACTAGGGGAAGAACGGGATGGAAGAAGTTTAGGGAACTACTGCCACTGCTAGCTGCAAAAGGCTTCTCCCTCAAAATGAAAGGCAGACTGTATGATGCGTGTATCCGAACAGCAATGTTGCATGGTAGTGGGACCTGGGCGCTGAAGGTGAAAGACTTATGTAGATTAGAAGGAAACGAAGCCTGCATGCTCCGATGGATGTGTAACAGTAATATACGCGAACAGCAAAGCATAAATGAATTGAGAGAGAGACTGAGCATAAGAGGAATCAAATGATGTGTGCAGGAGAGGCATTGTGTGCAGAGGATATACGCAGACTAGTGAGGAACGAAGCTTGCATGCTCCGCTGGATGTGTAATAGTAATATACGTGAACGGCAAAGCATAAACGAACTAAGGAAAAAATTAGAAATAAGAGGGATCAGACGTTGTTTACTCGAGAGAAGGCTACGTTGGTACGGACACGTGATGCGCATGAAAGTTGATAGCTGTATAACAAATTGCAGGGCAATAAAGATAGACGGTAGCCACGGAATAGGCAGACCTAGAAAATCCTGGGACGAGCTAATGAACTCCGACCTCACGCACTTACACCTCTCCAAGACAATGTCACTGGACCGAGACCTTTGGCGGTACTCAGTAACAGAGAAGACCCGCCTTACCTAAATACAAAGTAAAACCTACTACAGCCAGTAGGCATCTCTAACAAAATACACCCCCGTCCCACCACCCCCACCCCATCCTATGTAAAGTTATGTTGGTGCCACACGATCCAGGCCGAAACAAATGAGATCGTGTAGGTGTCACGACAAAAAAACACAGTCCACGCTGTAATGTGGCCGTGTAGGCAACACGGTAAAAACCTCCCAGACCCACACTGTAAATGTGGTTGGTGTTAGGAAGGGCATCCAACTGTAGAAAACCTGCCAGACAGTCCTATGCGAGCAAGACAATCACTCTTGCCTCAAGTGGGAATACCCCCGTCCAAACCCATGCAAGCGTGGAACACGGACGTTAAACGTTGATGATGGTGATGATGATGATGATATATGTATATATATATATATATATATATATATATATGCATATATATGTATATAATATATATATCATCATCATCATCATCATCATCATCATTTTACGTCCGCTTTTCCCTGCTTGCAAGGGTGGGACGGGAACTGATTCTGGCTTGATTTCTACAGCTGGATGCCCTTCTTAACACTAACCTCATTTACAGTGAGTGCTGGGTGCTTTTTTTTTTCCGTGGCGCCTACACGTTCACTTTATCATCTCATTTCTACAGCTGAGTAAACTGGAGCAACGTGAAATAAAGTGTCTTGCTCAAGGAAACAACATATCACCCGGTCTGAGAATTGAACTCACATATGTATATAATATATATATATAATATATATATAATATATATATAAATAATATATACGAGGTGTGTCAGAAAAGTTCCAGGACTGATGTCACAAAAGATTTATTTCAAACCCTAACTTCACACTAAGAGTTTTCTCCTTCAAAGTAATCCCCCTGGAGCATGTAACTGTAATCTTAGCTCTCTGCAGCGATCAAACTTTTTTCATCATAATTTTATATACATGTCCTCTGTTTCAGGTCGTCAAGCAATGATCACAGAGCAACGAACAAATTTGAAGTTTCTGGTACAATTGGGGAAAATTCCGTCAGAAGCACTGGGATTGCTGCAGCAAGTGTATAGAGATGAGACGATGTCACACTCACGTGTCTTTGAGTGGTGCAAGATGACCCCAGGAGCGGAAGGCCCTCAACAAACAGGACTGAGGTCAACGTTGAGCACATCAAGCAGATGGTGCGTAGCGATCGTTGGCTGACTGTTCGATCGACTGATGACAAAATAGCTGGGCATGAATCGGGACAGCGTCTGGAAGATTCTCACTGAAGATTGGACATGCGGAAAGTCTGCGCGAAGATGGTGCCAAAACTGCTGAACGGTAACCAGAAGGGTCGACGCATGCAAGTGTGCCAGGACATCCTAGAGCGTCTTGAAACTGAACCATACTTGCTAGGGACAGTCATCACTGATGATGAGTCATGGATCTTCGCGTACGACACGGAGGGGACCCGTTTCGAAGACGTGGACGATATCAAAAAGGCCGTGACGACGGAACTGCAGAGGATCCCAGAAGAATCCTTCCAGGAGTGCATGCAAGCAAGGCAGAAAAGGATGGAAAAGTGCATTTCCAGGGAGATTACTTTGAAGGAGAAAACGCTTAGTGTGATGTTTGGGTTTGAAATAAATCTTTTGTGACATCAGTCCTGGAACTTTTCTGACACACCTCGTACATATATAATATATATATAATATATATATGTATATAATATATATCATCATCATCATCATCATCTTCATTTAACGTCCATTTTCCACGCTAGCATGGGTTAAATATATATATGTATATAATATATATATATAATATATATATGTATATAATATATATATATATATATATAATATATATATGTATATAATATATCTAATATATATATGTATATAATATATATATATAATTCAAGCATGTTTTACAATGTGAGGACCAGAAACAGGAGGTATTCAAGATTGTCAGGAGGTATTCAAGATTGTCATTGGAGAGAAGTGTATCCGGAATGATAAAGGTGAGCTTGCCCTCACAAGTGCTGAGAAGAAAGATGCATGGAAGAGTCATTATGATAGATTACTAAATGAGGAGAATGCATGGGAAGAAGAGACCCTACCCCAAGTAGACCCTATAGAGGGACCAGCAGTACAAGTCAGCGGCAGCGTAGTAAGTAAGGCAATCAAAGATATGAAGATGGGGAAGGCAACCGGTCCATCGGGTATAGCTGCCGAGATGCTGAAGGCATCTGGGTCTGTAGGTCACACTATAACCACACGTATCGTTAACCAGGTAATACTAGAAGGGGCCATACCAAAAGATTGGTGCAGTAGCATCATTGTCAACTGCTACAAAGGTAAAGGGGATGCACTAGATAGAGGAAACTATAGAGGTATAAAGTTGATGGACCAGGTCATGAAAGTAACAGAAAGAGTTATAGCACAGCTGATTAGGGACCGGGTGAAAATAGACGAGATGCAATTTGGGTTTGTACCAGGAAGAGGCACCACTGATGCCCTCTTCCTTGTGAGGCAATTACAGGAAAAGTACCTAGCTAAAAGTAAGCCACTCTACTTGGCATTTGTCGACCTTGAGAAAGCCTTTGACAGAGTTCCACGTGCTGTAATCTGGTGGGCTCTTAGAAAACTAGGAGTAGATGAATGGCTTGTGAAAGCGGTACAAGCCATGTATAGGGGAGCAGTCAGCAAAGTTAGGATTAGCAATGAGTATAGCGAGGAATTTAGCGTACAGGTTGGGGTCCACCAGGGCTCTGTTCTTAGCCCTCTCCTGTTCATCATAGTCCTGCAGGCAATAACGGAGGAGTTTAAGACCGGATGCCCATGGGAACTCCTGTATGCTGATGACCTCGCACTCATAGCTGAATCTATGGTATAACTAGAGAATAAATTCCAAACCTGGAAGCAGGGACTAGAAAGAAAGGGTCTCAAAGTCAACATGACAAAGACTAAGGTCCTTGTAAGTAGATGAGAAAACAGAACCCAGATCCCCTCAAGGAAATGGCCTTGCTCAGTATGTAGGAAAGGTGTAGGTAGGAACTCCATTCTCTGCCGCAAATGCAAACAATGGGTACACAAGAGATGTAGCGGGATCTCAGGAAGCTTAATTAAGAATGTAGGATTCACATGCAGCAGCTGTGCTGAGACAGCAAACAGCCACAGGAAACAAGTACCACCAATCTCTGGGAGGGCCCTGTAGAAACAGTAGACAGCTTCTGCTACCTAGGTGACCGAATTAGCAACAGAGGTGGGTGTTCAGAAAGTGCAATAACTAGGGTAAGAACAGGATGGAAGAAGTTTAGGGAACTACTACCACTGCTAGCTGCAAAAGGCTTCTCCCTCAGAATGAAAGGCAGACTGTATGATGCGTGTATCCGAACAGCGATGTTGCATGGTAGCGAGACCTGGGCGCTGAAGGTGGAAGACTTACGTAGATTAGAGAGAAACGAAGCCTGCATGCTCCAATGGATGTGTAACAATAATATACGTGAATGACAAAGCATAAATGAATTGAGAGAGAGACTGAGCATAAGAGGAATCAAATGCTGTGTGCAGGAGAGGCGGTTGCGCTGGTATGGACATGTGATGCGTATGAAGGATGACAGCTGCATAAAAAGGTGCAGAGCACTAGAAGTTGATGGAAACCGCGGAGTGGGGAGACCCAAGATGACCTGGGATGAGGTGATAAAAGCCGACCTTACCCAATTACACCTCTCAAAGACAATGACACACGACCGTGACTTCTGGCGTCACGCAGTAATACAGAGTACCCGACCTCCCATGGGTACAAGCTGAAGCATATAGACAATATGCCCCCACACCCCCCACCGCAAGGTGGTCGTGGAGGTGCCATGACAAAAAAGCACCCAGCCCACACTGTAAAGTGGACGTGTAGGCGCCACGAAAAAGCACCCAGCACTCACTGTAAATGAGGTTGGTGTTAGGAAGGGCATCCAGCTGTAGAAATCAAGCCAAATCAGTTCCTGTATGAGCAAGGCATGGTCAGCCGACCAGACACTGCCCACAACAGGACAACCCGTCTAACCCATGCTAGCGTGGAAGAACGGACGTAAAACGGTGATGATGATAATATGTATATAATATATATATATAATATATATGTATATAATATATATGTATATAATATGTATATAATATATATGTATATAATATGTATATAATATATATGTAGTTTAGGCAGCGGGACAGGCAGATAGTGTCTAATAGCAAGGCATACCCTGGGGAAGAATGTACCCCACAGCATAGGTTAGTTGTTAGTGATATCTCAGTAAGCAAGAGATGGAATGAGACATATAGGAAGGTGTGGAGAAGAAAGGTCTGGAAGCTAAAAGACCTTTCACTAAAATACAAATTTAGCAAAGCCCTTCAAGATGTATATGACGAAAAAGAAAACGATTTAGAGACGTATGACAGATAATAACTGGAATTTCTTACGTGACAAGTTGCTGCAGGCTACTGATGAAACTTGTGGCTGGAGCAGAGTTCCAACCAGACAGAGAGTGACCTGGTGGTGGAACAGCACAGTAGATAAGGCTATTAGAGACAAAAGACTAGCATGGAAGGCTTCGAAAAAGGGTAGGAGTAGGGAAGAATATACAGCCACTAAGAGAGAAGCTAGGCGTCAGGTGTACTTAGCACGCAGGGAAGCAGAGAGTAGGAGGTTTGCCAATGTTCTGTGACGGGAAGATCATAGACGTGAGGTGTTCCGCATTGCAAGGCAGTGTGTCAATGCAAATCAGGATGTTGTTGGAGATAAATGTGTCCGGGATGATGCCGGTGTACTTAGTGTCACGAATGATCAGAAAAAGGAGGCCTGGAAATGTCATTATGATAAACTGATGAATGTGGAGAACAAATGGGAGAGAGAGAAATTACCCTTGGTAGATCCGACAGAGGGACCAGCTATTGAGATTGACAAATATAGGGTCCAAGAGGCGATTAGGGAAATGAAAAATGGTAAGGCGGCCGGACCATCGGGAATAGTTGCTGAGATGCTGAAGGCATCAGGGGACGTAGGCACTAAACTGGTTGCACGCATCATCAATCAGGCTATATTTGGTGATGTCATACCCAAAGACTGGTGCAGCAGTATTCTCATAAATTGCTACAAAGGTAAAGGGGATGCTTTGGATAGGAGCAATTATAGGGGTATAAAACTGATAGATCAGGTTATGAAAGTGGCAGAAAGGATTTAGCACAACTAATTAGAGAAAGGGTCAAACTAGATGAGATGCAATTTTGTTTTGTGCCTGGGAAGAGTACAACAGATGCCCTCTTCTTGGTGAGACAATTGCAAGAGAGGTTCTTAGAGAAGAATAAGCCACTATACTTAGCCTTTGTTGACCCAGAGAAGGCCTTTGATAGGGCACCCCGATCTGTCATCTGGTGGTCCCTAAGGAAGCTAGGTGTTGAGGAATGGCTTGTCAGGACAGTGCAAACTTTGTACAGAGGTACTCTCAGTAAAGTCGGGGTAGGAATGGAGTTTAGTGAGGAATTCCAGATACAAGTAGGAGTACATCAGGGTTCGGTCCTCAGCCCGCTCCTGTTCATTATAGTCCTCCAAGCCATAACAGAGGAGTTTAAGACTGGCTGTCCATGGGAACTTCTCTATGCTGACGATCTGGTTCTTATAGCAGAATCAGTAGAGGAGCTAGAGAATAAATTCTGGCTATAGAAACAGCAGTTGGAAGCAAGAGGACTGAGAGTGAATCTAGCTAAGACAAAAGTGTTGATGAGTAGAAAAGAGGACAAAACCCAGATTCCGTCAGGGAAATGGCCATGTTCGATATGCAGAAAAGGAACTGGCATAAATTCTAGAAAATGCACACAATGCAGATCCTGGGAACACAAGAGATGTATTGGGATAGCAGGCAAACTAACAGGTAGGGAGAAATATGTATGCAGTAGATGTACAGGGAAATTAGACAGTAGAAGTCGCATTGATAGACACATTTTTCAGATGCAGGCGGGTGCTATAGAAGTGGTGGATAGCGTCCGGTACTTAGGAGATCAGATTAACATGGGAGGAGGGTGTTCCGAGGCCATAGTATCTAGAATAAGGACGGGTTGGAAGAAGTTTAGGGAGCTGCTTCCTCTGTTGACGAAGAAGGGATTCTCCCTGCGTACGAAAGGCCAGTTGTATGATGCCTGTGTGAGGAGCGCGATGCTGCATGGTAGTGAGACTTGGGCAGCAACTGCAGAGGATATGCAACGGCTGGAGAAAAATGAGGCAAGCATGCTCCGTTGGATGTGCAGTGTAAATGTGCGTGAACGACCCAGCATAAATGTGTTGAGAGAGAAACTGTGTCTGAGACGGATAGAATATAGTGTACGGGAGAGGAGACTGAGGTGGTATGGACATGTGATACGCATGGAGGATGACCGATGGGTGAAGAAGTGCCAGGAATTGCCAGTTGAAGGAAGACGTGGTAGAGGTAGACCACGAAAAACATGGGCGGAGGTGGTGAGAACAGACCTCAGATCATTGAAGCTCACGGTGGAGATGACGAGGGACCGTGACGAGTGGAGAGATGCTGTGCTGAATAAGACCCGTCCCACCCTTGCAGGCAGGGAAAAGCGGACGTAAAATGATGATGATGATGTATATAATATGTATATAATATTTATGTATATAATATGTATATAATATATATATATATATAATATATATGTATATAATATATATGTATATAATATGTATATAATATATATATATATATATATAATATATATGTATATAATATATATGTATATAATATGTATATAATATATATATATGTATATAATATGTATATAATATATATGTATATATGTATATATGTATATAATATATATGTATATATGTATATAATATGTATGTAATATATATATATATAATATATATGTATATAATATGTATATAATATATATGTATATATGTATATAATATATATATATATGTATATAATATGTATATAATATATATATATATGTATATAATATGTATATAATATATATATATATAATATATATGTATATAATATGTATATAATATATATATATATAATATATATATAATATATATATATATAATATATATGTATATAATATATATATATATAATATAATATGTATATAATATGTATATAATATATATGTATATAATATATATATATATATAATATATATGTATATAATATATATGTATATAATATATATATGTATATAATATATATATATATACAATATATATATATAATATATATGTATACAATCATCATCATCATCATCATCGTTTAACGTCCAGCTTCCACGCTTGCATGGGTTTGGACGGGAGTTTTCCCACTTGAGGCAAGAGTGGTTGTCTTGCTCGCAAAGGACTGACTGGCGGGTTTTCTACGGCTGGATGCCCTTCCTAACACCAACCACGTTTACAGTGTGGAATGGGAGGTTTTTACCGTGTTACCTACATGGCCACATTACAGCGTGGACTGTGTGTTTTTTTTGTTGTGACACCTACACGACCTCATTTGTTTTGGACTGGATGTTTTGGTACCAACATAACTTGACATTGAAAGGGGTGATGTGGGGGTAGTGGGACGGGGATGTATTTTTGTTAGATGTGTCTACTGACTGTAGTAGGTTTCATTTTGTACTTAATATATATGTATATAATATATATGTATATAATATGTATATAATATATATGTATATAATATGTATATATATATATAATATAATATGTATATAATATATATGTATATATATAATATATATGTATATAATATGTATATATATAATATATATCATCATCATCATCATCATCAACGTTTAACGTCCGTGTTCCACGCTTGCATGGGTTTGGGCGGGGGTTTTCCCACTTGAGGCAAGAGTGATTGTCTTGCTCGCATAGGACTGTCTGGCAGGTTTTCTACAGTTGGATGCCCTTCCTAACACCAACCACATTTACAGTGTGGGTCTGGGAGGTTTTTACCGTGTTGCCTACATGGCCACATTACAGCGTGGACTGTGTGTTTTTTTGTCGTGACACCTACACGATCTCATTTGTTTCGGCCTGGATGGTATGGCACCAACATAACTTTACATAGAAGGGGGCGGTGTGGATGGGGTGGGGGTGGTGGGACGGGGGTGTATTTTGTTAGAGATGCCTACTGACTGTAGTAGGTTTTACTTTGTATTTAGGTAAGGCGGGTCTTCTCTATTACTGAGTACCGCCAAAGGTCTCGGTCCAGTGGCATTGTCTTGGTGAGGTGTAAGTGTGTGAGGTTGGAGTTTATCAGCTCGTCCCACTTTTTTCTGGGTCTGCCTATTCCGTGGCTACCGTCTATCTTTATTGCCCTGCACTTTGTTATACAGCTATCGTCCTTCATGCGCATCACGTGACCATACCAACGTAGCCTTCTCTCTAGTAAACAACATCTGATCCCTCTATGTATATAATATATGTATATAATATGTATATAATATATATATATAATATATATATATGTATATATAATATATGTATAATAATATATATATATATAATATATGTATAATATGTTATATATATATATATATAATATATGTATAATATAATATAATATATTATATATATATATAATATATGTATAATATATTATATATATATATAATATATGTATAATATAATATATGTATAATATAATATATGTATATATAATATATGTATAATATATTATATATATATATATAATATATGTATAACATAATATAATATATTATATATATATATATAGTATATGTATAATATAATATATATATATATAATATATGTATAATATATTATATATATATATAATATATGTATAATATATTATATATATATATATATAATATATGTATAATATAATATATATATATATAATATATGTATAATATATTATATATATATATAATATATGTATAATATATTATATATATATATAATATATGTATAATATAATATATATATAATATATGTATAATATAATATATATATAATATATGTATAATATAATATATATATATATAATATATGTATAATATAATATATATATATATATAATATATGTATAATATAATATATGTATAATATAATATATATATAATATATATAATATAATATATATATATATAATATATGTATAATATATTATATATATATATAATATATGTATAATATATTATATATATATATAATATATATATAATATATTATATATATATATAATATATGTATAATATATTATATATATATATAATATATATATAATATATTATATATATATATAATATATGTATAATATATTATATATATATATAATATATGTATAATATATTATATATATATATAATATATGTATAATATATTATATATATATATAATATATGTATATATTATATATATATATAATATATATATAATATATATATATATATAATATATGTATAATATATTATATATATATATATTATATATATATATATAATATATGTATAATATATTATATATATATATATAATATATGTATAATATATTATATATATATATATAATATATGTATAATATATTATATATATATAATATATGTATACTATATTATATATATATATATATATATAATATATGTATAATATATTATATATATATATAATATATGTATACTATATTATATATATATATATATATATAATATATGTATAATATATTATATATATATATAATATATGTATAATATATTATATATATATATAATATATATAAGGAATTTATATCTAGTAACATTTATATACACACAGATGCATATCAATGCTAGCAAATATATAGGTTTTGTCTTATTAACAATGTGGCTCAATGCATGGGGTTGCAGAACAATAATATGAGAGACGTAAAATAAGAAAATTATAAAATTAACTTACTTACTAAAAAATCACTTCCAACTAATTAGTTTCTGGAATGGAGTAAATATATTTTCCGAAGAAACATATCGAAAATCATTCCGTCATCAGGAAAGTCTTTTTCCGTATAGGTCTCCAGGCATAGCGAGGACACTGGAAACTTATTAAAAAAATAATTCAGTGGAATGGAAATAGCGATGCGTGGACTGGATTCCAAGCCATTGAGAAAATCACTGCCTCTTTGTCTGTGGCAAATTCAAAAAGAATCAATCACGTGACATCGAGGTCAATCAGTGGAAAGCGAGTGGTTATTAAGACAGCGGCCAGCTTACTACCATAGTAGCAGTCATGGCAAAATATTGCTCGACAAATGAATTGGAGATAATTATAAGGAATTTATATCTAGTAACATTTATATACACACAGATGCATATCAATGCTAGCAAATATATAGGTTTTGTCTTATTAACAATGTGGTTCAATGCATGGGGTTGCAGAACAATAATATGAGAGACGTAAAATAAGAAAATTATAAAATTAACTTACTTACTAAAAAATCACTTCCAACTAATTAGTTTCTGAAATGGAGTAAATATATTTTCCGAAGAAACATATAGAAAATCATTCCGTCATCAGTGATTTTTTTTTTAGTAAGTAAGTTAATTTTATAATTTTCTTACTTTACGTTTCTCATATTATTGTTCTGCAACCCCATGTATTGAACCACATTGTTAACACACTTCACCTGACATCTGGCCTCCCAGCTTGCCTGACTGCAACCCCCTCGACTTTTTTGTGTGGGGTGCAGTGGAATGAGACACCAACAGATCTAGCTGCAATATGAAAGACGATCTGAAGGTCAGGATCACAAGTGCCTTTAGGGGCCTAAGTCGGGGGACACTGACGAAGGCCTGTAGCCGGTTTCGAGGCCGCCTTGAGGCCGTCCTCAAAGCCAATGGCGGGGTTCTCGAGTGAGATCGAAAGAACAAGTCATGAAGACAAACTGACCCAAGTTTGATAAATATATCTTAAAAAATAAAACTACTGTGTTATTTTTTCCTAGACAGTAATCTTGCGAACAAATATCATCCGCACCCTGTAATATATATATATATATATATATATATATAATATACTAGCTGGCTCGACCGGCTGGTGCCCGGCTAGGTATACCGGCATTTTATCTTTTCAGGAATCTCTCCTACACTCCACTGCAAAGCTACCACATACCCTCTCAAGTCTGCGAGGTTGGGATGGGGTGGGAGTTAGGTGGGGGTTAACGTGCTCCGATGTTGCGTTTGAATCACTTTTCTGATTCCAAGTAACTGAAAATATTTATATTACATTGTTAGAGCCTCAGAGTATACAATATTTTTTGTTCGGCCCTCCGGAGCAAAGATGAAGAGATTGTTTGGCGATCTCACCCTAAAGCATCATACATACACTTGACCATGGGTGAAGCATGGTTTTCCCAGATGAAGGCCAGCCACTTATAGGGTTTGGCCCTGAGCTTGTTGATGGTAATCGCGAAGCTTAGTCTTATTGGAAACTGAAGTCGCTTGAACTCAAAGGGTAAGTCGGCTGGCGGCAACGGGATGCGAGGAATAAATACATCTTCCCTACCAACTCCAGTCATGATTGTGGCTTCAAAGACATGACGCAGCATCTGCTTGACTGCAAGTCGTGTGCAATTGCAGAGCTTTGGTGGGTTCAGATTTGCAGCAGGAGGATAGGGGCACCAAGCTTTAACTCCAACCTGTGTGGAGGAACGTTCAAGAATTCCACTGGGTATTGAACTGCCACATTTGTGTCAACCACATAATCGATTGACTGGTATGTGCAAACAGGCCCAGGGATCTGCTTAAGCAGCCTATCGTTGATGTCTCTGGCATTGTCATTTCTTGGTGCAAGTATTGCTCTTTCACAGAGCCAATCACGGCAAGTAAAATTCTCAGACAGCCGTGGGAAGACTTTGGATGAAAGTTCTTCTTCTGTCTGGACGACCATCTCAATTCAATCCATCCCAATGAGTCCATCACCAGCCTTGTCCCTCTTCCAAGCTCAAGTAGGTGCTGTGCAAAATTTCCTGCTTGTTGGTCACCATGCAGGTGAACCCTCATATTGGTCGACAGACTGAGCTTTGAGATTTTGTTCCAGAGGTATGAAGACTTAATTGATGCCTTCACCTCGTCAGCTCGAGTTCCGCGAAGGATAACTGGAAGTGTTTGTCTGAAGTTACCAGCCATGACGAAGGTAATGCCTCCCATGACGGAGTTATTTCTTCAAACGTCTTGTCCAGCGCCTCAAAAGCAGCTGTGTGAGAAAAAAACATGAAAAAGGAATTATAGGAAGATGTCAAAAGTGCCAAAAAACAAAAAAAGTAGAAAAAAAAAAATGACGCCCAAATTAGAAATAAGTACCTTTGTGAGCCATAGTGCATTCATCCCAGACAATGAGGCGACACTGTTTGATGAGATCAGCCAGAGCACTTCCGCGTTGAATGTTGCAGATTGGAGTTTCAATCTTCGCAAGGTTCAGCGGGAGTTTGAAACTGGAATGAGCGGTGCGACCTCTGGAGTGAAGAGTTGCTGCAATTCCAGAGGAAGCAATGGCCAGTGCGATCCACCTGTTCTTTCTCATCGTTGCAAGTAAGAGGTCGATGACGAATGTCTTTGCCGTGCCTCCTGGAGCATCAACGAAGAAGAGGCCACCCTTTTTGGTTATCACATCATCATTAATGGTTTTGTAAGCCAGTTGCTGATCATGGATCAATTTGGGTTCGTTGGTATTAATAAACTCATGAAGAGCACTGATTTCATAGCTCGTCTCGCGGAGAAGCTCTGTAGACGTTGACCTCTGGACACTCCTGTCAGGAGCAGGTAAGCTGTAGTGACTTAGAGGCCTACCACCAATCTCCAGGACACTGTTTTCAAGACAAATCAACGCCTCATTGAAAATGACATTGTATGTTACGTTCGGATTGTGTCTGCGGTGGAGGATGTCCTCAGCTAGACTTTTGTGGTGGTTGTTCCACATTGCGAGAGGGTCGGCGAGATCGCAGTTGTGCAGCATAATAGCAAAAAGTGTTTGCAGCTGAGAAGGGACTTTAGCAGTTGCTGCTTCTTGCAGGGTGAGGTACCAATGGATGTCATCGTGTAACATACCATGCATCTGGCAAACCAAACGGTAAGTGGAACATTGATGGCCATTGATGGTTCTCAGATCTTGGAAAGACTGTGGTCCTCTAACCTCGAACAGGAGCATTCTTAGGAAGAAACACTCGAACTGAGTCGGTTGGATGCTGTAGACCACAGGTTCTCAACCCATTTAGGCCAAACACCCCCTTTTGTCCCTCGAAATCGCGAAACGCCCCCCTACTACTGATTTTGATATCTGTAGATTACTAAAAAATGGATTAACAATATTCCAAAGATACCATTGCAGGCAGCTGAGAGTATAAATACATTCCTTGAAGGGAAATATATAAATTTCAAAAAAAGGAACATAAAATTTCTTTTTTATGAATAAGGACCAGTTGAATTTGTTATATTCCCACCAGGCGATACCAACTATTTTGAACATTTATACAAGAGCAACTCTGTCTATCCAAAGAGTGCTCTTATCTGGAAGAAAGTGGCAATTATATCATTTCAAAGATTTCCAATTTTCCCTTTAATGAAACGGACAGAATAAATGTTGATATCTAACTTGATGTCCCCTCTGCTTTGTGAGCTTAGAGACCACGGAAGAGGGTTTTCATGACCACGCGGGAGGGTATATTTATTAGTAAATGGTAAAATATATACAACAAATGAGTAAGTGAATTGTAGTAGATGGTTTCCAGTCCAGTCAGACTGCAAGTACAAACAAAAAAAATTGTTAGTTTGCTTTGTAACAATAACATATCCAAGTTTTCGGATAAATCAACTTACTTTAACTTTGACCTCATTTCAATGGGACCGTTGAACTTTATGGAGTCTAGCTAACTCTTTGACGTCAGGCTGGATTTTCGTAAGCTGTAGCCGGAGATCTCCATGTGTAATTACATTGTAGCGGTTGCGAGCCTTACTGTGCAGTCTGGAAACAGCACCAAACCTCCTCTTGACTAAGTATGAGCTTGGAAAAGGCAGAGCAAATCTCTTAGCCTCTGCATGTAGGTGTGGAAATCGACGCTGAATTTCCTCTTGCATCCAAAAAAGGGGTTCACCTATTTTGGGAAATCTAATTTTGATCATGACATCTGCTTGAAGTTCAATGAATTCTTCCTGAAATATAACGTCCAAATCATCGACGTTAGCTATGAAGGGATCTGCTACGCACATTGGGATGTCCATTGGCAAAAGGTCGACAAACCGTTCTCTCATGTTGTCTTGTAGTGCACGGAGGTGAGTGGTATAAATTTGGAGTTGGTCATCGCTTACAATGTTTTGAACATTGGCGACACTAGGAAAATTATAGAATTCCTGTCAACAAAGATTCCTTTCGATGACATTCAATTTGGCCAGGAATGTTTTCACAGCATTCCTTGCTTTAAGCAAGGTGATCTTCTTCCCCTGCAAAGCCAAAATGACGCTATTGGATTTGTCGACGAGATGTCGGTGAAGTAGGTGCAGTTTTGCCTCACATCGAGGGTTTTCTTGTACAAGTCTGTGTTGCGTCCTCGCAGAAACTCAATGATAGAGTCAAACAGTTAAAAGTAAGGCACTTGCTCTTTGAAAGCCACCTCACTTCATTATGAAGGAGCAACTTGACGAATTCTTCGTCATTATCTTGGCACAGTTGCCGGAAAATTCGTTCATTGAGGGAATGCCGTTTGATAAAATTGATGACATCAAGGGCCACCTGCAAGGACTTGCTCAGTGGCTTGCTGAGTTTCTTCGCAGCCAAGTGTTGTTGATGAACGACAAATACAGATAGATTTTCTCTCTTCAGAAGAGTGACAAAACTCTTATGTTGGCCGACCATTGCTCTTGCGTAGCACATGATACAATGTGTGTTGTATTTGGTCCTAGATGTATGTATTATCTGCCTGTGTGTTGTAGGTAGTCATAGATGTATGTATTACCTGCTTATGTATTGCATGTGGTCCTAGATGTATGTATTACCTGACTATGTGTTGTATGTGGTCCTAGATGTTTGTATTACCTGATTATGTGTTGTATGTATGTTGTCCTAGATGTGTTTATTACCTGCTTATGTGTTGTATGTGGTCCTAAATGTATGTATTACCTGCCTGTGTGTTGTATGTGGTCCTAGATGTGTGTGTTACCTCCTTATGTGTTGCATGTGGTCCTAGATGTGTGTGTGTGCTACCCGCTTCTGTGTTTTTTTTCTTTTTTTATTTGTAATATTATTTATACAATAGGAAATAAAATAGTGTTAACTCGTTACGGTTGAGTCAATAATTTCAGACATGAAATACATTGTTATCGGTGAAGGAAAGACAAGATTCTAACTGGCTGCGCTTGAAGTGTCCTTGACCCAGTTGACTGTGGGCTTTTCCATTGTTAAGATCTCAATTGCCGGTTAATGTCTAAACACACCTGCTCACAGCTGCAGTCAGACCATAGTTATGCTGTCTGCATGCTCATTCAAATGCATTCACACTGGCTGTCTCAAAGACATACAAATATGGCTTATAAAACTTACCAAAGTAAAGAGCCTTCCAGTGCACCCCAAAGCTCCAAACGCCCCCTAATTCCTCCTTGCTCACCCCCCCCCCCCTGGAGTTCCGAAACGCCCCTTGGGGGTGCATATGCCCTCTGTTGAGAACCTTTGCTGTAGACCCTTCCAAGAACATCTGCTGACTTGATCTGAGGGCGTCCTTCCACTGCTTTGCCAGCCTTTCTACGCTGCCACGTTCGGGTTGGTCTGTTCCATATGTAGAAGCGGGGAAGTTGCCAATAGAAGAGTGTTTGTGCGAATTCGTCTTGAAAAAGGCCGTAAGGGTTGTATTCTTCGGTGGTTCTTGAACAATTTGAGCAGCCTGTTCTGGATGGAAGAAAATTCTTTGGCCATTTTCGCGAATCACTGCCAGGTGCTCGACTGCAGGATGGCGTTCATGAAGTGGGAAACCGAGAATTTGCCAAATGGCCTCATTGCTGCTTATGTATCAACCACTCTGGTATTGTTTCACTTCATCTCTGCCATTCTGTGCTTGAAGATTGAACACTGACCCTGACCCCTTGTTGACATATTTGCCTCCACTGCAGCACATGCCTGGCGCCTCCCTGTCCCACTTGAAAGCTTGACAATGTGTTCATGGATCCAAGTTGAGAAGCGATAGAATAGTTGACGGTGGAGTCATATCAAAAGGCTGAACTGGAGTTTTTTAGGGCATCTCTGACTTGTTGACCGGCAGGATAGGCTTCTCTGATAGGTCCAACTGTCGACCGAAGGTGTTTCTCTTTCACCTGTAGAATAATTAAAAAAATAATTTTTGCTCATTACAGTTCCCTGCAAAACTTAGTCCTACCACTGGTCGTAAAATATTCAGTGTATGTATTATAATGAAGCAGATCTTTTGGACCTATATCAATGTTCCCATCGATTGTGGTACTACTTTCTTAATAAGTAGCCAAATTATACCTCTGAAGTTCGACAGTTTTACTGAATGTCTGTAGAAAAACTTAAAATATTGTGACAAATGAAACTGTTGTATGTCTGATTCATATACTTTGGTTGAAACACGGTAAATCTATTTACTTTTAAAGGAGTTACCTTTGGAAAAGTTCATTTAGGAAATATATTTCGTTGTACCGAAAGATTGGGACTCAAGATGCACTGATAAATGATCAATGCTGGGTTCGACAAAAATCTAATGTGGAAGCGCATATAGAAGCTTTCTATTGATAGCTGAACTGAACTGTTGATAGCGCTGTTTGATGCGATGAATTTATATCCTAGAACAATTAATGTACAGGTTAACATTGTTGACCTGATATAAAATCTTTGACAACATTTTGATTACTGTAGGCAAACAAATATTGATGACTGCCCTGTAATTTGATCAGAATTGTTGTACTTATGCCCTCTTAAAATCGGACTCAGTTTTGCAAGGACCTGTATGGCACACTGATGCTGTATTGCAATGTGGATGCAATCAGCTTGTGAACTCACCTTCTCTAATCTGGCTTGTTTTGTCTGTGTTGCTCTCCTGCCTTCTGCACAGGACCTCAGTTGCTGAAGGCGAGACTGGCGCTGCTCTTGAGACTGGGCTAATTGAATTGCTCTCGCTTGAGTTCTCATCTGCTGAAGGCGTTCATGATCATCTTCAGACTCTCTTGCTCTAGTAACATTTTTTCTTCTGGAAAATCTAATCTTGTGGCCAGGCTGGAACCTTTTGGGTGGAATTTTGGCTCCATCGTGAAATAAATGTTTTTGTGTATGCAAAAATATCTGTGTGCGGGGACATAGAA
Source organism: Eledone cirrhosa (assembly GCA_964016885.1). Classification (NCBI taxonomy): domain Eukaryota; kingdom Metazoa; phylum Mollusca; class Cephalopoda; order Octopoda; family Eledonidae; genus Eledone; species Eledone cirrhosa. The sequence continues at coordinate 304,277,017 of OZ024741.1, read as the reverse complement.
ATGGTCGGGCTGGACACCCGATCGCGCGGTTAAACCACTGGGAGTGAAGGACCCCTAGCTTTTGTCAGGGTATTCTTCTAGGAGAAGGCAACTCAGGAAACTGGGATAACTCTGATATAAAACCTGCGGCTCAGTAGTTCCCGATGATGTTGATCTTTTCTTTTTTTCGGGTTAGTGGGATTGGCTGAGTGAACAGTCTTTCCTCACTTTAAAAAAATATTTTCGACCAGCCTGGGACCTTTTGGGTGGCATATGCGTTTGTGTATGCAAAAATGTCTGTATGTAAGTTTAAGCAAATGCAAAAATATATGTATTTAAGTTTAAGCAAAGAATCGCTGCTTTCACCCATAACAGGATTTTCTGAAACTAAAAAAATCAATCTGTGAACGCAGAAGTAAATTTTTCGAAAAACGTTATCTAATGCAGACAGCCAAACATACAGACATATATAGCTAAGGGCGCGAGAGGAATGTTGTGCTACATCATAGCTATGTATCTAATGCAGACAGCCAGACATACAGAGATATATAGCTATATATCTATCTAAAAAGACACTAAGAAGGAAAAGTGAGGAATGACGTATAACCGGAAGTGTTGACATTTGAAAATTTTAAAGAAGTGAATATTTAAATAATGCCTTTAATCTTTTAACAAAATTCAGTACACAAAAATACCAAACGGCTGGACCAAAAAGCACCAAATTTGCACCATAGAGGTAACTTTTTCCAAGTAAGAAAGTGAGGGCATTTTTGTGTACTGAATATATATTAGTGGTTAGAGCATTGGTCTTGCAATCGAAAGGTTGTGAGTTCAATTCTCAGACCGGGTGATGTGTTGTTTCCTTGAGCAAGACACTTTATTTCACATTGCTCCAGTTTACTCAGCTGTAGAAATGAGATGATAGGGACTGGGGTCCATATCATTCCACTGCAAAGTGGACGTGTAGGCGCCACGGAAAAAAAAAAAGCACCCAGCACTCACTGTAAATGAGGTTGGTGTTAGGAAGGGAATCCAGCTGTAGAAATCAAGCCAGAATCAGTTCCCGTCCCACCCTTGCAAGCAGGGAAAAGCGGACGTAAAATGAAATGATGATGATGATATATATAATATAATATATATAATATAATATAATATAATATAATATAATATATATATATATAATATATATATATATAATATAATATATATATATAATATATATAATTAATCATCATTATCGTTAAACGTCTATCTTCCACTCTAGCATGGGTTTAGACGGGAATTGTCCCACGTGAGGCAAGATTGGTTGTCTTGCTCGTGTAGGACTGTCTGGCGGGTTTTCTACGGCTGGATGCCCTTCCTAACACCAACCACGTTTACAGTGTGGACTGGGAGGTTTTTACTGTGTTACCTACATGGCCACATTACAGCGTGGACTGTGTTTTTTTTTTGTCGTGACACCTACACGACCTCATTTATTTAGAACTGGCTGTTGTTGCACCAACATAAATTTACAGAGAAAGTGGTGGTGTAGATGGGGGTGTATTTTTGGTTAGGAGGTGCCTACTGACTGTAGCTTTCGTTTTGTACTTAGGCAAGGCGGGTCTTCTGTATTACTACGTAGCACCAAAGATCACGGCCCAGAGATATTGTCTTGGAGAGGTGTAAGGTCGGAATTTATCAAATCGTCCCAGGTTTTTCTGGGTATGTCTACTCCGTAGCTTCCATCTATTTTGATTGCCTGCACTTTTTTATACAGCTGTCGTCTTTCATGCGCATCACGTGACCATACCAACGTAGTCTTCTCTCAAGTAAACAGCATCTGATCCCTCTTATTCCTAATTTCTCACTTAGTTCATTTATTACTATTACACATCCAACGGAGCATGCAAGCTTCGTTCCTCTCCAGTCTGCGCAGATTCTCTGCACACAATGCCCATGTCTCACTGCCATGCAACATTGCTGTTCGTATGCAGGCATCATACAACCTGCCTTTCATTTTTAGGGAGAACCCTAATAGTGGTATAAGCTCTCTGAACTTTTTCCATCCCGTTCTGACTCTAGCTACTGTACTTTCAGAGCACCCTCCACCTCTGCTGATTTTGTCAGCCAGGTAATGGAAGGCGTCCACTATTTCTATAGAACCATCTGGGCAATAGAAGGAGCTAGTATCATGTGGGCACTTGCTACTACTTATTGCACCAGAGCACTGGCCACATATAAAATCTATGTTTTTAGTTAGTTTACCTGTGATCCCACTACATCTTTTATGCACCTATACTTTGCATTTGGGACATAAAATGGAGTTTCTGCCTACTCTTTTCCTACACACTGAGCATGCCATTTTCCAGAGGGGACCAGTGCCCTATTTTCCTTCCTATATACTAGAACTTTTGATTCTAGGCCATGCTTCCAAGTTTGGAATTTCTTCTCTAGTTCAGCCATTGATTCAGCTATGAGCGTTAGATCATCTGCGTATAGAAGTTCCCACGGGCAGCAGGTCTTGAACTCCTCTGTTATAGCCTGAAGGGCAATAATAAATAGGAGGGGGTTAAGGACAGAGCCCTGATGAAAACTGACTTTTACGCTAAATTCTTCACCTATATTCGTTGTTAATTCTAACCTTGCTGATTGTTTCTTTATACATGGCTTGTATAGCTCTCACGAGCCATTCATCAACACCTAGTTTTCTAAGAGCCCACCAGATAATGGAACGGGGGACTTTGTCAAAGGCTTTCTCCAAGTTAACAAAGGCTAATTATAGGGGTTTACTTTTAGCTAGGTACTTCTCCTGTAGTTGTCGTACAATGAAAAGAGTGTCTGTGGTACTTTTACCTGACACAAACCCGAACTGCATTTCATCTAGATCAATTCGCTCTCTGATTAGTTGCGCTATTACTTTTTCTGTGACCTTCATGACCTGGTCGATTAATTTAATGCCTCTATAGTTACCCCTATCTAGGGCATCTCCTTTACCTTTGTAGCAGTTAATGATGATGCTGCTACGCCAGTCATTTGGTATGACCCCATTCTGTATGACTTGGTTTATTATCTGGGAGACCGTAGTGTGTCCCACCGATCCAGATGCTTTCAGCATTTCAGCAACTATCTCCGAAGGCCCAGCTGCTTTGCCTGTCTTCATATCTTTGATTGCCTTACTTATACTACCTTCAACTTGCACTGCTGGTCCTTCTATTGGATCGATTTGGGGCAGACTATCTTTTTCCCACTTATTCTCCTCATTTAGTAGCCTCTTGTAGTGACACTTCCAAGCTACCTTATCAGTATCAGTGATGGCAAGTATACCATCATCATTACGGACACACTTCTCCCCGACAATATCACGGTTTTCCTTGACAAATTGTCTAGCACCCCTGAACACCTCACGTTTTTGGTCCTCGCGTTGTAGATCATGCTTGAACTTTCTTTCCTCTGCTTCCCTTCTTGCAAGGTACACTTGTCTCCTAGCTTCCCTCCTGGCCACTTGATAGTGTTCTCTACTTCCTCCATCCTGCCATACTTTCCAAGCTTGCTTTTTGGCCTTGATCGACTCCTCCACCTTACTGTTTCACCACCATGTTACTCTCCTCCTGCCTATAGGTCTGCTCCAGTCACAGATTTCATCTGTCGCCTTCAGCAGGTTAACGTTCAGGAATTCCCACTGTTCCTCTATACTGTACGTCTCTAATTGCTCTTCCTTACTGTCAAAAGCATCAAGTAGTATGCTTTTAAATTTGTTACTGGTGTGGGGTCCTTTAACTTCCATATTCTTCTTCTCAGGGTGGTCCTCCTCTCTTGTTGAGTACGACTTGTCGTGACTATGAGTTCACTAACTTTGAGGGATTTAGTGTTTACAACAGACACTTTGTCACGTCTTCTAGTAAGGATATAATCTATCTGGCTGGCGTGTTCCCCTGATCTGTAGGTGATCAAGTGATTTTCTCATTTTTTGAAGTTTGTGTCACAGAATTCCAGAATTCTGAAGCCTTCCTCATTTCTGATACCAAACCCGTAGCCTCCATGGATTCCATCATAGCCGTCACAATGTTGTCCAACATGACCATTTAGGTCGCCAGCAATAATTATGTAGTCACTGTCGGTTAGTTGGGAGGTAGTGAGCATTAGCAACTCATAGAATCTGTCTTTTATAACGCCAGGCAGTCCAGATTGGGGTGCGTAAGCGGATATTATTGTCACAGGACAAGTCTTATTTTGATTATTCTGTCGTTCACTCTATTTACGTCAATTACCTTATCTACCCATTTTTCAGCTAACATAATTCCTACTCCACCCAGCCCATTTTCATTTGCCACCCAGAAAAGTTTATAGCATCATTTTTTACCCACAATGAATCTAGCAGACCCACCCTCCATCTAGTCTCATGGACACAACAAGCATCAACTTCCTTACGTTCAAGTATCTCTACAACCTCGTTAGAGTGACCTTTTAAAGTGCCCACATTCATGGTACCAACTCTGAAGTTTTGGATTTCGTTTGATGGGTGGAAGGGATGGGTTGGAGGTGTAGGGAGGGGTGAGGGAGATGGGGTTATGTTTGCCATCCGCGTCTGAAATAAAGAGGAATCCTTGCATTTTCGTCCGACCACATGATGTGAATTTATCTTTATCTTACTGCTATATATATTTCGGTGACAGCCATCATTGGCTGTGACCTCTTCAGGCAGTCCGAATTGGTGTGGGAAAGACAGGTACACATGTTGTTGAAGTGTGTTTTACTCTGTCAATCCATCGATATGTCCAGCTCCTGGTCGTGTTGTTATTTCTCTGAGGAACTGGAATCATATGAGTTAGAACAAACAAATTTCGGTGTCATAGGACACTCTCTCATCCCATTGGTCAGTTGTGAGAACATTCCTCAGTCAAAAGTCTATAGAAATTTTTCTGAGGCAAGACAATCTGTTGTAGTTGTTTTTGTTTAAGTACAGCTGACCTCCTCCATTGTGTTGGTAGTGGTATTAAGGGGTCAGCTGGCAGGTCAGCTTTAGTGTGCTGCTGCTATGTTCTGAAGAATTTGTGTGTGTAGGTTGGCATATATCCTGCCACCATTTCACGTGGTGGGGGGTGCCAAACAAATAAAAAAATAAAAAATACGTGTGTTACAACCAATATCAAAATTTGAAAGATTTGAAAAATATTAAGTGAAGTAGAAAACCTGTGTCAGAATCGAGAAGTGTAAAGAATTACAATTCTTACACTATCATCGAGTGGTGCGTTTTAAGAACAAATGAGATAAAAGTATAGTGAAAAACACCAAAACCTGAGTGTCAAAATCCGGAAATGCAAAGGACTACAGTTCCTATTTCGGCATAAAGTACATATGCGTGTATGTCAACACACATCATTGCAAGCACACACGCAAAAAACACAGGCTCAGGTGCATCCCATATGTATATATATATACATACATATACACACACACACACACATTATATATACACACACACACATACATATATACATACACATATATATATATATATATATATATATACACACACACAAATACATGCAAGTATCTATGTATGTATAATTTAAAACAACAGTATCTATGTATGGACATATGTATAAGTATGTATTGCTATAGGAGTCGATCGAGGCAGGAGTAGGGGTGGTGAGTGTGTAGGCGGTGGTTTACAATGGGCTCGGCGTGGCGGGGCTACTGTCCCTATAGCTTGAGGGAAGTTCCCATCCCAATGTGTTGTTATTGTCCATATAGCTTGAAGAAGGTCCTGGCCCTGAGGTGTCTACATGTACCGAAGAAGTCAGTCCTGAGGTTTATTAGGCTGCTTCCACCGCTGAGTATTTCAAGGGTCTCGCTCAGACATAGTTTGCAGCTGCCAGATTCCCTTCTATCAGGTGGTGGCTCTCCTGATTTTGGACCAGGCCAGAGAGAACGAGGTCCTGTCCAGCTTGAACTTTCAGATTAGTTCGGAAAGAGCTGAACTTTTCCTTTTGTCCTCCCTATTAAAGGAGTGGGGATGGTATGGTTATACCATTGGTCTTTGAAGCTCGTTGATGTGGCTCCTATGTAAAGGTGTTCAGAGTTGGGGTTTTTACTCTACATCCGTATATTAAGAACTTAATATGTTATTTCTGTTTACCTTTTACATACATATATATATATATATATAATATATATATATATATAATATATCATCATCATCATCATCACCATTTTACGTCCGTTCTTCCACGCTAGCATGGGTTAGACGGGTTGTCCTGTTGTGGGCAGTGTCTGGTCGGCTGACCATGCCTTGCTCATACAGGAACTGATCTGGCTTGATTTCTACAGCTGGATGCCCTTCCTAAACCAACCTCATTTACAGTGAGTGCTGGGTGCTTTTTCGTGGCGCCTACACGTCCACTTTACAGTGTGGGCTGGGTGCTTTTTTGCCGTGGCACCTCCACGGCCACCTTGCGGTGGGGGGTGTGGGGGCATATTGTCTATATGCTTCAGCTTGTACCCATGGGAGGTCGGCTACTCTGTATTACTGCGTGACGCCAGAAGTCACGGTCGTGTGTCATATACACACACACACACACACATATATATAATATATATATACACACATATATATACATATATATATATATATAAATATATATATATATATATATATATATATACACACATAAATATATGTATATATATATATACACACATATATATATATACACACACACACATATATATATATATATATACACACACACACACACACACACACATATATATAAAATATATATATATAAAGTATTTCCATAGGAAAGGTAAAGGAAAAGAGAGTGCTCTATGTATGTGCTTGTGTGCGTGTGCATA
>OZ024741.1:304183320-304248320 GCA_964016885.1 Eledone cirrhosa | reverse complement strand
GTATATATATATATATGTATATACATTATATATATATATGTATATATATATGTATATATATATAGTTATATTTGGGGAGGGTCATATTTGCGTAATATTGCCAGAATTAATAACAGAACACACTCACTGTTTGGTTGGTTTTCGCTTCTCGCTGTCTTTTATATATATATATCTGCGATCTAACTTACTCGGTCCTCAATGTTGCCATTGACTGACCGGCGGTCAAAAATAATACAGATACAATATAGACAAACACATATATATATAGTTTACATAATTTACATAGATCTTTCGTTGCACATCTGCAACATCGTCAGTGGTGTTATATTCATTGTTCCTCCTGTTGTGTTGTATGTCTACGCCATTTTTTTTTTTTGTATGTTTATTTATTTATTTGCTTGTTTGTTTATCTTATTTTATTTTGTCTTCTTTGCGCATGCGTTTGCGTGTGTGTATAGTGTTATGTGTGATGTGTGACTAGTGTGTATAGTGTTGTGTCTGCTGGGTGACTAGTGTGTGTTTATGTGCTTGTGTATGTATTTATTTATCTTATTTTATTTTATTTAATTTACTTATTTATTTATACTTCTCTTAGGTCAGTGTTGTTTGTTTGGGTGTTGTTGTTGTTCCACTCATTCTTTCTGTTTAGCTTTGGTCTTCTAATTTCTATTTCACTGGCCTCTCTGATTTGCCTAACTGCTGGGTCATTCCTATGTTTAGATATTATTCTAATTTCTATGTTGTCTATGTTACCGTCATGTTGTTGTCTAGCATGTTCGTATAGTACTGACCCGTTTTTTTCGTCCTTTTAGTTCCCCCCAGTGTTGGTCTATCCTTTCACCTATGCTACGAGCTGTCTCACCTATGTATGTTGTTGTCATGTTTCTGCAAGTACCCTCTGTACATCTTATGCTATAGACTACGTTTCTAGTTTTACAGTTTATCCGGGGGTTCACCTTACATATGATACATTTCCTATTGGTACAGTGGGTTTTCTTAAAAGGGTAGGTTTTGCTGATCAGGGATTTTATGGTGGTTCCTGGCTTTTCTACCACCTTTATTTTTAAGTGGGTCTTTCTCAGGGCCTTTCTACACTGGTTAGCTAATTTCCCTCCAGGGGTGGCGTCCACAAACATGACACTCTGATATCTCTGGTTGTCGTACCATGATGTGGCCTTCCCTATCTTATGTCTAGCCCTATCTAAGCTATTCCATGATTTGCTTCTGTATAGTGGGCAAGTTCTTTTCATGTCCAGTTCTATGAGGGTCTTATACTTTTCCATGGCTCCTTCGTATACTCTGACTCTGTCTCTTTGGTTGTAGCCAGAGAACTGCATGCGGTTGATGAAGTGTTGGATGTGTCCTTCCATTTCTGTTGGGTCGCACATGCTGGACACATTCTTCATCACTCGTACCAAATCTGCGATCAGAATATTAAACTTAGCACTACTGGACATTGCTGAGTTTTTGAGTATCAGGTATTTGGAGGCCATGGGTTTAGCATAGTGTGAGTGGAGAATTTGGGCTCTCTCGTCTATAGTGTTAATCCAGAGTTCTGTGTCTAATACAGGTAGTCTATTGTTAGGGTGTTTGGAAGGGAAGTCTATAGTTACAGTTATACTCTGGTGTATGGAATTAGCTATCTGCTGGATGCTTTCCATCGTGCTACGTTCTAAATCAAACTTGTTAGTGCTCTCTAGTGGGGGTGTTCTTATAACTATATTGATATCGTCTACATAACGAGAGTACATGATGAGGTCTATGGAGCTTTCATTAAGGAGATCTTTAAGTCTCCTTTCCCACCATACCATGAAAAGGTTGGCAACATCACCAGCTATGCTGACGCCGATGGCTGCTCCCTCATTTTGGGTGTAGATTTTCTCATTGAACTTAAATATGTGGCCCTTTAGGGTAGTTTTGATACTAGCCCCTATTGCATGTGCGACCATTTTTCTTACCTGATCAGTGTTTTGGGGGGTCCGTATAGCTTTGGTCCACCCAATCCACCTTCCTATGGGAGTCTTTTTAGCCATTGAGGTTATGGTGGGGGGTCTACCTCTTATAGGTCTACTAGGGCAGAAACATCTAAGGTCATGGCTGTCTAGGTAGTCAGTGTCGTAGGTAAGTCTAAGTAGGAGGCCCAGTTCGTCTGTGTCGACGTCGCAGAACTCCACCTCACTCTCAATGATCATCTCCACACATCTTTTCACAGCAAAATCAATGTTAATGGATGGGTACAGTGACACCACATCCATGCTGCCTATTATGCAGTTGGATAGGCTCCTGTTTTTGTTGCACTCACTGATTCTGCTGAGGAGGTCCTCTGTACTTTCACATACATCTGGGGACATCTTGATTATGGGGCGTATAACCATTGAGAGGAAGTAGGAGATCCTGTAGTTGCTAGCTATATTAGCTCCGCATACGGGTCTTGTTGGTGGTCCTGTTGTCGGGTCGTCGACTGTCTTGTGGTCTTTGCGGAGCCCATACAAGGGTGGTATGCCATTGTTAGACGCCTGGAAGTTGTTGGCAGTGCGTCTGCTTGGCTTTAGGATGTCAGTCCACATCATCATGTGAGCGTTGAGGATTTTTTCTCTCCCATCGTGTGTTAGTTGTGCAACTTCGCTCGTGTTGGTGATGTGGGGTTGCATTGCCTCGATGTAGTTCGGCATGCTATCTATTGACATCCTACCAGACTTATCTGTGGGTAGACACACTACCTCACCATCCCTTGTGCGCTGCTTGAGGCTAACCAAGCCTTCTACAGGTTTTATCCCAAGTTGTTGGGCCTCTGGTCTGCTCTGTCTCATAGTGTACCTGTCTACTACTTGTCTAATCTTATTTCTAGCTATGGTGAACTGTGCCTCCGTCTCGTCATCTATTTGCTGTGGTATGCAAACTCTTTTATTAAAGGGTAACCTCGTAGGATAGATATTACCCATCTTATATGTTTTGTCAGCTGGGTTGAAAAATAGTTTCTCTAAGGGGTTGTCGTTATTTCTATCGTCATAGTTGTGTGTGTTGCTATTATTGTTATCATGGTGGTTGTTGTTGTTTCTATCATTAGCATTAATATTATTATTGTTATGATTGCTAGATGTATTGTTGTTTACTTCACCGTTATTGTTGTTGTTGTTACTGCTATTTCTACCATTGTGGTTGTTACTATTATTATGTTTCTTGTTTTTGTTGATGTTGCTACATGTACTATTTCCATTATTACCACTGTGGTTATTGTTGTTGTTGTTGTTCGTATTGTTACCGTTATTACTACTGTGGTCACTGTTGCTGTGTCTGTGGTTAACGTTTCTATTATTATTATTATTGTGGTTGTTGTTGTTCTGTCTATCGCTAGTATTATTACCATTATCACTATTTCTCACTTTCCTGCCATTGTTATGGTTATGGCTGTTATTTCTATACCCAGAGTTATTGTTTATATTACTACTACCGTTATTATTGTTGTTGTTGTTTACCTTTGCATTCCAACGTATTTTTGTGAAACACTTTTCCAGCTCCGTTTTGCATTCCATAGGGTTAATCTTTTTGTAGATGGCAAATTTTGGTGGTAACTTTAGGATTTGTTGTTCTTGTTCACTGATTAAAGTGTTCCCATAGATATTTACTGTGTGGTATATATATATATATACATTATATATATATATATATATATGTATATATATATGTATATATATATATATGTATATATATATATATGTATATACATTATATATATATATGTATATACATGTATATATATATGTATATATATGTATATCCATATATATGTATATGTATATGTATATATATATGTATATATATATGTATATATGTATATGTATATAGATATGTATATATATATGTATATGTATATATATATATATATGTATATGTATATATATATGTATATATATGTATATGTATATATATATGTATATATATATATATGTATATGTATATATATATGTATATGTATATATATATGTATATGTATATATATATGTATATATATATATATGTATATGTATATATATATGTATATGTATATATATATATATATGTATATATATATGTATATGTATATATATGTATATATATATATGTATATGTATATGTATATATATATATGTATATATATATGTATATATATGTATATGTATATATATATATATATATATGTATATGTATATATATATATGTATATATATATGTATATGTATATATATATATGTATATATATATATATATATGTATATATAGTTTGGTTTTGTGCCTGGGAAAAGTACAACAGATGCCCTCTTCTTCGTGAGACAATTACAAGAGAGTTTCTTAGAGAAGAATAAGCCACTATACTTAGCCTTTGTTGACCTAGAGAAGGCCTTCGATAGGGTACCCCGATCTGTCATCTGGTGGTCCCTAAGGAAACTAAGTGTTGAAGAATGGCTTGTGAGGACAGTGCAAACTTTGTACAGAGGTGCTGTCAGTAAAGTCAGGGTAGGAATGGAGTTTAGTGAGGAATTCCAGATACAAGTAGGAGTACATGAAAGTTCGGTCCTCAGCCCGCTCTTGTTCATTATAGTCCTCCAAGCCATAACAGAGGAATTTAAGACTGGTTGTCCATGGGAACTTCTCTATGCTGACGATCTGGTTCTTATAGCAGAATCAGTAGAGGAGCTAGAGAATAAATTCTGGCTATGGAAACAGCAGTTGGAAGCAAGAGGACTGAGAGTGACCTTAGCTTAGACAAAAGTGTTGAAAAGAGGACAAAACTCTGATTCGTCAGGGAAATTGCCATGTTCGATATGCAGAAAAGGAACTGGCATAAATTCTATAAAATGCACACAATGCAGATCCTGGATGAACGACCCAGCATGGATTTGTTGAGAGAGAAACTGTGCCTGAGAGGGATAGAATGTAGTGTGCGAGAGAGGAGACTGAGGTGATATGGACATGTGATGCGCATGGAGGATGACCGATGGGTGAGGAAGTGCCAGGAAATGCCAGTTGAAGGAAGACGTAGTAGAGGTAGACCACGAAAAACATGGGCGGAAGTGGTGAGAACAGACCTCAGATTGCTGAAGCTCACGGTGGAGATGACGAAGGACCGTGACAAGTGGAGAGATGGTGTGCTGAATAAGACCCGTCCCATTTTAAACTTATAGCCTCGTTTAAATGATTTTTTGTGTGGTTAATTTATACTGATTGGGAGAAGAAATACTGTATGTATTTTATCTAATGATTCTTTGGACTTACTTTTATATATATATATATATATATATATATATATATATATATATATATATATATATATATAACAAAGGAAGTGTGGTAAGGAACCAGGTGGACCATAACACACCAGAGTACTCAATACTTAGGGTAGTAGAGTGGGTAATAGGAAAATATTTAACCCCGACGGCAGAGCTCAAGCCGTTTCAACGGCTATTTCAGTCCAGAAATAGCTGTCGAAACGGCTTGAGCTCTACCGTTGGGGTTAAACATTTTCCTATAATCTGAAATTAACTAGTCAGCCTGATGGTGACCTTCTTCTCTGTCACATATGTGGAAACAATTTCCACTACTTAGTGATCCCTCTAGATATATGGCCTATATTTGAAATATGTTTCTGGCTTTGTTTGCTTCTTTTAGATTGAGGAAACAATTTTAATACACACACACACATGTATGTATGTGGGTACACACACACACACACACACACACACAACATATATGTATGTCAGGTCATGTAACCTACTACAGCCTGTCACATGTTCGATTCATCAGTGACTAAACTGGCAACCTCTCCAAGCCTGCTTGGTGAGGAGGGTGACCATTGGAGACCCCGCAGGATGAAAAACAAAACCTGACAAAAGGGCAAAATAACTCATGAGAGTCAATAGCCATTCAATAGTATGTGCATAGATAATACTTATACATAAACAATGTGCAGGGACATAGAAATTCTCATAGAAATTCTCTGAGTGCACAGTAAGCCCACAGGATATCCCTCTAGGAGAGGGAAACTCTGATATAAACCTTCAGCTCAATAGTAACCGTTGATGTTGATCTAGCCTTCTTTTCAGATCGAACTATTGTTGCTCAGTGTGTAGGGTTGGTCCATTGCAGAGCCTTTTCTCACAATAAAAAGCTTCAGGCATCACTTAATTTCGTGACCTGATGAAATTGAACACTGAAAATTTTGTGATAAATGGCTACAAGGGCTCTAGAACAACATCTAGTGAAAGGATCTCGATACTTGGGGTAGTAGAGTATGACTATATTATAAAGACTCGACTCTTTATATATGTAGATGCGTGTGTATGTATATATATATATATATATATATATGTGTATATATACATATATATATATATATATATATATATATATATATATATATATATATATATATATGTGTGTATATGTGCATTTGATGTTCACAGTCGGATTGGCCCCGTGCAAAGCCTTTCTTCACTTAAAAAAGCTTCAAGCACAGGCATTGCTTGATATATGATATTTTTTGTGATGCATGGCATTGCTGGCCATAGGCAGGTCTCTAGCAGGACTAAAAAGCCACGTCCATGATGCCCATGCTTAAGTATCATGCGATAGTATCACTCGAAATCAAGCTGCAGCCATCATATATGTATGTATATACCACATTCTATGTAAAGATATTTAAATCCTTGATTTTCTTGGACCCCCTTCTCATCACTTTGATGAGTGCAGTATTTCATTTTATATTCATTTAAATCAATCACAATAATTTTCTACCCTATGTTATCAAATATCCATCCATCCACTGCTATTAGGATTTGGGCTTTGTTGTTATTGTTTTTGTTCTAAGATAGATACATTGGTAAATTACATAAATAGATAACTATAGATTAATAGTCAAACAGACATTGACAGATAGAATTCTTCACAGTATTCATTCCAGTTCTGTGCTCTGAGTTCAAAGCTTGCTGAGGTTGACTTTGCCTTTCATCCTTTTGAGGTCAATAAAAAGTACCAGTCTAATATTGGGGGTGATTCTTCCTCCACATTTCTTTCTCACTTCCTCTCTATCACTCTCTCTCTCCTTGTCTGGAATAATTCAGCCGTCTTCAGCTCTTGAGAGTTGATGGGCTTTGCCAAGTTTGTCCAAGATATGTTGTATGTTATTACAGCATTCCTATATTTCCATCAGGAGTTATAGGTCCATACACTTAACCCATCATCAAAACTATTTGAATATTTGAAAAGTAATGTTGTTGTGGGCTCACAGTTATAAAGAAAGATTTTTCATTTCTCTGTGCCTTTTAGTGACTGGACACTAGTTGTTTTCAGTTGTGTGACCTTTCATGGTGGTGTTTAATATACAGAAATTAATCTTTTGCAATAAGCAGTTATTACAGACATATGTCAATCATTGTCATACACACACACTCCATACATGTTATTTCCTTGTTTTCTAGAGTGGTAGATATGGTTGTGAAGGCATATGGCTTAGTGATTAGGGTGCTGGGTTCATGATCCGTCGATCGTGAGTTCGCTTCCCACACTAGCACATTTTGTCAGCATATTTTCTCCTTGAGTGAGACACTTTATTTTATGTCACTCCAGTCCACTCAGCTGGTTTTACCTGTAATTGAAGGGGTCAGTCTTGTCACCTACTGTTTAATGCTGAATGTTTCTGAGAACTATGTTAAGGGTGCACATGTTTGTAGAATACACAACCACTTGTATGATAATTTCATGAGCAGGCTGTTCCATTAATTGAATGTACTGGAGCACCTGTAATCAGAAATGAAGGATGTCCAACATGCATACATAATACATAAAGATATGGCTGAGGCAGCTGAGCAGTCAACCTAATACTGTACTGTTTTCATACTTTTTAGGCATCAAATTCAAACTATGTATTTCTGTATTATTATTATTAGCCTTTGGCTGTTTATTTAAATTATGATAGTGGGAGAGATTTTACAGATGAAGCCTCTGCCTTGATGGTCATTCTCAGGAATAAGGGGGTGAAAAAGAATAGTGTGGGACATGTCCAGATGTATGGCTATGACTTACATTCCAATAGTTTGTTTACATGTAGTATGAGATGGCTTAATGCTATGAACATCTGTTTTATGCCAATTATATAATTTGATAACCTGTAACATTTTCATAAATGGTTTTTTGATTTGATTAACCTTCAACGTGCTGAATTTTTTTTAATGAATTGCTTTCCTTGACATTGCATTATATATTAAGATGGGATTACTCTCTTGTCGCAATTTCTCGTCGACAGAGTGCTGAAGATTAAAGTTATTAGATTTTGTGGAGGTGCATGGCCTAGTGGTAAGGGTGTTGGACTTACGATCATAATGTCATGGGTTTGATTCCTGGGCTGGGTTGTGTGTTATGTTCTTGAGCCAAACACTTCATTTCACATTGCTCCAGTATACTCAGCTAAAAATGAGTACCAGCAATAACTGGGGGTTTAACCATGCAATGGAGTGGTGTCTTGTCCAGTAGGGAGTCTTATACTCTCAGACGCTTCACGCCATGAAACCAGGATAAACACCAGCCTAACGAGCCTCCTGACTTGGGTCAGACTTTAGACTTTCAGATATTGGATGGGCAGAATTATGAACTTTGGGGCATTTAGTTGTGGCTTTTGAAGTTCTGAGTTCAAATTTTGCTACAGTCAACTTCAATTTTTATTCTTCTATAGTCAATAGAATAAAGTACCAGTAAAGTACTGGGGTTGAATTAATTGACTAATTCTTCTCCTTCTTCCACTTATTCCTGAGAGGGTTGTGGGGGCAAGCTCCTCAAATACTCCTTCCAGCAGGTCCTGTTAGAAGCAAACATTTCCAATTGATCTGGCTGGATCCCCAAGCGTTGACTTAGTCCTTTCTGTGAATTGCAGGCCTTGTGTCTAGGTTAGAAATTATTATTATAATTTGGCAGTATCGGTAGAGGGTTGAACGCCATGCTTTGATGCATAGTAATGGCCCTAGCCATTCTGAGTTCAAATCTCGCCGAGGTTAACTTTGCCTTTCATCCTTACGGGGTCGATAAAATAAAGTACCAGTAATGCTCTGGGTAAATGCTGGCCTTGTGCCAAAAGTAGAAACAATTATAATTATTATTATTGTTATTATTAAGGTGGTAGATTGGCAGAATCATTAGTGTTGGGTAAAATCTTTTGTGGCAATTTTTCTAGCTATTTACATTCTGAGTTCAAATCCCGCCGAGGTTAACTTTGCCTTCCATCCTTACGGGTTCGATAAAATAAAGCGCCAGTAAGATACAGGGGTCGATTTAATCGACATTCCCCTCCCCTCAAATTACTGGCCTTGTGCCTACGTAAGAAACCATTATTATTATTATTCTGAGCATGCACCTGTAGGCTGGTTGATTCGAAGAGGAGAGGGGGTGCCCTTGAAGCATTGGGTGGTTCAGGATTGGTGGGGTACCTGAGTCGCCTCAGGGTGGTTCTCCCCTCAATGGGGAATTTTTATTGTTGTAATTTCATTGTTAATTGTTTTTGTTAATTTGTTTTTTTTTTACTCGATTTTATTGTAAACCCTCAGTCCTATCATTTTGTATTGTCCCCTATATGTAGGCCCTAATGGCCAATGAAGATATCATTATTATTATTTATATTATCATTATTATTATTATCATTTCAGTGGTCTTACTGTGTGCTTTCACTACATAATCGAGCTCAGCTCTGTGCACCTTGGGTATGTACAATGGTTTTTATTTTATATTTCTTGGTGTGATCTTGTGTATATATTGTTTGTATATCATTTCATCAATTGGTGTTACTTTAGTTTGCAGTCTACTGCAGTATCTACTGCAGGTCGACGCTGTGAAATGACCTGACTTCTCTCCCATATTATTTTAAAATCCTGTTGAGGTCAACTGTGCATTTCATTCTTCTGTCTAATATTGGGGGTTTATTTAATCAAATTTGTTGAATAATGGTTTCTTTATTAACCACAAAGTGTTTACATCAAGAAAAACATTGACAGTACGGGATGAAAACATAGTGTGTGGGTTTTGTATGTAAACAAATATGTTGAATAATAATAATAATTGGTTCTACTTTTGGCTCAATGCCAGCAATTACCCCAGTGCATTATTGGTGCTTTATTTTATTGACCCCGTAAGGATGAAAGGCAAAACTAACCTCAGCGGGATTTGAGCTCAGAACGCAAAGGACCATAACTCTGCTGCAAAAGCATGGTGTCTGACACTTTACCGATACTGCCAATAATAATAATTTCAAGGTGATGGATTGGTAAAATTGCTAGTAGTTCAGATGAAATGCATTGCAGTGTTCTGCCGCAGCCCTCTACATTCTGGTTTCAAATACTGCAGCAGTCAACTTTGCCTTCCATCCTTCTAGGGGGCTGATAAAATAAAATACTGGCCAAGTTCTGAGTTAATTTGACTTTCCCCTTGCCCAGAAATTACTGACCTTATGCCTAAATTAGAAACAATTTTTAATCATGGTTATAATGATTTCTTAAATGATAACAATAATAATTGTGTCTACTTTTGCCACAAGGCCAGTAATTACCTCAGTACATTACTGGTACTTTATTTTATCGACCCCGTAAGGATGAAAGGCAAAGTTAACCTCGGTGGGATTTGAACTCAGAACAAAGGAATAACTCTATGCTGCAAAGCATGGTGTCATATCAATAAACCTCACAGAAAATTGATAGGAGGAAAAAATATGAAATTATTGTCCAACTAAAGTATATGAAATATTTAAGAGGAAACAAACAAAACAAAAAATAAACCATTATGCTGTATAAAACTAGGAATTTTTATTGGTTACTATAGAGATGTTTATTTTATCTCTATTTTATTTATTTATTTCCCCATTTGTCAGTAGTCTCTTTCAGCACCATAATCAGGTCTGTTTATGGTAATTTTCAATAATAGTTTCTGAAATTAACTTGCAGAATAATTAAAATTATTCTCTTCAATTTCTTTTCTTTTTAATTTTGTTTTGGAAGATTTGAAAAATGTTTGCAGTTTTGGGGGAAAAAATTTTATTAGATTATTCCTCTTTACCAATCTTCTTTTTATTGCATGATTTTACTGTGCTACTGAACACAGCTGCATGTACCTTGGCTACATGCAGTGTTTTCTTTTGGGTTTTGTTGTTTCTATTGTACTTTACATAATGTGTACAGTACCTAGTAGTGCGATTTTCAGTATGTTGAGTATATTTGTAAATCTTGGCATGTGGCGTAGTGGTTAGGATTTAGGACTCAATATCATTAAATTTTGAGTTCCATTTCTGGACCAGGCATCACATTGTATTCTTGAGCAAGATACTTCATTTTATGTTGTTTATCAGGATAAGACGAGGGCCTCTATAATAAAAACACCTGAGAAACCTCATGAGGTGCAACCTTGAATATATACCTATATATAAGTGTGTGTGTGTGTGTGTGTGTGTGTGTGTGTGTGTGTGTGTATATATGTGTGTGTGTGTATGTATATATATATGTATATATGCAAACATGTGGCATATTGTTACTGTTGATGATTGTGAAGAAATCATTATCTCTATGGTTATTAGCGTTTTCCTTGTGTTTGTCTTAGTTTTGTTATTATTTTCATTGTTGTTAAGAGCAACATAGTGACAGTGACAATTAGTTATGAACTAAATACATTGAAGTTTTCTTTATGTTCATCATCATTATTATTATCATCATATATGGTCATCGTATGTGGTCATGAGTTTGACTGGTTTGTCACAGACTGGTTTGTCACAGACTGTGTTGGCATGGCTGCTATGAGTGAATGTCCTTCCTGGCACCAACAAGGTTCTAAGTTCGAATTCTGTCATGGTTGGCTTTTTAAAATTTTTTTTATTCCTTTGGGCTTCATAAAATGATATAAATAATATACTAGGGCCTCATAAATGAATACCAGTAACATACTGACATATTGATTCAATTGATTAGACCCCTCTTCTGGTCTTTTGCCAAAATTAGAAATTACATTAATAATAGTTTCTTTATTAGCTACACAGGGCTTACATTAAGAAGACAATAAAGATGGTACAGAAAGGTATAGTGTGGGTTTTTTGTGTAATAATTGTTTCTACTTTTGGCACAATACCAGCAATTACCCCAGTGCATTACTGATACTTTATTTTATCGACGCCGTAAGGACGAAAGGCAAAGTTAACCTCGGCGGGATTTGAACTCAGAACGTAAAGGACCATAACTCTATGCTGCAAAGCATGGTGTCTGATGCTCTACCAATATTGCCAATAGGATATTGGAATGGACTGGAGTTTGGGATGAAAAAAATGTGTGGTTGTAACCCTGAAATGTGGAAATCTAATAAGAGGTAGAGGGATTGAGCTTGCAAATGGCCAGACTATTAACCCTTCAGCATTTATACTGGCCATATTCACCCAGAACTCTCTCACCTCTTTCTGTTCAAACCAGCTGTAACTGGTCGCACATCCCTACATTAAGGTATTATTCTCAAAATAAATAACATCAAAATCGCATAGATTCGATATTATGTGAGATAATTATGTAAGATAAAGCCTTTACTATGAAAATACAATAGTAAATATAGAATGATGTAAATGCTAAAGGGTTAAAGAAGTAGGGAAGGATACAAGTATTTGGGAGTCTTTGATTAAAAAGAAAGAAATGAAGAGGTTCAAAAAAGAATACCTGAGGCAGGTGAAACTTATGTTATCTAAATTGAATAGAAGGAATAAGATCAAGGCAATAAATACATAAGCTGTCTTTCATGCACTAAGGGGCAGGAGTTATTAAATGGAAGAAAGATGAATTAGAAAGAATTATTAAAAAAACTAAGAAATTGATGACCGTGCATAAAGAACTTCACACAAAGAGTGATATCACAAGACTTTATGTTAGAAGAAAGAAAAGAGGTAGAACTAATAAGTTGCAAAAATGTGTCAAACGTGAAGAAAATAACCTAGCTTGGTACCTTAAAAATGTAAGGAGTAACATCATGTAAAAATTAAGAGACCTCGACACACTGAAATCTGCTGATGCAGAAGCACCGAATGATATAAGATGAGAGTGAAAAAAGAACTTGAAAGGATAAATTTATGCATGGACAGTACATTAGAGATAAAGTAGGCATTGATTGGGAAAAGAACTGGTCATAACTTAAAAATGACGATCTGAAAGGATGCACTGAAGCTCTGGTGTGCAACACCCAGGAGCAGGCTCTTCAAACTAACTACATTAAACATCTTGACAAACAATAAAATCACCATTATGTAAAATGTGTAGATCAGAATGAGAAACGGTCAGCCATATTGTAAGTGAATATGTTAAGTTGGCATAGTGAGAGTACAAAAGAGGACATGATAATGTTGCTAGATATATCCATTGGATGATATCTGAGAAATATGGATCTATCAGAGCAACTAAATGGTATGAGTAGAGACTAGAAGGGGTGTTAGAGAATGACAAATTCAAGCCTTTGTGAGACTTCACCATTCAATGCAATAGAATGATTGAGGCAAGAAAGATAGACATTTTAGTTGTAAAAAAGAAGAAAAAAAGAAACCCTAATTATCGATATCTCGATCCCAGGGGGGTAGTTGAGTGAAGGATAAAGAGCAAAAAGTATGAGCTACTGAAAGATGAGGTTGGAAAATTCTGGAGGATGAAGAAGGTTTTAGTGATTCCAGTGGTGATGGAGCATTGGGGTGCATATTGGATAATTTTGAGGACTGTAAATAGAATTGGAATTAATGTAAAGTTACAGGTCATGCAGAAGACAGCACTTCTTGGTAGAGTAATGCTTTTATGGAAAGTCTTGTTTATGGAGAGGTTGCAGTGAGGGACCTTTGTCAACCTGTTGATTTCTCCTTACTGAAATATCCACATCATTTAACATCTAAGTGTTTGAGATTTACAAAAATGAACCATAATAATTGTTTCTACTTTAGGCACAAGGCCAGCGATCACCCAGTGCATTACTGGTACTTTATTTTATCGACCTCGTAAGGATGAAAGGCTAAGTCAACCTCGGCGGGATTTGAACTCAGATCGTAAAGGGACGTAACTATGCTGGAAAGCATGGCGTCCGACTCTCTACCGATACTGCCATGAACCATAATAATGATAATTATTATTATTATAATTATAATTATTATAATTATAATTATTATTATTAATAATTGTTTCTACTTTAGGCACAAGGCCAGCAATTACCCAGTGCATTACTGGTACTTTATTTTATCGACCCCGTAAGGATGAAAGGCAAAGTCAACCTCGGCGGGATTTGAACTCAGATCGTAAAGGGGCGTAACTCTGCTGGAAAGCATGGCATCCGACCCTCTACCGATACTGCCAATCCACCTTATTATTATTATTAATAATAATATTTGTTTATACTTCTGGCACAAGGCCAGAAGTTACCTCAGTGCATTACTGGTTCTTCATTTTATCGACCCCGAAAGGATGGAAGGCAAAGTTAACCTCGGCGGGATTTGAACTCAGAACATAAAGGGCCATAACTATTCTGCAAAGCATGGTGTCTGATGCTCCACCGATACTGGATAATTATTATTATTGTTATTATCATTGGCAGTATCGGTAGAGGGTTACGGCCCTTTACGGCCTGAGTTCAAATCCTGTCGAGGCTAACTTTGCCTTTCATCCTTACGGGGTCGATAAAATGAAGTACCAGTAATACACTGGGGTAATTGCTGGCCTTGTGCCAAAAGTAGAAACAATTATTGTTATCATTATATTCATCATACAGGGTAATGGAGTGGCAGAATGGTTAGCATGTCGGATGAAATGATTTGTATTACAGCCCATAACATTCTGAGGTTAACTTTGACTTTTATCTTTTTGAGGTTGATAAAATAAAGTACCTGTAAAGTACTAGGGACAATATAATTGACTGGCCATGTGCCAATGTTAGAATTAAAGAGGGTGGAGGATTGGCCGTTGTTAAAGTATTGGATAAAATGTTTTGTGGCATTTAGTTTCAGCTCTTTACATTCTGAGTTCAAATCTCACTGAAGGCAACTTTGCTTTTCATTCTTCCGAGGTCGATAAAATAAAGTACTAATAAAGTAATTAGGTTAATTTAATTGACTTTCCTCTTCTCCACAAATTGCTGGCCTTGAGCCAAAATTAGAAATCATTATTTTCATCATAATTATAGTTATTGATTTTTTTCCATTGCTATCATTATTATGATTTCTTTAAATATTTTAAAGAAAATTCTCAGGATTTAAAAAAATGTTTTCTTTGTTTTTAATTTTTGTCATTTTTATAATACTTTTTGAAAAAAAGCTCTTTTCTATTTCTTCCTCTCCTCCTCCTCATTTGTATACACTCTCTCTTAATAATCATATACACACATACTCAGATACAAGAGCATTATACACACATTTTCTTTTCCATCTCTATCTTTCATTTCTTTCTCTTCCATCTCTCTCTCTCTCTCTTTCATCTCTTTTCTCTCTTATGTTCTCATATGCAAACATTTTCTTTCTTGTTTCTTCATAATTTCCAATCCATTCTCTTCCTTTCACGCATGCACACACACGCGCGCACGCGCGCGCACACACACACACACACACACACACACACACACACACACACACTAGCCAACAAGGGAGCCTATATAGGGTTGCTTGACCAGCTTGATATAACAGCTGAATCTCACTCGAACTACATTCTCTTGTCATAATAAGAGACACATTCAATAATATAGTCCAAGGTACACTAGGTGATGGTTTGCATGACCAGGCTGGAGGCCAAACAGGAACTGGCGGAAAGACAGCCATGGATATATGGACATATGTGCAGAACATCAGCCATGGATACACCAACAGACAGACATAGGGAAATAGATATTGAGACACACACAGATATAGTGACACACACACACACAGATATAGTGACACACACACACACACAGACAGATATAGTGACACACACACACAGACAGATATAGACACACAGACAGACAGATATAGACACACAGACAGACAGATATAGTGACACACACAGAGACAGATATAGAGACACACACACACATACAGACAGACATACAGACAGATATAGAGACACACACACAGACAGACATACAGACAGATATAGAGACACCCACAGACAGACAGACATAGACACACACACACAGACAGACATACAGACAGATATAGAAACACATACAGACAGACAGACAGATATAGAGACACAGACAGATATACACACACACAGACCAACAGATATAGACACACACACAGACAGATGTAGAGACACACACACACAAACAGATATAGAGACACACACACAGACAAACATACAGACAGATGTAGAGACACACACAGACAGATATAGAGACACACAGACAGACCAACAGATATAGAGACACAGACATATATAGAGACACACACAGACAGATATAGAGACACACACAGACAGATATAGAGACACACAGACAGACCAACAGATATAGAGACACACACAGACATATATAGAGACACACACAGACATATATAGAGACACACACAGACAGATATAGAGACACACAGACAGACCAACAGATATAGAGACACAGGCCATATTATGGGCATGTAGGCAGACAGACATAGGGACAGACAGAAAGATAGATATTTGAACATAAGGTAGTCATATAGAGATACAGTGTGACTGTCATGGACATATGGAGACACAAGCAGATAGACAGACATATAGACAAAAAAAAAATCACACAAAAAAAAAACAACAGAATAATAAAAAGAAAAAAAAACGATTGAAATGAAGCAAAAGATAAAAAAAAGATTGAAATAAACAAAGATAAAAACAGTAAAAAAGAACATGGAAATCTGTTGAGTTTGAAAGTGATTAATTTTTGTTTAATTTTCAGACAGTATGTGGGGTGAGGTGGGGTGCAGGATGTGGTTGTGTATGTTTAAGTTGTTGATGGGGTGGTGGAAATGGTGGTGTATGGTTTGTGTGGGGGATACACTGGTTTTAGATTGGATAGGAGGTAAACAATATTTTATTTATTGCTTTTCTTTACTCTTGTTTTGGCTGAGAATCGTTAGTGTTGGACAAAATGGACAAAATACATTGGGGCTTTTGTTTTGAATCTTTGTATTCTCAGTTCAAATCTTGCCAATGTCAATGTTACCTTTCATCCTAACTGCGTTTGATAAAATAAAGGGCCAGTAAAGTACAGGGGTCAAATTAACTTTGCCCCTACTCCCCCTCCCCCAAATTGTTGGTCTTGTGCCTAAATAACAAACCACGTGTATAAATTGTTTCTACTTTTGGCACAAGACCAACAATTATTATCCCAGTGCATTACTGGTACTTTATTTTATCGACCCCCGTAAGGATGAAAGGCAAAGTTAACCTCGGCGAGGTTGCAACTCTATGCATGGTGTCTAACCCTCTACTGATTCTGCCAATGGTGACTGATCATCCTTAGCTTTTTTGAACCAAAGGTAGTGGTGATATTAATAGTGATGGGGGAAGGTGAATGTTGTCTTAGTGTTGGAAGAAGCTGCAGTGATGAAATGGAGGAGAGGGGGGGAGAGTATGAGAATTCTGGTGAATTGGCAGTATCAGTAGAGGGTTGGATGTCATGCTTTCTAGCATAGTTACATCACTTTACGGTTTGAGTTCAAATCCCGTTGAGGTTAACTTTGCCTTTCATCCTTATGGGGTCGATAAAATAAAGTACCAGTAATGTACTGGGTAATTGCTGGCCTTGTGCCAAAAGTAGAAACAATTATTAGTGGTTGAGACATTTTGTTTCATTTAGGATTTTAAAGTTTTCTTTTTATTTTGTGCTTTTGTCGTAAGGTGTGTGTGTGGTTGTATGTATGGTTGTGTTTATGATTATATGTACACTTTCTTAAATCTGTTTGTGTGTGTATATATATATATATATATATATATATATATATATATATATATATATATATATATATATATATATATATATATATATATATATATATATATATATATATATATATGTGTGTGTGAGAGTGTGTACTAATGCGTGTAATTAACTACCTGTCCTCTCATTTTGATTAATGATATTGCAAAAATAATAATACAAAAAACAAAACAAACATAAAACAAAGCAAATCAAAGAGATAACAACAACAACAACAACTAATCAACTGTTTTCTTTCAAAGCTGTGAATTAAAAGCATAGCAATTCTTCTTGGCAATAATGTGTGTGTATTTATGTATGCATGTGTTTGTATAATTTAACTCTTGTGTGTGTGTGTGTATGTCTGTGTTAAAGACAAATACTCTATATAAATGGAGTGGTGGTGGTGGTGGTAAGTTTTAATATTTGATTTGTCTAAAGGTGTTGTGTTTGAGTTCTAAAGGTGCTAGTTTAATTAATGTTGGGGTTACTGAGTGTTTATAGAACAAAACACATTTATCATATGTGATTTGAAATCCATACTTGGAATTATAAAGCACAAAGAAAGAAAATGTACAAAATACTTAGAAAATGTTAACTTCATCAACATCATCATCATCTTTAGTGTCTACCTTCCCTGCTAGCAAGGGTTGGATGGGTCAGTACTTAAGTGGAGCTACTGGCTCCATATATGGGCTGAGAGCCTGTAACTTAATCCTATTTTTCCTTTGCTGGAGAATTTAGTGGCAGCATGGAATACTTTCTAGATTTTAATGACATATAAAGGGACATAAGTGTTTAATGGCATATAAAGGGGCATAAAGTGTTTAATGGCATATACAAGGACATAAGTGTTTAATGGCATATAAAAGGACATACATGTTTAATGGCATATAAAGGGACATAAAGTGTTTAATGACATATAAAGGGACATATAATTGTTTAATGACATATAAAGGGACATATAATTGTTTAATGACATATAAAGGGACATAAAGTGTTTAATGGCATATAAAGGGACATAAAGTGTTTAATGACATATAAAGGGACATATAATTGTTTAATGACATATAAAGGGACATATAATTGTTTAATGGCATATAAAGGGACATAAAGTGTTTAATGACATATAAAGGGACATATAATTGTTTAATGACATATAAAGGGACATAAAGTGTTTAATGACATATAAAGGGACATATAATTGTTTAATGACATATAAAAGGACATATAAGTGTTTAATGGCATATAAGGCGACGAATTGGCAGAGTCGTTAGAACATCGGATAGAATGCTTTGCAGTATTTGTTTTGACTCTCTGCTCTCAGAGTTCATATCCTGCTGAGGTCAACTTTGCCTTTCATCCATTTGAAGTCGATAAAAAAAGTACCAGTCAAGTACTGGGGTGATTCTTCCTCTATATCTCTTTCTCATTTCCTCTCTCTCATCTTCTCTGGAAGAAGTCTCCTGTATTCAGAGCTGTAGAGGATTGGGCTCCATTAGGTTTAAAAATTCCCTAGAAATGCTGTAAATCATTAAACTTCATCTCTAAACTATCATTCAGTGATGTTGGTGACTATAAACCAAATGTTAAAAGGGAATCACATCTACATGGCTGCTCAACCTACTAGAATTAGAAGTCAAATTTTGACATGATAGAAATAACAGTCAAATCCCCACTCAAATTACACCCATCTTAAATATTTCATTACCATATTTCTAATAAGAATATACTGCCTTTATGTTTTAATTATCAAAATAATCAACAATTATACGAGGTTTAGTAAAATAATTAACTTTCATTTTAATAATAAAAGACATTTAATTACTGAAATCTAATATAATCTGGTATGTAATAATTGTTTCCACTTTTGGCATAAAGCCAGCAATTTGAAGGGAAGATGAAAGTCAATTAAATTGATACCAGTGCATTAGTGGTACTTTATTTTATTGACTCTGTAAGGATGAAAGGCAAAGCAAACCTTGGGATTTGAACTCAGAACATAAAGGTCTATAATTATAATGCACTGGGTAATTGCTGGCCTTGTGCCTAAAGTAGAAACAATTATATGCTGCAAAGCATATTGTCCGATGCTCTATCAATACTGCCAATCTATCACCCATATTGACATTTCAGTCCCAGGTTTAAATTTAAATTTGAACACTTTAATATAGATGGATTGGGTGGTTTAGTATTTAAAGGGTTAAAAAAGAACACTTTGGACAATGTGGTTCTAGTTGCACTGTGTCTGGGGTAAAAGATAGGTTGGTCATAGCTGGATTACCTTTGATAGTAGGTCTGATTGATCAAGGCTGACCTAAGGTAAAGCAACAACAGGGATTCATTATCTAATGAGAAGGTCATATGGTCACTCAACCTGCTAAAAACAATAGCCAGATCCCCCTCAAATCACACCCTACTGCAGAAGTACTTATTAGATAATGTGAACTTAGATGTATTGTCTGAAAAAAGTACGGGATGGTTATGGCTTGAATATTTTTGATCATATGTCTGCTCAACCAGGGATGACCCAAGGGTTAAACATCACTAACAATTAATTCCAATCACAACTCAGATAAAGATGTGTCTGTAGAATGCTCAGCCACTTACACATTAATTTCATGAGCAGGCAGTTCCATTCACCGAATCAATTGGAGCACTCATTGAAAATACTGACGTCCAACAACAATATATAAAAATATATATATATATATATATGTATGTCTGTGTGTGTATGTATATGTATGTCTGTGTGTGTATATATATATGTGTGTGTGTGTGTATATATATATATATATATATGTATATATATATATATATATATATATATATATATATATAAGGATTAAACCAGTATTAAACTAGTTAGGCCATTATTCAACAGAGAACTCAATACTTGGGATAGTAGAGTGTGATTATATTAGAAAAAGTCGAGCCCCTACTCTTTCTAATATATATATATAAGAGAGAGAGAGAGCAATAGTTATAAGGATATATAAAAGAAAGATTTTTGTTTTAATTGTTGTTGAATGATCACTTAAATGTTGCTGGTACTCAATTTATTGATTGTAGAGTGTTGATAATGCCAAGACAACTTTGGCAGGATTCCATTTTGGAACACTTTATTTCCAACTGATTATGAATTTAATCTAGTCTAGTCTAGTCTAATCTAGTCTTGTCTTGTCTTGTATTTCATCCCTGAACCATTCTGAACAATATCTAGAATTGCTTTTCTGGTCCGTTGTGTAATCCTGTTAAGACCTGAGTAAATCTGATACTGCCAGTGAAATGTTTTATTTGAAACAATCAAGATTTATTAAAGGAAATATTTGACTGCAATCAAATTCTACTATGGGTCGACTTTGTCCTTTTATCCTCTATGATTCTCTGTGGATCAATAAATTAAGAACTGATATTAAACTGACATGATTCTTTTGATTATTATGTCCTCATATATTATATTCTCTTACACACAGACTTGTGTCAGGTTGAAAGTTCTATATATTATAGAATCTCTCTGGTTGGCTTAAAAATCTTTTAGTTTATTGTTGTTCTTATCAATGTCGAGTGGTGGATGATCATGAGAGCAGTGGATTAGCAGAGTTGTTAGTGTTGCACAAACGCTTAGTAACATTTGTCTTGGATGTTTACTTTTTGTGTTCAAATTACGCTGAGGTCAATAAAATAAGAACCAGTCAAGTACTGGGGTTAGTATAATCAATTGTCCCCTCCCCACAAATTGCTAATATTAGGTCAAAATGAGAAACCATTATTCGTGTGAGAGAGTGAACAATCTTGAGTGTTGTGAATTGACAGTTGTAAGAGTACCAGACAAAAGCTTAGCAGCATCTGTTCTGGCTCTTTGCCGATAGGTCAATAAAATAAAATAAAGTACTAGTTAAGTACTGGGAATTGATGAAATCGACTTTACCCTTCCCTCAAATTGCTGGCCTTCTGGCTAAATTAGCAATTATTCTGATTTTTTAATTTATTAATTCTTTCACTGGATTGTGGTTATGCTGGGTCACTGATTTCAAGGGTTTTAGTCAATTGTATCAATTCCAATTCCTATTTCAGTCAGGTACTTCTATCGTATAACACCTGATGGAGTTGTAGGGATGTCGGCCATTTTAGACATGGCGGAGCTATCCCTCTCCAGGTGTGAACTCAGCCGATTTCTTTCAGAGAGGTGTAGAGTTTGTTTCCTTTCTTCCAACACCCTTCTCATTTTTTTAAAATATCATTTTTTTTCTTCTCATTTTCTCCTTGTTTATTTTTGTCAATCACAAAATGATGAAAATCAAAGTTGCCACAAGCAGTCTTCTAAAACAATTATAAGTTGAATCTAGCTAGTGATACATTTTAGTACATAATTACTATTCAACTATATGGACTTCTAGAGACATACAGCACTGTCGTGGGAATTTTAAACCTGGTGAAGCACATCTCTCTTCAGGCGTGAACACAGCCGATTTCCTGAGAAGGACTGAGAAAGTGAGAAACAGATATAGAAGAAGAATCAACACCAGTACTGGACTGGGATGTTTTTTTCATTGACCTCAAAAGGATGAAAAGTAAAGTTGACTGTGGTAGGTTTTGAACTCAGAATGCAGAGTTCTGGAATGAATACTTCAAAGCATTTTATCCAACATTCTAATGACTTTGCTAATTTGCTGTCTATTTGTTAAAATACCCAACAAAAAACACAACCCATTTTGCAAGTTTTATCCAGATAACTGGATAATGTAAATGTTAACAGTAGCAGTTAGTGGAACAAATATAATGTGTAAATATGTATGGATGAGTAATGATAAAAGCAATCCCTAGAAATTATGCTGAGTGGATTCAATATTGGACTAACTATTCAAAAGCTTTGCAGGCTTTTCATTGTGTATCTGAGCAGTAAACTTAATTCTACATGCTTCATTTCATTTATATGTTGTGAATAGATATAGACCCCGTAACCTCCAGGAATCTCATTTAAAATAAACCTGCATTGTATCCAGGAGCAGATTTATCTCATCAACTTAACTCTTAACATCCTGCAATTATTTAACAGAAAATATCTAAAAAATGCCTGTCAATTCAAATGTTTATAATATCTTTACTACTGCACAGTTCATTGTGAAAATTTGCAGTATTGGAGTAAGGACTTCAATTTTTAATGTAATGTAGTCATAATGCTATTTAAAACTTTTCAAAAATGTCTTGCTAATGTGGTTTCATGTAGTACGAGATGTTAAGACTTAATACCATGCTATTAGAGTTGAGCAACAGCTCTTAACCCTCTCAATATCCAAAGTGTTTATATTTATCTAAAAGATTTCCATCATAATTTTCTGTAAGAAGCTATGTTAAGTTATGCTCCAAACACCAGCTTCACAATGAGAAAGTTAGTTACATGACTAAATCCTCAACAAATTCTTGATAATTTTCAAAATGATTTGAAAATAATAGGCAGTCTCTCTCATGAGAAATGTGGTAACAAAAAGGTTTGAAGTTCCTTGGGGATTAAGGGATACATTTACATATTTGACATCAACGTTTTCAGTCTGTAACAGTTAAGTCTCTTCCCATGGATTCAATATAGTACTGTTGGTGATATTGTAGACAGTCATGCATAGTATTTAAGCTAGTATAAAATTATATATACATGCACACACACACACACACACACACCTTGGATGTTCCACTGGATCAAAGGTGGGATCAAGAAGGTGCCAGTGCTCATGACTGTATGTGTACCTAAAACCCTAACAAAAGTATGGTATGTACTACCAAGTCAAACTCAATTGTGAGTGATGGCTGGTTGCTGGATACTTGTATATACAAATGTTAATTATCAAATAACAAAGACAAACACATCTGAGACAAACAGCTGCATACAAAATTGAACCAATTAAAATCAGACAACCAAAAAGTGCAGTTTTTTTTTTCGTCTAAGCTGTCTCTCAGAGCATTATTTATTTAAAGAAAATAAAGTTTAACTTAGAATACAATAAATGTAACTTAAAACGACATGAATTGTATTGTAAAATACTGTCAAGTAATATTTCATTGGATTCAATAAATTCAAAAATCTAAAAAAAAATCTAAACAAAATGTTAGGATATATATATATAAATATATATTTTCATCATTATCATTATTGTTTAACGTCCATTTTTCCATGCTAGCATGGGTTAGATGAATTGTCCACCAGATGTGAGCTGAACCAGATCAGACCAGACCGGTTTTGGCTAGGCTTCTACAGCTGGATGCCCTTCCTAATGCCAATCACATTTATAGTGTGGACTGGAAGCTTTTTGTCATGACACCTACATGACCACTTTACAGTGTGAACTGGGTGCTTTACAAAACGAACCATTTCTGTACTGGGGGTTGATTTATCCTCTATATCTCTTTTTCACTTCCTCTCTATCACTCTCCTTCTCTGGAAGAAATTGGCTGTGATCAAATATAGAGATAGGATGGGCTCTGCCAAGTTTAAAGTGCCGAAGATACATATGTCACTATGGTACCCCTACAACTTAGTCAGGAGTTACTGGTCCATACATACATCGAAACTGTTAATAATGAGAAAGTTTGTTATATTACTTAATCCCCCCAAATTCTTTATTAATTTCAAAATTGTTTGCATCATAAGCAATGATTTTCTTTAGAAATATGATAACAAAAAGAGTAGTTTGTTTTTTTTGTAATTATATTATCTTGTTGACTACTACTCTTCTAGGGGGCATAGTCTGCCAACAAAGTTTCTATTGATATCTTTGTTCTAGACCCAGAGGCCTTTCTTACAAATCTGTTCCAGTTGTGTCCTATCCTATCCTTTTTGATTCAACATCTCCACCAGAATTTCAATGCCATGTATTTCTCTTCTCTTTTATTGCTCTCTTTTTCTCTTCACTTAGATATGCTACGCGGATGTTTCATTCAGACTCGTGGAGTGTATTTCTCCTTTGTTGCTTTCTTTTTATCTTCACTTAGATATGCTAGGAGGATGTTTCATTCAGACTAGTGGAGTGTGTGGCCATTCCATCTCAACCAAACTATGAAAGAAAAAATGAAAAGAATTTGATCTTGAAAGGTCAGATATGTAATGTGGTGGATATGCTGAAAAATAGTGGTGTAAGGAGGGAGAAAAAACAAGCTCATGCTAAAGGAATTACTGTTTTATTTTGTTATTTTAACATTTTATTTTTGTAATTATGATACATCCGGTTGCTAAGCAACAGCTATGATATTATTATTATTGTTGGATTGGCAGCATCAGTAGAGGGTCGGACGCCATGCTTTGACGTATGGAGTTTTGGCCCTTGCCATTCTGAGTTCAAATCCCGCCAAGGTTAATTTTGCCTTTCATCCTTATGGGGGTCGATAAAATAAAGTACCAGTAATGCACTGGGTAATTGCTGGCCTTGTGCCAAAAGTAGAAACAATTATTAGGGTGGTGAGGGCGGTGGATTGGCAGTATCGGTAGAGTCGGGCGCCATGCTTTGCAGCATAGAGTTACGGCCCTTTATGATCTGAGTTCAAATCCCGCCAAGGTTAACTTTGCCTTTCATCCTCATGGGGTCAATAAAATAAAGTACCAGTCATGCACTGGGGTTGATTTAATCGACTTTCCTCTCCCCCAAAATTGCTGGCTTTGTGCCTATATAAGAAACTATTATTAGAGTGGTGGATTGGCAGTATCGGCAGAGCATTGGGCACCCTGCTTCGCAGCATAATTACAACCCTTTATGTTCTGAGTTCAAATAAATTTAATTGTTAATTTAATTGACTTTCCCCTTCCCTTTAAGTTGCTGGCCTTGTGCCAAATGTAGATACAATTATTATTATTAAAAAATGTAACCTATGTCTTCAGGTCTATTTAAAAATAAATAAAAAATATGAAATATAAATGAATATATTTTAATATATTTTTTTAAATTGAACACTAAATCATTCGTTGACTGAATTGTCATGACTGTGTGCATGTGTGTAATAGCTATATTTAAATATGTATATATATATATATATGTGTGTGTGTGTGTGTAGTAAATATATTTAAATACATACGTGTGTGAGTAGTATATTTAAATATATAGGTGTGTGTGTGTGTAGTGACTATGTTTAAATGTATACGTCTGTGTAGTAAGTATATTGAAATATATACGTGTGTGTAGTAAGTATATTTAAATATATTAGTGTGTGTGTAAGGGCAACTCAAACCTGGCAGAGCCCACCTGTAGAAGCATAGCTGATTTCCTCCAGAGAAGGAGAATCGGAGGGTTAGAGAGATGAAGTAAGAAAGAGATATTGAGGAAGAATTCACCCAATATTGGATTGGTACTTTTTTTTATCAACCTCAAAATGTTGAAAGGTGAAGTTGACAATAGCAGGATTTGAACATAGTGCACAGAGAACTGAAACAAATACCGCAAAGCATTCTGTCCACTGCATGTGTGTGTGTGTGTGTGTGTATATATTATAGTTTACAAAATCCTTTGACACCAGTGTACCAGAAACATGTCAGAGGTCATGATTGAGCAAACCTGTGATAAAAAAGAAAACAAAACAATAAAAAACTGGTTTGTTAATTCAAATGTTTATAATATTTCTACTGGTGGACAGATTGTTGTGAAAATTTGCAGTAAAATAAAGGCTTTAATTCTTAAAGAATGTCTTGCTAATGTGGTTCCAATTTTAGTTTGTTAATTCAAATGTTTATACTATCTTTACTAGTGGGCAAATCATGAAAATATGCAGTAAATTTAAGTAATTTTTAATATGCTGCAGTCTGTCTAATTTCTCTTATACTTAACTTTTCTCTTAGTTTATTCATACTCTGTGTGTAATTCAAAGAGTCAGCCATACTACTTACCTTGTCACACTGATTTTGCTTGAGAATTATGTTAAAGGTACACATATCTCAGTTACTTATATGTTAACTTAATGAGTAGGATACCCAGTTGATTGAAAAACTCAATACTCATTGTTAAAACTAATGGAGGATCCATCTTTCTACATGATATTACATATAGCTATGTACATGGATGCTCCTAGATATGTATATTTTAATCAAATATAAGGTAAAGGGTCCTGGAGTCATAGGGGCGCTGTGTCGATACATCTTGAGCATTTTAAACCTAGTATTTACCTCAGTATTGGACTGGTACTTTATCAATTTAGAAAGGATGAAAAGTAAAGTTGACCATGGCAGAATTTGAATTTAGAGTGTAGTGAGCTGGAACAAATACTAAGGTATTTTAAATCTGAGTGCTGGGTTTAAAATGCCTAGGTATTTGTTCCAGCTCACTGTGTTGTGAGTTGGAGTCAACTTTGTCTTTCACCCTTTCAAGGTTGATAAATAAAGTACCAGTACTGGATGTTGATTCTTTCCTTCTTTAGAAAAAAATTGGCTGTGTTTTGACCTGAAAAGTGATGGGCACTGTTATGTTTAAAATACCCAAGACATGCCATGAAGAGTTAAGAGCCTTTTAATTTATCATGTATTGCATTGTGTTCTTGAGGTTATTTAACCAATACCAGATATCTATTTAATCATGGTTCTGGTGTTTGGATGAGCCACCATTTTAAAATAACCTATCTTTGTATTGTGGTGTCACCATTGTATAACCAAAGAAATGCAGTGGAATCTATTCATTCAGTTTACATGATAAACATTTATATTTGAAATTCCTATCCACTAGAATATAATTCCAGAAGAGATTTGTTTGTTTATTTGTCACCCTCCCTCCCTCTCTCTCTCTCTGTATATATATATATCATCAACAATTAACATCTGTTAAATTATGATGATACTATATAGATATGTATATGTTTGTGTGTATGTATGTATATATATATATATATATATATATATATATATATCATCATCATCATCATATGTCCGCTTTTCCCTATATATATATATATATATATATATCATCATCATCATCATATGTCCGCTTTTCCCTATATATATATATATTATATATATGTGTGTGTATATATGTGTATGTATCATCATCATCATTTTTACGTCCGTTTTTCTATGCTTCCATGGGTTGGCTGTATATTTACCTCTATGATCCCGTCTAAACCCATGCTAGCGTGGAAGATAGACGTTAAACGATGATGATAATGATGATGATTACATATCGAGGGCTCATTCTTTAGTGATAACAACCATACATTCAGGCAATATATATATATATACATATATACACACACACAAAACACACAGAAATATGGTGGTGAATGTCATTGTGCATGTTGACTTCTCTTGAAGTACTTGTCACAGAGATTTGTGTATAAGTTGTGAACAAACTATTTATATTTATAGTTATTTATATATCTCGGAATTTAAACTAGGAATTTAAATAAAATGTTGGGTGGGGTTATAATAATAATAATGATGGTAATGATTTATTTATTAACAACAAGAGCCAAATATATTATGGACAATACAAAAGACAGGGATAGTGAGGATTTACATATAAAAAGCATGTAAAATGATGAAAAATTCTAAACAAAAGAAATCCCCAATAAGGGATTCAGGGGTCATTTCGGAACCTCATAGCAACCCTAACATTAAGAGCATCATAGGAAATTACTCCTTAGCTCACTCTTCAGCCTACAGGCGCATGCTCAAAATAAGTCCACTCCCTCAGTCCATCCTCCTTACATTCACCCACCTTTTAACAAATGTACTGAGAGGCAGTACTTCCCTCTTCACCCTCACCTTCCTTCCCAAATGTAATTTGAAAAGGTGAGAGTTTGGCTGATGAGGAAAGTGTGTATCTTCAGTCCTTTCAGTCACATCCACTATACAACTTCTACTGCCATAGCCACCAGACAGAGGGATAATGCATGCCTTGCCTGAATAATAATAATAATAATAATAATGATTTCTAGTATAGGCACAAGGCCAGTAATTTAGGGGGGCAGGGAAAGTCGATTAAATTGACCCCAGTATGTTACTGGTGCTTTATTTTCGACCCTGTAAGGATGAAAGGTAAAGTTAACCTCAGCGGATTTGAACACAGACCATAAAGGGCCATAAGTCGGTGCTTAGTAATAATTGTTTCTACTTTTGGCACAAGGCCAGCAATTACCCAGTACATTACTGGTACTTTTATTTTATCGACCCCGTAAGGATGAAAGGCCAAGCTAACCTTGGCGGGATTTGAACTCAGACCGTAAAGGGACATAACTATGCTGGAAAGCATGGCGTCCGACTCTCTACCGATACTGCCAATCAATGGTTTCTGATTTAGACATAAGGTCAACAATTTTGAAGGAGGGGTAAGTCGATTAAATTGACCCCAGTGTGTTACTGGTATTTTATAATAATAGTAATAATGCTTTCTTTATTAACCACAAGGGTTTACACAAAGTAGACATTAAGGACAATACAGGACAATACAGGACGGTGCAAATGGGCATTTCTGCGTGTAAAAAAACAAAAAACAGAGGATGTAACAAAAAAAGAACAATGAAAAAAATTCCCCAATAGGGTGGAGTCTTCCGAGGGCCATCGTGGAGAAAGCCCATTAAAAAAGCCATGGTGACCCTGACCACCAGGGCAAGTGCCCTCTCCCAGTTTTCCACCTTCAATTTACAGGCAAATATTCAGAGTAGGTTCATTCACTCGGGCCATTCTTGCCTCTCTCACCCATCTTTCAACAAAATGCTGGGAAGAGAGCACTTCCCTCTCTACCCTGATTTTCCTTTTCAAATGAAATTTGAAAAAGTTAATCAGGGCATCACCGAAGAGGTAAGTGCTCATCTTCAGCCCTCAGACGCGTCCACCATACTATCTCTTTTGCCGTGGCCACCAGACAGTTAAAAACTGCCTGCCTTTCCCGGCTAAAGGAAGAGGGCAGGGCAATCCTCACGATGGACTCAGCTGATAGCCGGATCCGTTCTATACGCGACAGCAGGTGTTCGACATAAACCCACAAGTCAGCAATACTCCGACACTGGACGAGTGCATGCAGGACGGTTTCGTCGCCCTGCGCACATCTCGGACATGCCCGGCTGACGGCACCTCCATGCCTGTAGAGTTTATCCCGAACTGGCAAAGCTCCTCGGTAGCACTGCCAGGCCAGAGATTTCTGGAAATTGTCCATAGTCCCCGGCCTGAAAGTTCTTCCGAAGAGATTGGCTAGTTGATTTTCATCGACGCCTAGAGTTTCCCCAAGTACGTCGTCGCTCTTCCCCTCCACTAATCCTCTATAGAACGCCAAGGTGGAGTTTCCACCGATACATTGCCTGACTGGTCGAGGGCCATGAGCACCTGGATACATTCCAGTCTCCAAGCGCTCCCTCTTAGTCTTTGCTTGACCCAGGACTGCAGTTCCGTCAAGGAGATGAGCTGGGGAAAAACACGTCTAGCAAATGGCGACCACACTAGATCACCGTCGAGGAAGAGGTGGAGATGTCGTAGCCTGAGCGCGTGTCTGTGCATCATCAGCCACGGCATGCCCAGCCCTCCACGTTGCGGGTGTTGACAGCAGATGGACCGCCTGACCATCGGAGTGTGTCACTTCCACAAAAAGCGAAAGAAATAATGATGTCTATGTTCTTTGATTAGTACACACATGCTGCTGTTCTTATATTGGCACACACATTTATTTATTTATTTATTTATTATTATTTTGTAATGACACAGTATACTCTCATGTCTTGAATAATCGTCCCCACCCACTTTTAATTTTTGAGATTTTTTTCCATCATCCCTCACTGTTAATTTTTGTTAAATTTTGCTAATCTATCTCCACTGACATTTTATTTTAAGTGCTAGCATTCCTGTGACAACATTGAAAAACATTATACATGACAAAAAATCCCATACGTTATAAAATAAATAGGATGGGTTGGGGGTTTCAATATGTAAACTAAAGAACTAATTCTGGTTTTTAAAAAAATAAACAGAGATGACCTAGAAAAATTATGCCTCCCTCCTCCTGTTATTTGGGACCCAAGAGTAAATGTTCAAACCGGAATTTTTGCCAACTGCCAAGTCAATCCCATTTGACCTCAGGTATTCAACACATATCTCAAGATCCATGCTGTCTCTAACAAGTATGCCCTTTGTATAATGCTAAATTCTTCTTTCATCTCTATCTTGTCTAACCATCGTTCAAGACTGCTTAACAATGTACCCAAAGATCCAATAATAACTGGTATTATCTTTACCTTCCTGCAATTCCACATCCTCAAATGTTCATGCAGCAATTCATTATACACCCTTAATCATCATCATCGTCATCATCATCTTTTCACAGCTTTAGGTGTTACTGCTGATTACTTAGGAATCCACATCAGGCTTAACATAAGCTTAACCCTTTAGTATTTACATCACTCTATATTTGCTTTTGTATATTTGCAGTAAAGGCATTATCTCACATAATCTCAAATCTATGATATTTTGATGATGTTATTGTTTATTTTAAGAACAATATCTTTGTCGATGTGAGCTGCTGGTTTGAAAAAGGGGAGAGAATTCTGGTCAGATGCAGCCAGTGTAAATACTAAACAGTTAAGACGTGGAGAACGACTGGCTCATCACTCATTTAATTTTTTGGAGAATATGTGTTGTCCCTAAAAGTACTGATTTCTGAGGAGTACTCACCTCCATACTCTATGTTGAGTATTTTCAAGTGGTCATGGAAATTTGGTGGGATTGATCCCAAAGCACCAATGATTAAAGGGATGATGTGTATCTCTTTATTCCACACCCTTGCTATTTCTCACCTACAGCCAGAGTAATTTCCTAACTTCTCATTTCGCTTTTCCACCAGATTGGTATCTGAGGACAGGCTACATCAATTATGAAACCCTTATTTGTCTTTTTCTTAATTCCTACGATGTCAGGTTGTTTGTATTTGATCTCCCTATTCATTTGAATGCTCATATGTCACATGTTAACACTTTTGTTTACTACCACAGATTCTGGTTTGTGCTGGTACCATTTTTCAACATCAATGCCATACTTGCAAATATCCATTCCAGATTAGCACAAACCTTCCCATGCCTTCTTTTGTTTTCTTTTTGTGCTAATGTTTTGCAGCCATTGACAAAATGCAACACATTCTCCTCGTGAATCCCACACAATCTACATCCATTTTGTAATTTCCTTTTTTTACTGCAATGGAATTTAGAGCCTGCTCTTGAGCTGCTTATTGTAAGCTTTCTGTTTTCCTTTTAAAGTTTCCCTTTCTTAAACTAGTTCTATGACTCACTCAATGTTTTGTTTTCTGTGTCTCTTCCAAACTGATCATGCTGCGATCTTCTTTTAAACTCTTCTTGTTTTTCATTTTCCACCCTTTTTTTTTGTAGTTTTCCTTGTTTTCAACACTATCTTTTGATAACCCTTCTTCTTGTGCTACAGCTTCCAATAATATCTTATCACTACTTGTAAGCTTCTTACAAGTCCAATTCCTCCATTTTTCCTTCCAATAAAACATCTAACTTTAGGTGCAGAGCACCACCTTTCACCATAGTTTCCATGTCTGTCTATCCAACTCTTGGGTTTCTTCTTTTGTCCACCCTATGAATGCAGCGCTATACCAGATTGTTGATACTGTTCATGTCATTTATTGCCAAGAATAAATTCCTCACATTCAAGTTACTTTTCATCAACAAACTAACCCTTTTCAGATATGCCTGTTGTTTTTCTTTTCATTTCCTTGCATATTATTAGTGTGTTGGACACCATGTTTCGCAGCATAGTTATGACCCTTTATGTTTTGAGTTCAAATCCTGCCAAGGTTAACTTTGCCTTTCATCCTTACAGGGTTGATAAAATAAAGCACCAGCAATGCACTGAGGGTAATTGCTGGCCTTGTGCCAAAAGTAGAAACAATTATTATTATTAAGGGTGGGGGATTGACAGAATTGGTAGAATATTGGACACCATGCTTTTTGGAATAGAGTTATGGCTCTTTACATTCTGAGTTCAAATCTTGCCGAGGTTAGCTTTGCCTTTCATCCTTACAGGGTCGATAAAATAATGCATCAGTAATACACTGGGGTCAATTTAATCAACTTTCCCACCCCCAAATTGCTGGCCTTGTGCCTAAATCAGAAATTATTATTATTATTATCATACAAGTGCGGTGAATTGGGAGTATCGGTAGAGGGTTGGACGCCATGCTTTCTAGCATAGTTACGTCCCTTTACAGTCTGAGTTCAAATCCCGCCGAGGTTAACTTTGCCTTTCATCCTTACGGGGTCGATAAAATAAAGTACCAGTAATGTACTGGGTAATTGCTGGCCTTGTGCCTAAAGTAGAAACAATTATCATCATACACCGGCATACACATTTATGATGCTGCTGATGATTAAGATATTTTTACATCAGCACACATATTTACGATGCTGTTGCTGATGATGATAGTGGTGATATCATGATCTTTCTTTGACACACAGATATTACACAACTAGTGTTTAATTTATTTACTTCCAGATGGGTGAAATATAAAGTTGCCCATAATAGGATTTGTACTCAGTGTTACAGCATGAAACTAAATACTGTATGGCATTGTCTTGCAATCTCATACTTCTGCTAAGTCTCATACTTTCATAGTTATATTTGGTATTTCACTCAGAGGTTGAAGTGGTACATTTTAAGGTTAGCCATCAACCAGTATGTTTTTTTTGACATCATTTCAATGGTGGACTCTCTGCCAAGACTAAAGAGTTCCACCTACCATGGGGTACAACTATGCCTGCTGGGCGTCAACCTGATATTTCCTGGTCAGAAGGCAATAATAATAATGATAATAATAATAATAATTACCACCATTTGTTTGAAAATAAAGTGAAACGATTTAAAGAAATGTTATTTCAGTACTCGACATATTGTTACTGTGTCTTTGGAAATAGAGTGAAATGATTTAGAGTTAGTCCATAATAATAATAATTTAGATAGTGTCATGATAAAAACACTATAACACTAACCTCATTCTCAGTGAAAATGTCAAAAACCAATAATATAAAAAAACCTGATGATCTTTCTGTGACTATGAATAAAACCCCTCATCATCATCATGATGTTTCCGAAACTGGTACTACCACTCATTGGGGTGCCCCTCTAGATGCCTTTGCAGTCAGTTGTTGCCATTTGTCTCTCTTTTCCGTCATGCGTAGAAGGATCTTGGTGTTGTGACCAGTCCAGCTTTTGATGTTTTTGGACCAGGATTTTCTTTGCCTCTTCTTTGCTCACCTTCGAGTGTGCCTCGAATGATGGTTTTGGACAAGGAGTTGTGGCAGGATATGACCATACCAGGCAAGCTTCCATCTTTTTACTAATGCAAAAAGTAGTTCCTCTCTGTCAGCTTATTTATGAGACCCCTAGTTTAGGAAAAAAAAGTTAATAAAAGAGCTTTTCAAGATAGTTATGAAGTGTTATTAGCTAAGCAACCCAACCGAAGCAGGGTTTAGATATCAGGAAA
This sequence comes from Eledone cirrhosa, assembly GCA_964016885.1. Lineage (NCBI taxonomy): Eukaryota > Metazoa > Mollusca > Cephalopoda > Octopoda > Eledonidae > Eledone > Eledone cirrhosa. The sequence continues at coordinate 304,213,950 of OZ024741.1, read as the reverse complement.
GGACTTGGAATGGAAACAATTGAAGGAAAGAAATTGGCTGTGCAGACAATCTCCTTTGAAAATAATGGGTATTTATGAAAACCAAAATTACAAGAGATAAGGAAGGATGCAATTGGTGACTACCAAGCAATGACACTAATCATAATCAGATAGAAATAGCAGCCAAATTCCCTTAAAATGCACTCTAGCATTTTTAAGAAAAAAATATAGAAAGAATACATTCCTTTGAAACACATATGTAGTGTATTTCTCTCAAAATATGGTAACAAATGGGTTTATAGATCAACAGGTATAACAATGAAAAGCAGTGAATTAACAGTCTTTAGAGCTTCAGATTAAATTCCTTATGGTATTTGTTTTGGTTTTCTGTGTTCTGAATTCAAATCCAGCTGCAGCCAACTCGTTGGGGTGGGTAATTGAAGCACCAGGTTAGGGATTTGTATTTGGAGTTCAAATTCCCCCTTCACTCACCGGAAAACTGGCAATATGATAGGCCCCTATCGGTAGAGGGTCGGACACCATGCTTTCCAGCATAGTTACGTCCCTTTACGATCCGAGTTCAAATCCCGCCGAGGTTGACTTTGCCTTTCATCCTTACGGGGTCGATAAAATAAAGTACCAGTAATGCACTGGGTAATTGCTGGCCTTGTGCCTAAAGTAGAAACAATTATTAAACCTATACAGGTGTGATCTGTAACAGCTGTTGGTGTATTGGTATTTATATACTTAGTATATTGATGGTATTGGTATATGCTTTATTGGTGGTATTAGTACTTTAGTTTATTGCCATGTGGGGAAACAATCTAAGCTCAGAGAACAGTGTTAAATACATTTCATGTGTAAGGCCCAATATTGTAAGAGCAATGAGTATTGTTGAATGATTAAATCTCTGAATATTCACTGGCATATAATCTGATCATACTTCTCTTAGGAATAATAAAACAAGACAAGAATTGATTCTGAAATTAAGGCTATGAATTGCAGCACCAAATTCAATACTTTAAAATACTCTCTGTTCCACTCTTCTCTCTACACAACAACAACAATAAATATGTCTCAACATTTATGTCTCTGTTAGGTCATCAAGTACATAAAATTTATCTCATGGATTTGCCTACAGCAGCAATACGATAAATCAACAAGCAACACCAGGGAACCCAACTTATGCTATGCCCTACCTCACCACTTTCCCATGCTAATCAGTGTTTTGGGTTTTCTGTTCTTTCTCTCCTCAGTAATTGTCCCTCTATTTTTACTTCAGCAAAGTGTATGTAAACTACTTTGGCTAGTTTATTTCAATATCGTACTAGCTGCACTAACGTATCTATGTACTTATCGCTTAGCAACAAAACATTAGGTTACCATAATAGTGTGTACTGATTTGGAATCGACTACATATTAAATGTAATACAAGGAAATAATTATATATATATATATATATATATATATATATATATATGTGTGTGTGTGTGTTGTAAATCATTTGTACTATAAAACGAAGTACTTGCCATAATACAATTAATGTATATGTATGTGTGTTTTTTGTTAGAAAACATTTACTGTATCATGTATGTATGTACGTATGTTTGTGTTATTTGTCCACACCACCATAATCATTATCATCATCATCATTGCCACTACCATAGTCATCATCCTCAACAACGTCATTGCCATAAGTGTATATACATGCATATGTATTTTTATAAGTTATTGGTTCACTGACACACGCACACGCACTAGAAGTTTTTATTTTTGTTGTTGTTGCTTGCCAAACCGCTTTATGATTAAAAATTGAATAGAAAAGAGAAAGAAAGAGATTAGAAAAACGTGTTTACTATTTCTATATATTTCCTGTATGAAATGGGGAAGTGAAAAGTTTCTTTACAAGAAGGACATTGATGAGATAAGACAAGTAATCATAGCAGTTGTATTGGTTGTTATTTGTGCTTTAAAGATACCCATGTGCCACAACTGTATGCCATCTTTCTATTTCTCTCTTTAATAGAGGTAAGGAAATTCCATTTAAATTATTGAGATGAGTAAATGTAGTTTGGTTTGATGGAAGTGGGAATACTTTTTTCCTCTCAACAGTTGCTGGACTTACTTAATGTAAGTGCCATGTACAATAAACTTTTGGAAGACACATATAATGCTTACACAGGCATTTCATATGGTTAAACAAACAGACCTATGAGGAAAAGGCATCTATCTAAGGCTGTTTTATGTAATGTGTTCTTATCTCATGAGGTATGATTTATGGAATATTTAGCTATTTCTAGCAAATCAAGTGACCATGTTGAGGCGACCTCATTTCTAGTAATAATTGTTTTTACTTTTGGCACAAGACCAGCAATTACCCCAGTGCATTACTGGTGCTTTATTTTATCGACCCCGTAAGAATAAAAGCAAAGTTAACCTCTTTATATCAAAGATGTATATCCTCATAGGTGGCCTCAATAGCCTAACCTTGATTAAACCTTTAACATTTAAACCAGCCGTATCCGGCCACAATTCTCTCACCCCTTTCTGTTCAAACCAGTTGTAACCGGATCTACATACCAACTTAAAGTATTGTTCTCAAAATAAATGATATCAAAATCTTATAGATTCAATATTATGTGAGATTATTATGTGAGTTAAAGCCTTTACTGTGAAAATACAATAGTAAATATAAAGTAATGTAAATGCTCAAGGGTTAATGCTCTTGGCAAAGATTGAACTCAAATATTTTAACTACTCAGTCTACTTAACCAACTATAACTCTCACCATAGAAGATGATGTTATGATGATGATACTGAAATTTTAAGCTGATGAAGTTGACGATAATCATATCCAGCATATTGTTGCATTTCTGGTGAATTGGTGGAGATGAGCAGAGAAAAAAAACATTATTTGAAGCCATTTTAGTGTTTAGTTTTTTACTTTTCCTGGGTTGTGTTTGTGAATCCTGCAATATTGGTACCTGAGGCATGACAGCTTGTCTCCTGATATAAAGACAGCTCTTTGCATTGGATGCATATCTTTCCTTGTCATACTTCTGTCAGTTCCATCACACACACACATGTACACATACATACACCCATGCGCACACACTTCCCTTCATTTCTGGACCCTCTTTTTTTTTTATATCTTTCTCTCTCATTCACTATTTCTGTTTTGTCTTTTAAAGGAAACAACTTTTAGCTTCTGGTTGCTTTTTAATAGCAACTCTCCCTTTCTATATCTCTCTAACTTTCTCTCTTTCCCCTTTATTGTATCTCTCTCTTTCAACCTTGTCTAATATATCTATGCATCTCTTTCTCTGCTTCATCTAATGCATCTCTCTCTCGTCTAAAGTGTGCATGTGAGTATCCTCTCTCTCCCTCTGCTTTGTTCAGTGTATGTGTGTGAATATATATATACATGTGTGTATACCATCCAATGTATATATGTATATGAGTATCTCCTCTCTCTCTGCCATGTCCAATTTTTATAAAAATGTATGTAAATATCTCTCTCTCTCTTTCCATTTCTCTGTCTCTCTTTATCACCCCCCTTCCTTTCTTCCCTTTTTACAATATAATGCCACTCAGTCTGAGCATCTGGAATTATTCCGGTACATTCCAAGTTGCTATGGTGCTACAGGGTGTTATTAAAGAAATCAGGTGAGCACTGCCACCATTGTCACTCATTTGAAAGAAATGCACAGCAAGCAAATAGATGCAAAATGGTTCAATCACAAAATGCGATCTGAAAAGCCAGTAATAGTAGAAGTAGTGCAAATGTAATTGTTTGCACCAGAGAACTGCACCAGTATTCAGCTTCAGTCCACACACAACCTCTAATTTTGTCAATATGACTGATCAGATAATTGGAATTAAATCCTTGTGACAACTATAAGTAGTGATTGGTTTGAAATAATCCATACTACTTTGAACTTAATCTACACAAGTATCTATGGTTAGGGTGTTTGGTTCACGATTGTAAGGTTATGAGTTTGGTTCCTGGACTGGGTGACACTTTATTTCATGCTGCTCCAATCCACTCAGCTGGCAAAAATGAACTGCATTTGTAATTCAAGGGGCAGCCTTGTCACACATTGTGTCATACTGAATCTCCCTGACAACTACATTAAGGGTGTATTTGTGTGTGGAATGCTCTGCCACTTACACTTTTTCACAAGCAGGCTGTTCCGTTGATTGAATCAATTGGAGCACTCATCAACAACACAAGCATCCACCATCAATCATTATCAGCTGGACATGCTGCTCAATTACAAATGATTACATGAAATAAGAAGTTGTTTCATTTTGTGTCATTGGAAAAAACATGTTTTGTTTGTAGGCTTCAAAATCTGATATAGTGAGTATGTCAGTGTGAACTTAACTGTTGTTAGACCTCTATCATTTTTGATGTCGAGTGCTCCAGCTGATTGAATCAATAGAACTGTTTCCAAGGCTGGCTAAAGACTATTATTAGCCCAGCCACCTTTTTTGGAACACTTCAAAAGGCAAGCCTACTAGGAACAGCAAGGACACTGTTGCGTCCTGAATATCTGAGGCTGTGGGTAACGGCTTGATGTTCATTTGAGCAAATTTTCTGCTTAAATAACATTGATGACCGAGATATCAAATTCCAAGTAGTAGTAGTGGTTGTAGTAGTTGTAATAATAATGATAAACGTCCTCCTAATTGGCATGCATTGTTTGAAGCTATTTTTGCTAACAATCAATGTTTTGTGTATCCATGGCAGTGTCTTTTCATTAAAAACAATTATTAAGTTTATATCAACCAGACATCTTAAAAAAATCATCCAGAGTATTTTGTATTTACTCTTTGCTGTCAATTTAATTTGTTTTGTTGATGCTAGTGTTGTTGTTGTTGGTGGTGGTGGTGAAGGAATACAAAATTATCAAATGTTTACTTTTGATAAACAAAAACATTGAAATAAAAGGAAGAGGAGAATGACAATGAGGAACTCATTTGAAAGAAATGGACAGCACAGCAAGCAAATAGATGCAAAATGGTTTATTCACAAAATGGCATCTGAAAGCCAATAATATTAGATGCAGTGCAAATGTAATTATTTACATCAGAACAACAGCATCAGTACTTAGCATCAGTTCACACACGATCTGTCAATAAGATTGATCAGATCATTGGAATAAGGTCCTCGTGACACTTTATTTCATGTGCTCCAGTCCACTCAGCTGGCAAATATGTGGTACTTGTAATTCAAGAAGCCAGCAATGTCACGCAATGTTATGCTGAGTCTCCCTGAGAATTATGTAGTCCACTCAGCTAGCAAATATGTGGTGCTTATAATTCAAGAAGCCAGCAATGTCACACAATATTGTGTTGAGTCTCCCTGAGAACTATGTAGTTCATCAGCTAGCAAATATGTGGTGCTTGTAATTCAAGAAGCCAGCCTTGTCACACAATGTTTTATGCTGAGTCTCCCTGAGAACTATATTAAGGGTATGTGTCTCTGTGGAATGCTCAGCCACTTACATGTTAATTTCATGAACAAGAATTAAAGAATTAGAGCACTCATTGAAATTGTGGGATGTCTATTCCAGTGGGAGAGGTGTTGTTGGTGGTCTTGGCAGACCTGCCAACCTCTAAAAACACAGAGGAATACCATGAAAAAAAGTGCCCCAAAATGGGGAGATTTTACATAATGAAATCTTCTATTGTGAAAATAGGTATAGCTATCTTCCTCCCCCCCCCAAGGTGGGAGGGAAATCTCTCCATCCTATGGGGAGAGTTGACAGGTCTGTTATGGTGTAGTGATGGTAGTAATGATGGTAGGTGTTGTTACTATTGTGATTGTGATGATTAACTATTGTAGGGATTTATTTTTTACAATGTTGGTAGTTCTGTTTTGGGTAATTATTGGTATTTGTAGTTGTTTTAATGGTGTTGGTAGTGGTATTTGGTGGTGATGGTAGTGTTGTTGGGGATAGTGTTCTTGGTACTGTTGTTGGTAGTGGTGTTGATCTTAATGCCAGTGGTATTGGTGTTGCTGCTGGTGGTATTAGTGTTGTTGTTGGTGGTGGTGATGGTAGTGTTGTTGTTGTTAGTGTTCTTGCTAGTGGTGTTGGTGTTGTTGGTAGTGGTGTTGGTGTTGTTGTTGTTGTTCTTCTTGGTAGTGGTGGTGGTGTTGTTGTCGCTGGTGGTGTTAATGTTGTTGTTGGTGTTGCTAGTAGTGTTGTTATTGGTGGTGTTATTGGTGTTAGTGATGGTGGGGCGATGCTGGTGTTACTGGTGGTGGTGCTGTTACTGCTACTGCTGTTAATGGCTGGAATAAAGATTTGTAAGTTGTGAATGGAGTTGGATTTCCTGATGCTATGTGACTTTTGGTAATGGCATCCAGTGGTGGTAGTGGTGGTGATATTGATAATTGTGGTGAGGGGTGAGGCTGGGTTTTGATGGCACTTAATGGTGATATTGGAGGAAAAATAATAGAACCTATTTCCATGTTAGCCTCATCACACCCCAAATACCTTTCTTTGCTTGTTTTCATTGTGGTCCCCTTTCTCTCCATTCTCTTCTCCATCTTTATTTTGTCTTCAGGCAATTTTGTTTCTCGTTTCTTTTCTTTTTTTTTGTAACACTTTCACAGTCCCACATTCTCTCCTTTTCTTTATTCCTCTCCCTCCCCATTCTCATCCCCCCCCTCTCCTTTGAACTTCCCTAAACTACGAGGCTTTTTCCCTCACCAGTTGTGATTCTTCATTCATATCAGACTTCACCACACACTGCTACACCACACTATACCATACCACTACACTGCACCATACCATACTATACTACTCTACATTATACTATATACCACATTACACTAAAACACGCCACACTACACTGTATCACAACACACCATATCACTTCACACAACTACACACCACATCACACTACACTACATTATACAGGGTGTTTCAAATTTTTTTATATCAATGGCCTGTTCCCAAGGTTATCACATTGAAATATATATTGTGAATTAATGTTATAACGTGGACATGTTTTGAGGAATAAATCTTGTGTTACTCAACATGGAGCCTGCTTAGTCTCGTTGTCCTAGACCTTGTAGTTTCTGGGATATTTACATCTCAAATGATATTAAATTTTTTGAAACACCCTGTACTATATACCGCACTACACCAAAACACCATACAACACTACACCATACCACTTCACACAACTACACACCACACTAAACTACATTATACTACATACCACACTACACCAAAACACCATACTACACCACACCATATCACTTCTACTACACCATATCACTTCATGCAACTACACACCACTCTATGCCATAACACCATACTCCTACACAACACATCACACTACACCATATTACACCACACAATACCACTACACACCGCACCACACCAAACATAGAGACTCCCTTTTATTGGTTGACTAAGATATACATACACACACACACACATACATACATACACACACACACACATACGTACGCACCTGCATACATCCACACATGCACATACATACACACACACACACAAGTACATGAGTATGAACGTATATATATGTATATAGATATATACATATGTGCATGCATACATAAATGCATATATACCCAGACTAAGAGAGATAGATAGATGGGGGGAGGGGGAATAAACAGAATTGTAGAGTGTATGTACACGTGTGTGTGATGGGCGTGTGTGAAAATCTTATGGAAAGACATAATATTGATGGATGGTAGTGAAGTGGTTGCATTGGAGAGGTTGTTGGTTCTTGTAGGAGGAAAATTAGTAGTGGTGGTGATGATGGATACTCTAGTCTTCAATAGAACGCATATGTCCCTTATGGGTTGAAATTAAGGAACTTCAAATCAATTGTGTGTGTGAAGTGTATATATTGTTAGTGTATATGTTGGTGAGCATGTGTATGTGTGTAAGTAAATGTGTATATATTGTTTGTATACATGTTGTTGAGCATGTGTGTATGTATATATGTGTGTATGTGTAACTGACACTATACCAAGTCTGCAACCAGGTATTTGTGATTTCTCATTATTTATCTGCTGCATGAAACATAACATAACAAAGGTTCTTACAAAAACTTATGGAAAGTTTATAGATAGATGGAAACAATTCAAAACAATTAGTTTTGTATTTTAGAACCAGAGGCTCATTCAGGCAGTTTAATTATCACAAGGGTTAAACATATTGAAATTGAAAATTTCAGAAATTAATTCTGAATTTCTTGAAATTGTCTCCCCTTTGTGAATTGTTAATAATTGCCTCCAACTAGGAGCAGATTGCAATTCATTAAGCAGTTATTGCATACATCAGGAAAGTGGAAGTGCTGGTGCCACGATAAAATGCATCCAGCCCACTCTGTAAAGTTGTAGTGCTGGCAGCATAATATAATGGAGACAGCCTAAACTGTAAAGTGGTAGTACTGGTGTCACAAGAAGACAGACCCAGTACACACCATACAGTGGTTGGTATTAGGATGAGCATCAAGTTATAAAATACCATACCAGAATAGTCAGAACATGACAACCTGTCTAATCCATGCAAGCATGGAAAATAGCTGTAAGATGGTGATTTGGTGTTTTATTGTCTTACCTGCGATTTATATTTTACTTTATTTCTATATAAACTCCCACTGTCCTTATTCTTCATATTGTCCCCTTTTTGTTGGCCCTTGTGGCAAATGAATAATAATAATTGTTTCTACTATAGACACAAGGCCAACAATTTTGGGGGAGGGGAAAGTTGATTAAATCGACTCAGTAAGTTACTGGTACTTTATTTTATCGACCCTGTAAGGATGAAAGGCAAAGCTCTCAACTGGATTTGAACTCAGAACATAATGGGCTGAAACTATATGCCGCAGAGCATTTTGTCCAACGCTCTACCAATACTGCCAATCCAATACGGCCCTTTACGTTCTGAGTTCAAATCCCGACGAGGTTAGTTTTGCCTTTCATTCTTACGGGGTAAATAAAATAAAGTACCGGTAATGCACTGGGATCGATTACTGGCCTTGTGCCTAAAGTAGAAGTTATTATTATTAAGTGGATTGGCAGAATTGGTAGAGTGTCGGACACCATGCTTTGCAGCATAGAATTATGGCACTTTACATTCTGAGTTGCCTTTCATCCTTACAGAGTGGGGGTGGGAGTCAATAAAATAAATTACCAGTAATACACTGGGGTCTATTTATTCGACTTTCCCCTCCCCCCAAATTACTGGCCTTGTACCTAAAGTAGAAATCATTATTATTGTCCCCTACATGTCGGCCCTTGTGGCTAATAAATGAAATCATTATCTTTGCCTTTCATCCTTACGGGGTCGATAAAATAAAGTACCAGTAATGCACTGGTAATTGCTGGCCTTGTGCCTAAAGTAGAAACAATTATCATTATTATTATTTATTATGCTAACACCTACTTGATTTATTGTCATCACTGCTGTTCATTATTCTAATGTTGTTGCTATTGTTACCAAATATTATCACTGTTGATCATGTGGACATTGTTTACTTTCAAAGATTAAATTTACTTTCTTTAATCCACTCCTCCTTTCTGCTTTCATTGGCTTCTTTCTTTCTTCCTTTCTTTCTTCAAATCTATTTCCTTTTTCATTTAATTTTCGTATTTTTCTTTTTCTTTCATTCTATTATAATTTTATTTATCATCACCATCATATTTATTAACATTATTTATCATCATCATCACCACACCACCACCACCACCATTATTATTATTATTATCATCACCATCACCATTATGTTTATTATTATTATTCCGAGAAGGGCAGGCAGTTTTTATCTGTCTGGTGGCCATGGCGAAAGAGATAGTATGGTGGGCGCGTCTGAAAGGGCTGAAGACAAGCACTTACCTCTTCGGTGATGCCCTGATTAACTTTTTCAAATTTCATTTGAAAAGGAAAATCAGGGTAGAGAGGGAAGTGCTCTCTTCCCAGCATTTTGTTGAAAGATGGGTGAGAGAGGCATGGCCACCAGACTGAGTATGTGCCTGTAAATTGAAGGTGGAAAACTGGGAGAGGGCACTTGCCCTGGTGGTCAGGGTCGCTGTGGCTTTTTTTTAATGGGCTTTCTCCACGATGGCCCTCGGAAGTTTCCCCCCTATTGGGGAATTTTTCATTGTTCCTTTTTTTGTTACATCCTCTGTTTTTTTGTTTTTTTTACACGCAGAAATGCACATTTGTACCATCCTGTATTGTCCTTAATCTCTACTTTGTGTAAACCCTTGTGGTTAATAAAGAAAGCATTATTATTATTATTAAGGGCGGTGGATTGGCAGTATCGGTAGAGAGTCGGACACCATGCTTTCCAGCATAGTTACATCCCTTTACGGTCTGAGTTCAAATCCCGCTGAGGTTAACTTTGCCTTTCATCCTTATGGGGTCGATAAAATAAAGTACCAGTAATGCACTGGGTAATTGCTGGCCTTGTGCCAAATGTAGAAACAATTATTATTGTTTATCACCACCACCATCACCATTATTATGTTTATTATTATTATTATCCCCACACATACGTTCTATATTAATATACATACTTCGATATACTCTGTCTAATTCTTTCCAATATCTATTTCCTGTATTTTTCTCATACCAACCCCCAGCTACTCATCCACCACTTATTTCTCTTCTACTTCCCCCACCTCACTCCACCCACCCCCATCTCATACCTATACTCCTGCTCTTGCTTGCTTCATTGTTGTAATTTGATATAAGAAAACAAGGAATGAAACAAAGAAACCAGCTAGAAGCTCAGCCTACTCCCTTACCCCCCCTCTCGCATTGCGACTCCACCACCCCTCAAGAAAGAGTTCAATTTTAATTGCCACATTGTCAGAACTGTGCATTCCCAATAAACCAATGAATTGAAGAAATGGAAGATAACTAATAACAAAAATAGAAAAAAAAAAAATAATTACTTTGAAATCTAATAGCATTAAAACGTCTTGTCAAAGTATTGTTTAATATGTATGTATGTGTTTGTGTGTATGTATATGTATGTGTGTATGTATGCATGCATGCATGTGTATGCACACATATGTATGTATATATTCATCACACTCTGTTTTTATCTGTCTCTCATTGAATGTAATTGACTGAGTAAATTGACTTCTTAGATGCCAGAAGTTGGTGAAGTGCTTGCTTTGCTTTCTGGAGGCGATTCTCCCTGAGAAACTCTGGCAACTAAAAAAAAAAAATAATAATTAGATTCAATCCACTGCAATGTACACTGAATTTAATTATACATTTACCACCACCACCATCCTGTTACCCACTTCCAACAACCATTGTTATTGTTCATATTTTTTCTACTAACAAAAATTTTGTGTAATAAAAGCAATATTTTTTGTACATATGAGTAGTTTATTTTTAAAAATCTTTTCTAATCTCTTACAGGTTTTAATTTTTGTGTTATATTTATATTTATTTATTCCTCAAGTTTAATGGTTTCCTAAATTTTGTAATTATCTTTTTGTATTCAAAGATTTTTCACATATATATATGTATATATGAAAAATATGCATACATACAGCATATACATATTAATAACTTTCCTTTTATATATATATATATTTAATTTTAACTCATTTAAACCAAGCTGATGATCCGTTAAGGTGAAACAAATTGCCCTCGGAAATGGTTTACTAACTGTTATGGAACTATTTCTACCAAACTCATCCCATGGACTGAATGCTCTACCACTGCGGATATGACCCACCAGTGTTCTGCCATTATATAAATATATATATCAGGATAGAATCAGTTTAAAACTAGTTAGACCACTACTTGGCGTAGTAGAGTATGGCTATATTATATATAATATTCACACACTCATTATTTCCTTTTATATTATATAATATATACAACTTTATATATATAGATTATATAAAATGTACACCCTACACATAATCTTCTGTTGGTGCTTCCTATTTGAAATAAATATTGTTTTCTTATAAATCCACTCTTTTGTGTTTTGATGGAAGTGGAATATATGTACATATATGTATATATATCCCATCTAAACCCATGCTAGCATGGAAGATAGACGTTAAACGATGATGACGATGAAACAGGAAAAGTATATATAAATGGGAAAAAAGATTAGAACTCATTTTTATAAACTTAGTCTTTGGAAGTGGAGAAGGGGGTTGAAAAAGAAAGACAAAAAAGAAATTAATAAATAAAATCAAAAGAAATACAAAACAGTAAAAACAATGAAGAACCCCCTCCCCCTTAAAAATATGAATAATACTCACTAAGTCTAAAGTCTGTCTCAAACTAAGAGGCTTGTCAGGCTGGTGCTTATCCCGGTTTCATGACATGAAACAACTGAGAGTACAAGACTTTCCCCTGGACAGGTCACTAGTCCATCGCAAAATAATACTCTGCAAACTATTAAGCACTTGTTGAAATAAAGGTAAATGTGTGTATAGAGTATGTGATGCACTTGTAAATAGATGTCATGTAGATAGACATGACATTGCAGATAGTCATCGTCATCATCATTTAACGGGTACCTTCCCTATATTGGTATAGACTGGTTAGTACTGAAGCCAAGCTTTTGGTTTCGAGGTGGGCTGGGGACCCGATATACGATCCCATGCTTTACCAAGTGCATTTTATCATGGCACCAACACTAGAGAAGTTGACATGTCTTTAACACAGCTGAAGTCCTTCCAACTCTTTGTTTGACAAGTCCTCTATAATTGGGTGCCTTTTCTATCAGTAACCACTTTACATGTGTTTATCATGTAGATCACCAAGGGAGAAAGCAAGAAAGAGATATAGAGAAAGAACTGACTCCAGTATTAGAATGGTAGTTTATTTATCAACTTTAAAAAGGTGAATAGCAAAGTTGACCTCGACAGGATTTGAACTCGGAATGTAAAGAGCAGGAACAAATACTACTATGTGCTAACGATTCTGCCAGTTGACCCCATTTTTCATCCAAGATAAATGAAAAGGCATGTATCTATTATTTCCAACAATGTAAAGATAAAATGATGGTATCTTAGCTATGATTTATTTAACCCTTTTGTTTCCAGATTTCTAATGAAATATTTGTCTGTGTGTTTCAATTAATTTTTGAAAATGATAAAACATTTTGAGGGATTTAATAATATAACTAACTTTTGTATTAGTTAATGTTTGGAACATAACTCAACAAAAATTTCTAACATAGAATTATGATGGAAAGATTTAGTATAAGTATGAACACTTCAAAATGGGCAGTTTTGTGTTATGAAACCAGGGTGGTTTCAGGTGGGTTGGTATCAAAAGGGTTAAAATACATTGGGCAATAATTGCACTTATCAAAGGGTGTCACTTGCTTGAGTCTTCCTAGATGGGCGCTACCCCCCATCCCGGGATGTTGAGAAGGTCCAGGCGGGGCACTGGGATCTGTGGGTGCAGGGGCGGCAGTAGAGATGATATAATAGTATATTAAATATCAAATTATACATATATATAAATATAGTAAAATAAAAATATATATAATATTTATTTATACATAGTATATATGATATTGTTTATTACTAAATTAAGGATTTTATTTATGTATTATTTACAATTTGTGTGTAGGCAGGTCTCTCTGGAAAGAGAGATGGCGGGGCGCTGAGGGTATTACGTGGCCGTGAGGTGGGCGGTGGCCCAAAAAGTTTGAAAGACTCCAAGTTAGAGGAAAGACAAAGCCTCTATCTTTGAGAGAGACACGGGTTGACATTAAAAAGGATATGCTGCCATAGGAAATTGGCTTGAAATGTCTTGTTTAACCCATACCAGGTTGGAAAAAAATGAACTACAAAACAATTAGGATTATGATAATAGTCGGCTGAAAAGTTCATAGGTTGACTATGAAGGGATGATGTTAGAGCTGTGAAATTTTGTTTTCCATTGAATTTTTGCATGCATACACATGCACACACATTTATATAGACACACATACATACACAACATCCGTCCAGTCCTTTCTAGCAGGGAAAGCAAACGTTAAATGATTATATATATATATAATATGAGTGTGTGTATGTATATATACATGTGTGTGTGTTTGTGTATGTGTTTATACACACCATCATCATCATCATCATCATCAGGTTTAGCGTCCGTGTTCCACGCTTGCATGGGTTTGGACGGGGGTTTTCCCACTTGAGGCAAGAGTGGTTGTCTTGCTCGCATAGGACTGTCTGGCGGGTTTTCTACAGTTGGATGCCCTTCCTAACACCAACCACATTTACAGTGTGGGGCTGGGAGGTTTTTACCGTGTTGCCTACACGGCCACATTACAGCGTGGACTGTCTGGCGGGTTTTCTACAGCTGGATGCCCTTCCTAACACCAACCACATTTACAGTGTGGGGCTGGGAGGTTTTTACCGTGTTGCCTACACGGCCACATTTACAGCGTGGACTGTGTGTTTTTTGTCGTGACACCTACACGATCTCATTTGTTTCGGCCTGGATGTTGTGGGACCAACATAACTTTACATTGAAAGGGGCGGTGTGGGTGGGGTGGAGGTGGTGGGACGGGGGTGTGTTTTGATAGAGATGCCTACTGACTGTAGTAGGTTTTTACTTTGTATTTAGGTAAGGCGGGTCTTCTCTATTACTGAGTACCGCCAAAGGTCTCGGTCCAGTGACATTGTCTTGGAGAGGTGTAAGCGTGTGAGGTCGGAATTTATCAGCTCGTCCCATGTTTTTCTGGGTCTGCCTACTCCGTGGCTACCGTCTATCTTTATTGCCCTGCACTTTGTTATACAGCTGTCGTCTTTCATGCGCATCACGTGACCGTACCAACGTAGCCTTCTCTCGAGTAAACAACATCTGATCCCTCTTATTTCTAATTTTTTCCTTAGTTCGTTTATGCTTTGCCGTTCACGTATATTACTATTGCACATCCAGCGGAGCATGCAAGCTTCGTTCCTCTCTAGTCTGCGTATATCCTCTGCACACAATGCCCAGGTCTCACTGCCATGCAGCATTGCTGTTCGTATGCAGGCATCATATAACCTGCCTTTCATTTTTAGGGAGAACCCTCTAGCGGCTAATAGTGGTATAAGCTCTCTGAACTTTTTCCATCCAGTTCTGACTCTAGCTACTGTACTTTCAGAGCACCCTCCCCCACTGCTGATTTTGTCACCCAGATAACGGAAGCTGTCCACTATTTCTATAGAACCCTCTGCGCAGTTGAAGGAGCTAGTATTTTGTGGGCACTTGCTGCTACTTATTGCACCAGAGCACCGGCCACATGTAAAATCTATGTTCTTAGTTAGCTTACCTGTGATCCCACTACATCTTTTATGCACCCATACTTTGCATTTGGGACATAAAATGGAGTTTCTACCTACGCCTTTCCTACACACTGAGCATGGCCATTTCCCAGATGGGACCGCCGCCTTATTTTCTTTCCTACAAACTAGTACTTTAGTCTTAGCCAGGTTAATTTTAAGGCCTTTTGATTCTAGGCCGTGCTTCCATGTTTGGAATTTCTTCTCTAGTTCGGTCATTGATTCAGCTATGAGTGTTAGATCATCTGCGTATAGGAGTTCCCATGGGCAGCCGGTCTTGAACTCCTCTGTTATAGCCTGAAGGGCAATAATAAATAGTAGGGGGCTAAGAACAGAGCCCTGATGGACACCAACTTTTACGCTAAACTCTTCACTATATTCGTTGTTAATTCTAACCTTACTGACTGTTTCTTTATACATGGCTTGTATAGCTCTCACAAGCCATACAGTTTATATAGACATTATTGAATTTCCTTGTGTGAGAAGATTGTACAAATCATCATTACATTGTTTCTTCATGGATTTATAGGATAATTGTATTCTATCTTTATCTCATTCTATTTTTCTTTCTTTCCTACTTTCTTTCCTTCCTACTTTCTTTCCTTCTTTCCTTCCATCTATTTATCTAGGTTTAAATCTTTCTTTCCTCTATTCAATCAATCAATCAATTAATCAATTAACTTGATTTATCAGATCTAATCAAAATATTGGTTTTGTTGTCATGTATTATGTGCAATGTGAGAGAAAGGCAGAGCTTCGTTCAACTGAGAGAGAGCCTGGGTTTGAGAGGTGGTGTGCAGGAGAGAAGACTGTTTGTATGGACATCTAATGCATATGGATGATGACCGATGGGTTGAAGAAGTGCCAGGAAATGCCATTGTAAGGAAGGTGCAATAGAGGTAGACTAAGAAAGACATGGGCAGAGGTTGTGAGAGCTGGCCTCAAATGACTGAGACTCACTGAGAAAATGAAGAAACGCAGTGCATGGAGAGATGTTGTGCTGAGAGGGACTTATCCAACCCATATAAGCATGGAAAAAAACGTAAAAATGATGATGTATCAGTGCCACTAGTCCTACAAATTAGTTCATTATATTGTATGATTATCTGTTGTAAATTAGCACTTAACCTTTTCAATAGCAACCTGCCCCAAACTATCTCTGCTTCTATTGGATGGAAGCCACCCATTTTTAAATGGTTCTGATTTAAATGAAAACCTTCCAACCTAATTTTATATAAGAACCTTTTTGTCATGTTAGGAATACTATCTAAATAATTGAAATCATTTTAGTGACCCCCCCCCCCCCGTTGTTGTTGTTCTTCTTCTTCTTTTTCTTCTTTTTCTTCTTTTTCTTTTTCTTCTTCTTCTTCTTCTCCTTCTCCTTCTCCTCCTCCTTCTCCTTCTTCCATCATTTTCACCATCATCACTATCACCACCACCATCATCAGTTTTCGTATCCGTCTTTTCTTTTCTCCATGCATCTGTCCAAACCAATGAAGGTAGAAATAGTTGCCAAATCTCTCTTATATCATATAAAAAGAGGAAGCACTCATTGAATAATGCACACTGCATGAAAAAACAAAAGACA
Source organism: Eledone cirrhosa (assembly GCA_964016885.1). Classification (NCBI taxonomy): domain Eukaryota; kingdom Metazoa; phylum Mollusca; class Cephalopoda; order Octopoda; family Eledonidae; genus Eledone; species Eledone cirrhosa. The sequence continues at coordinate 304,197,067 of OZ024741.1, read as the reverse complement.
AAAAAAAAAAACGGGATGATTATGGCAAGAATGTTTTTGATCATAGGTCTGCTTAATCAGAGCTTTCTTGGGATTAAACAACAACAGCAGGAACAGCTGCAACAACATCAATGATAACATGCACCTCTCTCTTAAAAGCTACGATCAACTGAAAATCACACAAAATAAAGACACCACTACCACCACCACCAACAACTACCACTGTAAATAAGTTGAGTGAGTGTATGCTTACAGCTCACTATGATGTCATCAGTAGCTACAAGCTAAGAACCCAACCTGATAGCAGGAATTTCAAGTGTACTTTTGTTATTGTTCTTTCTCACTAAATATTATGTATGCCAACTAGCACAGTGTTAGTTTCTGGGAAACTCATTGTGTACTCATAGTAGAGGGCAAAGAATGTTTTATGTATGTGTATGTGTATATAAATGTGATTGTGTGCTGCTGTACAAACTGAATGAAGTCTGTTGTTTAGTTACAGGTTGATTGAGCAGACTTAAGATCAAAGGCATTCCAGCCATGACAACACCATCATGTTTTCAGACATTTGTAACGAGGTCTACATTTATTTGATATATGTTTCCTTATAATAATAATAATTATTATTATTATTATTATTTGTGCCAAACATAGCTCATTCTCTTCAAGGCTACCCTAATGATATGTGTTTGTTCTCTCACAAACTGGTGCCTCAACAAAAATTCTCCTAGTCCACACTATAAGGTAATTTTGCAGGTGCCACAAAAAAAAAAAAAAGCTCCCAGTCCACCCTATTTGTGCCATGGCAAAAATCACCCAGTCTACTCTGTAATGTGATTGATGTTTGGAAGGGCATCCAGCCATAGAAAACCAAGCCCAAAATTGATCATATGAACAAGACATGGTCACCTGACCTGTCTAGTTTCACAATATGACAACCCATCACAATGTGACAACCCATCTAACTCATACAAGCATGGAAAATAAACATTATATGATATGGTAGTTATCATTTGTTTGCGATTTGGTTGCTATGTTTAGCAGGTTGAGTAATTATGTAGAGGCGCCTTTTTTAGTTTGTCTGGATACTGTTGTTAAAGCCACAGATCATCCCTGATTGAACAGACATATGATTGAAAACATCCCAGCCATGACCATCTCATTGTTTATTTCATTCATTGTGCAGCTATGATTATGTTTTCCAATGTGTCTTTTCCTTTAACCCTTTCATTACCATATTTCTGATGAAATATACTGTATTTGAATAAATTATTTTTAATTATTAATTCCTCTATATACTAAAGTATAAGCACCCACCACCACCATTTTATGTCTGAGAAATGGTCAAAAATCCAAGATGGCATGGTTTTGAAATTCTCTTGAGTATATAATATATTTATGAAGTTTTAATATTTTGATGTTTAAAATGTTTTAAGTGTTGTTTAACAACTACATTACATAATGAGTTTCCATTACATTAAGTTTCAACAAGTTTCTCAAATTTTTGTTTACTTGAAAGCAAGTGATTGAATAAGAGAATTTTGTATAGGGATTCATAGAGTAGAAGAGGGCGGGAGAGACAGCATGCAAGATTGGTGTCAGACAAAAATCAGCTTTGCTAGGCACTGCACACATTTTAAGGAAAGTATTATCTGTCCAAGATCCTTGTTGTGACTTGATAGATCACTAAATACTCCTGTGCATTTTCCATCTATACTGTAAGACAAAAGAAATAATAATAATCATCATCACAATAATCATCATCATCAGCGCTATCATGGTCACCATCATCTGCGCCATCATCATCACTATCATCATCACCTCTAGTACAACTATGGCAATGATTACGATGATTATGAATCCAGCAAATTCTTTCTTTTTCCCCCTTGTTTTACTGAAGATTGCTCGAAACTCAGATATCTGTCTTTCATATCACAACTAAAGTACATTTTTGTTTGAGATTTCCTGGTTGGGTTATTTCTAATGATTTTTCTTTTCTTTTCGTTTTTCATGGTTTGATTTACATTATAAAAATATTCTTGAAATACTGCGGTCAAAATTTAGTTCTTTTGGCAGATAACCAGATAGCCTGTTTATGAAAGGTAGAGGAATATATTGATGATGATTTCCCAAGACTATAAATAAATGTGTCTGACCCATATTTTAAATAATGATATTATCCTTATTATTATTATTATTTGTGTTTTTCCTCTTTCAGTTTTGTTTCCATTTCTTGCCAAGTGTCTTCCTGACACCTATGGCAGAGAAACTCACTGCATATATTAACAAACCACAAAATAAACACATGAGATTGTTCACTTCACACACTTTACACAATTACAAATATATCATTTCTCTGTTTAAAATCTTATTTACAACAGAATGATATTCAATCATATAAGAGTGCTCAATTATTTACAACTTACATAGTTATGGAATATAATCTAATAAAGTTAAGTAAAAAAAATATCCTCCTCCTCTGGTTGGTTTTTGTATTATACCCCAAAAATATCCTCCACCTATTATGTGAGGGAGTAGTTATTTGGGGCCATTGACATCAAGACCACAAAGTCCAACACAACCACCCTGATATTGTAAAAACTAACAACCCCTCAAAATCAACTCTAATTGATATTACGATCTCTCAAGACCACAATGTGGCTGAAAAGGAAATAGAAAAGATCAATAAAGATCAATAAGTATGCAGCCCTTGCAGGTGCTATTAGAACTGATCACCATGTAGAGACAGAAGTTGTGCCAATTGTCATTGGGGTGCTAGGCATGGTCTCTAAACATCTTACATTTTTCATCAAAAGCCTTGGGATCCCCGACTTCATAGGCAGTGTCTACATTTTTACCATCTGCCAGAATCTTATGTGATATACTGAGCCTCTGAGATCAGGGACTGATCTGAGGCCAATTAACATGCTTCACCTAGCGACTGATTGCTAGAAAAACCTTAGAATTCTGACTGCACCGGAGCATTTGCACTTCCATTTTTTGTGAAAGGGACGCGTTCCAATGGTCAGGTGGTCCATCTGCTGTCAACACGTACTGTGTGGAGGACTGGGAAGGTCGTGGCTGATGATGCACAAACATGTGCTGAGGCTACGACATCTCCATCTTTTCCTTAACGGTGAACAGGTGTTGGTACCGTTCACCAGACACATGTTTCTCCAGCTCATTTCCTTCCTACTGAGGAATCTTCTTTGTTTTAATTTTTATTGTTATCTTTCTTTTTTAACATCGTTGAATTTGTTTACATGCAAAGCCCACTCACCAACACACATACACACACTTTAAGTTTTTGTCCTGTGCTTTCATAATGTTTTCCTTGATGTTAACCCTTATGGTGAATAAAGAAATCATTAGTATTATCATTTTGGAATCTTTTTCCTTGTTTCTTTTTTATACATATAATTTTTTTTTTTTTACATGCAGAAATGCCCATCTGTACTCTCCTGTATTGTCCTGTACTGTCCTTAATGTTATACTAACCCTAACCCTTGTGGTTAATAAGGAAAGCATTATTATTATCATTTTTATTACACATCATTACTGCTTTACCGAGCATAGCTCTGTGCACCTTGGGTATGAGCAGTATAGTTTTTGCTGGTGTTATTTCTATTGTATTGATAGTACTTTTCATAATATGTGTGCAGTGCCTAGTAGTGCTACCTTTTGTATGCTGTATATATTTGTAACTCCTGGGGTTTTGGTTATATATTTGACTGCGTGTTTTTTATCATTCCCAGAGCACCTATTATTATAGGTATTGTTTCTGTTTTCATTTTCCACATTCGAGTTATTTCTATCTCTAGATCTTTATATTTGGAGAGTTTCTCCAAATATAGAAGGCATTTTTTTTCATGTGGTCTTTGACTATAATAACTGGTCGGTTGGGTTTGATTTCTCTGTCTGTATTTATTGGCATATCCCAGAGAATATTATTATTATTATTATTATTATATATCAGTCAAATTGAATTGGCTGGTGTACTTAAAATCTGATATTGTTAGTGTTTTATGCAAATAAACCACAATATTATGAAGATGGTGATGGCGATGGTATCTCACCTTGGCACAAGACCAAACATTTTAAGGAAAAAAAAGTATAGTTGATTGAATTGACCTCTCCCCTTCCTCCACTGATACTCCCATTCCACTCTCCTTAAATACTGTAATAATAACAATTATCTATTATATTAAAGTTGGTGTTTCTGTAGTGTAAAACGTCTGTCATGCTAGAAGGAGGATGGTAAGAGTGTGAATGAAAGAGAGAGAAGAATTATTTTTATGAAAAATATCTTCAAATTATAATTGGGTAAAACATTCCATTTTGTTGGTTTCAGTCATTTGTTAATTTATTCAATGTCTTCTAATATCTTCATTGTACTGTGTTGTTGGCTTTGTAGTTTCCATTTACTTTTTGAACATACACTACATGAAATGGCTGACACACATGCCTTTTCTTCCCCTCAATTTTTTTCTTCAGTTCTGTATTAACAAGACACTGTCATCTGATCTGGTTTGTCTTATAGCAGGACAACTCGTCCAACCTATGCTAGCATGGAAAAATGGACATTAAATGGTGGTTGATGGTGATGATGATAAGTCCCTCCTTTTGTCATTCTCTATCTTTCTAATTCTTTTATTTTTCATTCTATCTTCTGATAGACTAGTGTCCAAAACTACATTGTTTGCTTTGTTGTTTCCGTCTACTTTTCATATATATACATACATACATAAATGCACACACAGACACACACACACACATATATATATCCAAGCAAGCATGGAATATATATTTATATATATCCTCTACCCCACAATCCCTACACCTCCCTTTCACTGTCGCCCACACCACCCTTACTCTGTAAAGTTATGTTGGTACCACAAAACATCCAGCTCACACTGTAAAGTGGTTGTGTAGGTGTCACGACAAAAGCCACCCAGTCCACATTGTAAAGTGGTCATGTAGGAGACATGGTAAAAAGAACCCAGCACACACTGTAAATGTGGTTGACATTAGGAGGGGCATCCAGCCGTAGAAAACCAGCCAGAAAGAGTCCTATATCAACGAGACACGATCACCCGACCCAACTTACCTCAAATGGGATAACTCATGCTAGCATGGAAGATAGACATTAAACGATGATGATGATGATATATATATGTATATATATAATAGAGAGAGAGAGAGAACTTATAAATAAAATATTTAAAATGTTATATTGACCTTTAATATTTGGTTTCCTTGTAATTTAATAGTCTCCTTCTATATACATTCCAAGTTCATATCCTGCCTTCTTATGTCAGAAGTTGTGATCAGCAGATAGTATCAGCAAAACACTTGCTTGAACCATTCAGATGAACAGCTCTTTTCCTTTTTAAGTCTTTTAAGACAAATATTTTAATTTCAATATATGATGTCAGAAGGAAAACATTGTTTCGGTTTGATATCAGTTTAAATTTGTCGTAAAAACATATTTGAGAGTGGCAGGGCAGTTACTCTCAGTTCTCTTATTAATTTTTCAAATATCTCCCCCGCACTTATTAAATTTTGCTCATCTATCTCCAGCAAAATTTTATTTTAAGTGGTAGCATTCCTGCAACAATTAATTTTCTTTAGATATTGAAAAAAATATTATATATAACTAATTCTTGTTCTTAAAAAAAATCAACGGAGACAACCTAGAAAAATTACCGATTCCCCCCTCCCATTTCTATCCTCCACTTACTCCAACTCCCTCACTTATTCACCCCCTCCATTATTTTGGACCTGAGAGTACTAATAAAGTTTCAACAGCAAAATGCCACACCATTAAGCTTTTTAACATTTGTAGTCTAGCGATATAAATTAGAGAGAAAAAGGAGGAATGTATATTGTTGTTGTTGTCATTGGGTGTTTTGTTACAGAGATAAACAAGAATCATTAGAGAGAAGAAAAATCGAAATAGCAGATGAATCTTATATAAGATAAAGTTAAGAATGACTGGGATGAGGAAGGTACTAGCGTCCTCAGGCTGGATGAAATGAAGTTAGTGGTCAGATTTAGCCCACAAATTTTACTGACCTCTGTAATCTGTGATTAAACTTCCCACCTTAGAAAGGACATTGAAGCTGCTTCTCTGAGAACAATTTAAGAGCCTTTTCACTATTTATTTACTTAACTTTTGTTTTTAAAATAAATACACCATATTCCTGTATATAGTAAAAAGCAGCTAAACTAGTTAGCATCAAGAAGGGCATCCATCTGTAAAACATTGTCTCAAAACATCCTATTCAACTCATGCCAGCATGGAAATGTGGATGTAAAAAGGATGATGATCATCAGTTGAACTGAAAGGTTTCAGCGATGTTGATAAACTAAATAACCCATGTTAGTAATGTCTTAGTTTTTATAACAGAGGTCATGTGTTTAAAAAGATATTACTGTTAAGATGATGATCATCATTTTTGTGTCCACTTTTCTATGCTGGCATGGGTTGAACAGGATGTTTTGAGACAATGTTTCTCAACCAGATGCCTTTCCTGACTCCATCCTTTTTAGTTGCCCCATACAACACACAGAGATAATAAATAAAAATACATTGAAAGATAAACAAATGCCATATAACCTAAAGAAGTAATTGTATTATTCTGTGTACAGAATATCCTGCTTTCTATATATCAACTGAATAACCATAGTGGAGATGGTCCTTTTAGTAGAGAGTCAACTCAAGTTGCCTAATGATGCCTACTTAGTGGCTAATTATTTGTTTTTAGATTAATTTGTGAATGCAACACAGCATTTTGTACATAACAGTATCTTTATAAAATCTCCAACATGGTTGACTGAATTTACATGTGTGTTTTTTTTTCTCATTTTTTTTTTCTTGTTCCTTCCTCTTCTCATTCTTTATCTTTTTATTTTATCTTTTGTTTCTAATTTGATTTTCTGAAGAGGGACTAGTGCCTGAAACATTAAGACTCTTTTCCTGTTATTTCAAGCATTAAACTAATATATTTCTTCAATGTTCTGTGTCATTTGCTTTATTATTTCTGTTTACTTTCTATGTACATATCTTTATAAAATATCTATGTAACTCAGCTATACAAGGCCTGACAATATTCTAAGAAGAATCAACATTGAACTAAAAAAAACAGTCCTTACAGCAAGGCTAAGTATGTTTATATATATATATATATATATATATATATATATATATATATATATATATATATATATATATATATAATAGATGACATCATAACAGGATTAAATGTTTAAATATGCAAAATTGTTTGCATATTTTAGTTCAAATTCAAACCAGATTTTCAATGGCTAGCATTGATGAAATAATCCCTATAAAAGCTTACTAGCAATTCAGTGTGGATTTGTCTCACATACTTAAGAAAATCAAAGGCCTCAATCAAGATTCCTGCTAGTTACTTGCAAAGATTTTTTTTTTGTGAAAGTTTACTTCAGTGATGTTTTTACCCCTTGCGCATGCATATTGTCACCACCACCACCATCATGTTTTCTTGCATGTATTAGACAGATTGTCAAGTATTGAGGCCAGTGAGACCAGGTAACTACATCCTGATCACATGTTCCATTTATGGCTTGGTTTCTATGGCTGGGTACCCTTCCTAATACCAAACACTTTACAGGATGGACAGCGAGCAGTTTGCATGGCACCAGCACTACCACCTTATAGGGTACACTGAGTGTTTTTTTTCATGGCACCAGTCCCACCACCTAACAAGATGGACAGTGCTTTTCAATGTGACACCAGTATCACCACTTTACATTGTAGAATGGGTGCTTTTTGTCATGACACCAGCATATCCTAGAATGCATGCTTTTATTAGCGTAAGTTCTGGTCAAATATGCTCTGATATGTCTATAGTTTGTTAACCTAAAGCCATTTAACTTTTATTGTCCTGTACTGCAGGAAGACAACAGCAAAACATTCTAGAAAAGTACGAAACAACAATGTACTCTCTCATGTGAGAGGAGTAACTCTAATTACTTGTACTTGTGACGGCATTCACCCAGGGATGGTTTGAGCAGGCTCCATCGAAGGAATTCACAATGTAAGTTCATTTCAATGGAGTTCCTTTGGACGATTGGTTTCACAAGTGGTGCCCAGCCGCAAGTATATGCACTTAACGATAGTGCAATCCAAACATTGCAGCGGTTATAGCGCCAAACTCTTGCTTTCACACCCAACACAATTTAGTGGAGCCAGTGCTGCAATAGGGGATGTGTGGGAGTGAGTTTGGCAAGCAGAGGTGATAAACACAACCTATTTGAGCCATTTTGTAGGCCAGCAGGAGCTCACCCCACTGCCTAGCTCAAGTATACTGACCATCTGAACTGGTGATAAACATAACATATTTGAGCTATTTTGTAGGCCAGCAGGAGCTCACCCCACTGCACAGCTCAGGTATACTGACCATCTGAACTGGTGATAAACATAACATTTGAGCCATCAGGAGCTCACCCCACTGCCTAGCTCAAGTATACTGACCCTCGGAACCAGTGATAAACACAACATATTTGAGCAATTTTGTAGGCCAGCAAGTGCTCACCTAATTGCCCAGCTCAGGTATACTGACCCATGACTCTAATTATTATGTAATGAATTAACAACCATGCACACTGAACATGTTTAGTATAATTGACAGCATCATAGTAAACATTAATGTATTTAATCTAATACTACAAATTTTCACATCAATCTATCCATAAATAAAGATACTAACCTCCTTACATATGAGTGTTGCCTGACCTAAACCCAACCACACACTTTAGATGGTTTCTATTTAGATTATAATCTTCTGACATTATTTTATATGGCCAAGGTTGACTTTGCCTTTCATCCTTACGGGGTTGATAAAATAAAGTACCAGTAATGCACTGGGTAATTGCTGGCCTTGTGCCTAAAGTAGAAATAGAGAGTCGGACGCCATGCTTTGAAGCATAGAGTTGCGTCCTTTTATGATCTGAGATCAAATCTCGCCGAGGTTAACTTTGCCTTTCATCCTTACGGGGTCGATAAAATAAAGTACCAATAATGTACTGGGTAATTGCTGGCCTTGTGGCTAAAGTAGAAACAATTATTTTATATAAAAACCATAAGTTAAGAATTTGCTAATAATAAAATGAATTGATAAATTTAGTAAATCTCTCCAAATTAATTAATTGAAATAAAATGTATTTCACTAGAAATGTGGTAACAAAAAGGTTAAGAGAGTTGGCAAATCCTTCAGAATTTGTAATATATTAATTGAAATAGTGTATTACATTATAGTCACAAAAGGGTTAAGATATATATAAATTTATATATATATATATATATATATATATATATATATATTGGACGGATAGATGTCCTCATCTTGTTTTGTTGTTAACATGTTTCAGCTGATGTACCCTCCAGCCTTCATCAGGAGTCCTAGTGATGTTATTATTAACGTTTGTTCAGGTCACTGCCTAGAATTGTACTCGGAATCTTGAGGTTACTAGCCCGCTTTTTAACCCCCACCCCCGTAATTATTTTTTTTATTTTTTCTCATGATTTTTTTTTTAGGGCTTATATCAGTTTATAAGCCCTAAAAAAAAAAAAGTGTTTAAAGAGTGGGCTACTAACCTCAAGATTCCGAGTACAATTCAAGGTAGTGACCTGAACAAACGTTAATAATAACATCACTAGGACACAATATATATAATGTAAATAATTCCTCGTCTCAAAAATATAGAACAGTATTATATATATATATATATATATATATATAAAACTACATTTTCTGTTTCTATTAATTGCTAAATACGTAAGTTTTTGGACGTATTTAACAGAACAAATTTTGTATTTTTGTTAATCGCTTGTTAAATGCAAGGACCCCATTCAATCGTTACCTTCTTGCTAATGTACAGACTTCATCTCTCTCCCTCCACAAATCTTAATTCTAGCGTATTTTCAAAACAATCCATATTTCGTATCAAGTCCAAATAGCCAATCTATCGCTAAAACAAACTACATTTTCTGTTTCTATTTATTGCTAAATACGTAAGTTTTTGGACGTATTTAACAGAACAAATTTTGTATTTTTGTTAATCGCTTGTTAAATGCAAGGACCCCATTCAATCGTTACCTTCTTGCTAATGTACAGACTTCATCTCTCTCCCTCCACAAATCTTAATTCTAGCGTATTTTCAAAACAATCCATATTTCGTATCAAGTCCAAATAGCCAATCTATCGCTAAAACAAACTACATTTTCTGTTTCTATTAATTGCTAAATACGTAAGTTTTTGGACGTATTTAACAGAACAAATTTTGTATTTTTGTTAATCGCTTGTTAAATGCAAGGACCCCATTCAATCGTTACCTTCTTGCTAATGTACAGACTTCATCTCTCTCCCTCCACAAATCTTAATTCTAGCGTATTTTCAAAACAATCCATATTTCGTATCAAGTCCAAATAGCCAATCTATCGCTAAAACAAACTACATTTTCTGTTTCTATTAATTGCTAAATACGTAAGTTTTTGGACGTATTTAACAGAACAAATTTTGTATTTTTGTTAATCGCTTGTTAAATGCAAGGACCCCATTCAATCGTTACCTTCTTGCTAGCTACCCAACACCCCTCCCTCCCACCCCCACGCACCACCATTGTTATTACGTGGACCAATCATAAAACAGAGCCCCCACGCATCACCAGTATTATTACGCGGACCAATCAGAAACCAGAGGCCTATACTATCGCTTGCCTGGTTGCCTTACGATATATGATGGATGGATGGACTGCGGAATCCTGGAGAGTGGAGGTGAGAGAGAAAAATCTGGACGCTCAGCGACAATGCCAAAGATAAAGACAAATTCACCTCTTGGACGAGAATGCGAGCACTCCTCATTGTTTCGACCGCGGACGGCTAACATAACCCCATCGCCCCCCGCCCCTCACCGCCCCCAACCCCCAAACGCAATCCAAAACTTCAGAGTTGGTACCATAAATGTAGGCACCCTAAAGGGTCGCGCTAACGAGGTTGTAGAAATGCTTGAACGTAAGGAGGTCGATGTTTGTTGTATTCAAGAGACCAGGTGGAGGGGTGGGTCTGCTAGGTTCATTGAGGGTAAAAAACGATGTTATAAGCTTTTCTGGGTGGGAAACGACGATGGGCTGGGTGGAGTAGGAATCATGGTAGCAGAAAAGTGGGCAGATAAGATAATAGACGTAAATAGAGTGAACGACAGAATAATTAAAATACGACTTGTCCTCAATAGAACTACGGTGACAGTAATATCTGCGTACGCACCCCAATCCGGACTGCCCGGCACTATAAAAGACAGATTCTATGAGACACTGATGCTAACTACCTCCCAAATATCCGACAGTGACTATATAATTATCGCAGGCGACCTAAATGGTCACGTTGGACAACATTGTGACGGCTACGACGAAATCCATGGAGGCTATGGGTTTGGTACTAGAAATGAGGAAGGCTCCAGAATCCTGGAATTCTGTGATGCAAATAACCTAACTATCTGTAACACTAACTTCAAAAAACGTGACAATCACCTGATCACCTATAGATCCGGGGAACACACAAGCCAGGTAGATTATATCCTTACCAGAAGACGTGACAGAGTGTCTGTTGTAAACACTAAATCCCTCCCCCATGAAGAATGCACCTCCCAACATAGACTGATAATTAGCGACCTCATAGTCAGGACGAGACGTACTCGACAACAGAAGAGGACTATCCTCAGGAGGAAAATATGGAAGCTAAAGGACCCCACAGCCAGGAATAAATTTCAAAGCATATTACTTGATGCTTTCGACAGTAAGGAAGAACATTTAGAGTCGGACAATATAGAGGGAGAGTGGGAATTTCTGAAAGCAAACCTGCTGTTGGCGACAGACGAGGTCTGTGGCTGGAGCAGGCCTGTAGGCAGGAGGAGAGTAACATGGTGGTGGAACAGTAAGGTGGAGGGGTCAATTAAGGCCAAAAAGCAGGCTTGGAAAGTATGGCGGGATGGGGGAAGTAGAGAGGACTATCAAGTGGCCAGGAGGGAAGCTAGGAGACAAGTGTACTTAGCAAGAAGGGAAGCTGAGGAAAGAAAGTTCAAGCATGTTCTACAACGCGATGACCAAAAACGTGAGGTGTTCAGGATTGCTAGGCAATGCGTCAAGGAAAACCGTGATATTGTCGGGGAGAAGTGTGTACTAAACGACGATGGCACACTTGCCATCACCGACGCTGATAAGAAGGTAGCTTGGAAGTGTCACTATGAAAGGCTACTAAATGAGGAGAATAATTGGGAGAAAGGCAGTCTCCCCCATATCGACCCAATAGAGGGACCAGCAGTGTTAGTCGAGGGGAGTATAATAAGTAAGGCAATCAAGGATATGAAGACTGGTAAGGCGGCTGGGCCTTCGGAAATAGTTGCTGAGATGCTGAAGGCATCTGGCACGGTGGGACACACCATGGTCACCCGCATAGTTAACCAAGTCGTACAGAATGGGGTTGTTCCGAAGGACTGGCATAGCAGCATCATCGTTAACTGTTATAAGGGTAAAGGAGACGCCCTAGATAGGAGTAACTATAGAGGCATTAAATTAATCGACCAGGTCATGAAGGTCACGGAAAAAGTAATAGCGTAACTAATCAGAGAGAGAATTGACCTAGATGAAATGCAGTTCGGGTTTGTGTCAGGCAAAAGTACCACAGACGCTCTTTTCATAGTACGACAACTACAGGAGAAGTACCTAGCTAAAGGTAAACCCCTCTACTTAGCTTTTGTCGACTTGGAGAAAGCCTTCGACAGAGTCCCCCGCTCCATTATCTGGTGGGCTCTTAGAAAACTAGGCGTTGACGAATGGCTTGTGAGGGCTATACAAGCCATGTATAAAGAAACAGTCAGCAAGGTTAGAATTAACAACGAATATAGTGAAGAGTTTAGCGTAAAAGTTGGCGTCCATCAGGGCTCTGTTCTCAGTCCACTACTATTTATTATTGCCCTTCAGGCTATAACAGAGGAGTTCAAGACAGGCTGCCCATGGGAACTCCTATACGCAGACGACCTGACACTCATAGCGGAATCAATGGCCGAGCTAGAGAAGAAATTCCAAACATGGAAGCACGGCCTAGAGTCAAAAGGACTTAAAATTAACCTGGCTAAGACCAAAGTACTAGTTTGTAGGAAAGAAAACAAGGCGGCGGTCCCTTCTGGGAAATGGTCGTGCTCGGTGTGTAGGAAAGGCGTAGGTAGAAACTCCATTTTATGTCCTAAATGCAAAGTATGGGTGCATAAAAGATGTAGTGGGATCACAGGTAAGCTAACTAAGAACATAGATTTTACATGTGGCCGGTGCTCTGGTGCAATAAGTAGCAGCAAGTGCCCACAAACTACTAGCTCTTTCAATTGCGCAGAGGGTTCTATAGAAATAGTGGACAGCTTCCGTTACCTGGGCGATAAAATCAGCAGTGGGGGAGGGTGCTCTGAAAGTACTGTAGCTAGAGTCAGAACTGGTTGGAAAAAGTTCAGAGAGCTTATACCACTATTAGCTGCTAAAGGGTTCTCACTAAAAATGAAAGGCAGGTTGTACGATGCCTGCATACGAACAGCAATGCTGCATGGCAGTGAGACCTGGGCATTGTGTGCAGAGGATATACGCAGACTAGAGAGGAACGAAGCTTGCATGCTCCGCTGGATGTGTAACAGTAATATACGTGAACGGCAAAGCATAAACGAACTAAGGAAAAAATTAGAGA
>OZ024741.1:304168320-304178320 GCA_964016885.1 Eledone cirrhosa | reverse complement strand
CTGGCATTGCTCGGGATTCTAAACATAGATTGGCATGTTTATCTCTCCTTTCTGAAATGGTACACAGAAGTACGGAATACCTTGGCCTCGGGATGGTGTCTACATTTTGTGCTTATAAAAACAATTTGTCGTAGATTACCAGGGTTTTTTTCTGTGCGAAGAAAATCAATACTTTATCGCGAAATAAATACTTTTGTTTATATTTTGTTATTATGTATGCAAAAATATCTGTACACGAATATATAATTATATATATATATATGTATATATATATATATATAATTATATATTCGTGTACAGATATTTTTGCATACATAATAAAATATAAACAAAAGTATTTATTTCATGATAAAGTATTGATTTTCTTCGCACAGAAAAAAACCCTGGTAATCTACGACAAATTGTTTTTATAAGCACAAAATGTAGACACCATCCCGAGGCCAAGGTATTCCGTACTTCTGTGTACTGTTTCAGAAAGGAGGGATTTTAGAAGAAGAATCAGGATGGAGAGAGAGGTGCTGTACTCCAGCAAGTTTTATGAAAGGTGGGTGAAAGTGGCGAGAATAGCTTGAGTGAATGGGCCTTCTCTCTATATCAGCCTGTAGGTTGAGGAAAGAGAGGAAAGGGGTACAAAATCTTCGTACTCCTGGAGATGAGGGCTGCACATTTTTTCGGGGGTATGTGTTACCCATATGAAATGTCTCCCCCTATTGGGGAAAATCGATTAATTTTTAAATTGCATTTGTGATAGTATTTTACACGTTTTTATTGTATGTAAACTTCGCCCTTTCTATTTGTCTCCTTCTTTTGTGGCTAATAAAGAAACATATATATATATATATATATTAAAATAACAGATAAAAGTTTAAGCAAAGAATCGGTGCTTTCACTCTTAACAGGATCTTCTGAAACTAAAAAAAATCAATCTGTGAATGCAGAAGTAAATATTTTGAAAAACGTTACTCTCTCTCTCTCTCTCTCTCTCTCTCTCTCTCTCTCTCTCTCTCTCTCTCCCTCTCTCTCTCTCTCTCTCTCTCTCTCTCTCTCTCTACACACACACACACACACACACACACACACACATATAGCGTCATAATGTCGTAATGCAGACAGCCAGACAAACAGACAGATATTATAAGGGCGCAACGTTATATCTATGTATCTATCTAAAAAGAAAAACTAAGAATTATAGAGAGAGATCGCTAAATCCCCTAATGCGATCCCTAGGGCATTGAAAACTTGAAATATCTTTTGCTCAAAACACTCACAGGACCATAAGTATTACATGTGTAAAGTTTGAAAACAATCGGTTGGGTGGTTCTCGAGTTTTAGGGAGTCAGACAGACAGACAGACAGACATTCTCTGTTTTAGATATATAGATAGTATTTGAGCTATTTAAGGTGTAATATGACTGAAATAGTTTTATTCTAGTCTATTATATATATATATATATATATATATATATATGTGTGTGTATTTGTCAACCACACCCACAGACTATGCCAAGGAAAGATCTTGTTTTCTTCTAACATATTTTCTCTACTGCCACCCCCACCTCCTCCCTCTCACACAGTGGACTAATGTAAGTAGGAACCTGTTATCTTGCTCTCCATGTAACATTAGTGTGTGTTTTTAGTCAGGCTTAGTCATACATATAACGTTTGACAGTGGGTGGATCTCTTTCTGGCAAGACTAAAATGTCATAAACAACCTAGCTGTCTTTTAACTATTTCTTCAACCTGACCCCCTATCTCTAATGAAATACACTCTATATTAAAGAAAATCTTTTGAGGGATTTACTACAGTTATTAATTCTTCTTCCTTTCTTCTTCTTCTTGCAAACTATTGTGGGGCCAATGTTCTCAGGTACACCTTCCAGAGGTCCCGTTAAAAGCAACCCTCTCCTAGGTGAGAATAATTGAGCTTATGGATCTTATCCAGCTATATCACTTGATCTCCTGTCAGTTGGCTTTGCCTGTAAAATCTGCCTGCAAAGACAGAGACATTCATCCTCTTGAGAAAACCTGTGTAATGTACTTTGCATGTGAGTGGAGAGGTTCAAGTACCTGAGGCAGAAGGCTAAATTAAATGCAAGAATTGCGGGAGCTTCAGCACTCGGTCATCAGAAAAAGGGAGGTAGGTGTAAAAGTCAACTAGCTATCTTCACTTCAGTATTCATGCGTACCTTTACTCCTGATCATGAATCTTGGGTAATGACTAAAAGAATATGATTGCAAATACAAGTGACCACAATTTGATTCCTCTGAAGATTCTTTGGGGTAATGTTACTTAATACAGTGCATAGCTTGGAAAATGGAATTATTCCAGGTAGATCCACTACTTCTCTACATTGAGAGATCACAGATCTGGTATTATGGACATGTGGTTAGAATGTCTAAGGAAAGGAAAGCACATGATCAAATGTATAATTGCAAGTATATGTATGGATTCTTAACCATCACAATACAGTACATGTATTGAGTGCATTGTTGTTAATACAAAAGAATTGATTTGCAATAGGCTTCATGAAGAACATAATTTGACCGACAACAGAATTAATTTGTAGATGAAGATTTGATGTTAATTTGTCACCTGTTCTATCTGGCAACAAAACACACAAGAGGACAAGACAGAGAAAAGAATAATTACTTGCTAATGGCATTGATTTTAATATGGAGTCTTATTATACCATTTGGATCACCATAACCATCACATTCTTCTTTTTCTTCTTTTTCTTCTTCTTTTTCTTCTTCTTTTTCTTCTTTTTCTTCTTTTTCTTCTTTTTCTTCTTCTTTTTCTTCTTCTTTTTCTTCTTTTTCTTCTTTTTCTTCTTTTTCTTCTTTTTCTTCTTTTTCTTCTTTTTCTTCTTTTTTTTCTTTTCTTCTTTTTCTTCTTTTTCTTTTTCTTTTTCTTTTTCTTATTCTTTTTATCTTTTTCTATTTTTCTTGTTCTTTTTATCTTTTTCTATTTTTCTTGTTTTTCTTTTTTCTTTTTATCTTTTTCTTTTTCTTCTTTGTCTTCTTTTTCTTTTTCTTCTTTTTCTTTTTTGTTTTCTTTTTCTTTTTCTTCTTCAATTATACATTAGTTCTTGCGCTGGCAACATTCAGGTTCCAACAGGTCTGCAAATCAATATAGTTCCTTGCCATTTCAGTGGCAAAAATTAACATTCAGCAGCTGATGCTGTAGTTGTTAATGTTGTTGTTACATTGTCTTGGCTTTGCCATTGTTGTTATTATTCTGTTGTCTTGTCCTTACAGTTATTACTGTTGTTTTGTCTGCACCTGTTGTTGTGAGAAGTCTTCAGCTGTCTGTCTCCTTCCATTCCAAACTTGTATTCAGCTCTGTGACAGCACTCTTACCATTTCCCCCTTATTGTTACCACCACTATTATTACTGGTAGTGGTAGTAGTAGTAGTAGTAAGCAGTGTATTTGTAAAGTAAGGAAAGTGTTTTAAAGTTTCTACCTTTGTTTCACCACTGGCAGTATATATACTATATATACTATTGTGTTTTTATGGTAAAGGCTTTGTCTCACATAATATTGAATCTATGAGATTTTGATATTATTTATTTTGAGAACAATGCCTTAACATAAGTATGAGTGGCTAGTTACAGTCGGTTTGAACAGAAAGAGGTGAGAGGATTTTGGCCGGATAGAGCTCGTTTCAACGCTAAAGGGTTAAAGAAAACACTAAGCACACCAACTGAATCCTTTGTGCCACTATAATATGGAGGTAATAAGTGATGGGAAAATGTATTTGTTGTTTAGCCCCAGTTCATCTCTGATCAAAAACCCATCATCAAATGCATTTGCAGATATGGCTGTCCCCCCCCCCCCCTTTTTTTCTTCTTTTTTTGAAGACTTTAGAATGTGAGTAATGGGAGATTTGGTTATCATTTTTAACAAGGCAAGCAACCACATAAAGGCCATCTTGTTAGCTCATAGGAAAACCTTTTTTATTATATGGAGATTGTGCAGAAACTACACTTTGATCTTTGCCAAAAAGCCGAGAAGTGATAGAATGTTGGACACAATGTTTTGTGGCATAGAGTTACATCCCTTTACGTTCCGAGTTCAAATCCTGCTGAAATTAGCTTTCCCCTCCCCTAAAATTTCTGGCCTTGTGCCTAAATCAGAAACCATTATTATTATTAGCACCAGCAGCAGCAGTAGTAGTAGTATTTGCACCAGTAGTAGTAGAAGCTATGCAAACAAAGCTAAGGTGTTCCTGATTCATCTGTTCATCTGTGTTCATTGAAATTAGCTGTCAGTCACTTAAAAGGCTCACCACTGGTAATGAAACTGTCTTCTCCTTTATTGCCTTTTGGGTATTTTCTTTCACTTTCCCAGCCAAAATACTTCAGATCTGTTAACAGCCAATAGTTTTCATTTCTCCTTTTCTTCATTTATTGTTTTTTCCATTTTTTTTTTTAGATTTCTTTTTGTATTTTATTTTTTCATTGTTTCTTGTTTGTTTTTGTCTTCAAAATTCTTTAGGTTGTCTATAATATACTTTCTGTCAAAATAAATGGAAAAAATGTCTTCAAATTCATGGGTTTATTAGAAGTGAAATAGTCGAGTGGGTATCTTTTTAGCCCTTTAGCATTTAAACTGGCTATATCCAGTCAGAATTCTCTCACCTCTTTCTGTTCAAGCCAGCTGTAACTGGTCACTCATACTTATGTTAAGGAATTGTTCTCAAAATAAATAATATCAAAATCTCATAGATTCGATACTATGTGAGATAAAGCTTTTACTGTGAAAATACAATAGTATATATAGAGTAATGTAAATGCTAAAGAGTTAAACTCTAAACTTAGATGTTTAGCATTCAAATTTGCTGTAGCTGTTAATTGTTGTTTAACTCCAGGTCAGATCCTGCTTGAGTTAACTTATAATCAAAGGCGCTACAACCATGACCACCCAATTTTTTCAGATAGTTTATAAGATTACATTGTCCAATTGGTCCTACCTTTTATTATTATTATTATTTTTATGGCAGTATCGATAGAGTGCCGGACAACATGCTTTGTGGCATAGGGTTACGTCCCTTTACATTCTGAGGTCGACTTTACCTTTCATCCTTACAGGGTCGATAAAATAAAGCACCAGTTATGCTCTGGGGTCGATTTAATTGACTTTCCCCTCCCCTTCAAATTGCTGGTCTTGTGCCTAAAGTAGAAACAATTATTATTTATTAACAATTGATCCATCCACACAAAGCACTTGTTAAGCAAGTTGAAACATCAAGATCCTGGAATTCTTTGTTTTTTTGTTGTTGCTTTTTTTTTCTGATGAAAAAACATTGATCAGGACCAAAAGGTCAACCGAAGAAATGACAGATGGTTATGCAGAGACCCTAAAGACTTTCCAACAGTCATGTATACAAAGTTTCCAGCAACTGTAATGGTTGTGGGGACTGTGAGCAATGAGGGAGATGTCATGCCTCCTCACTTCTTTCCTCAGGACTTAAGGGTTTCTGTTGCTGACTATAAGAAGGTGCTGGAGAGGGTTGTGGGTCCTTTGGATAGGGAGTGTGAACAGAGGAAGACTGTCTACTTACCAACAAGATTTTGTACTGCCTTATAAGGTGAAGACAACTGAAGAATGGATGTGTTACAATATCCATGATCACGCCACCCTAAACATATGACCTAAGTTCATTGGACTACTATGTATTTGGAGCCTAGTTAAGAGGAAAGTTAAGCAACACTCCCATAACACAATAAAATATCTGAAAACCCGCCATTACTAACATAATGTTCAAAATAGATCAAGATCATCTGGCATGTCAATGTTTCAGACTTTGCATTGAAGGAGTCATCTGAATAGATGTGTCAAGAAGAGTTTCAAGACTATTCATGCCAATTTCTTCTCAAATAAACCTCATTTCTATGACTTATGTGTTTTTTTCTAAATTCAGACAAATGTCCTGAGCAACCCTGTATACACACCCTTATGTGCTCTCATTACCATCCCTCTTTCTTTCTATCTCTCATATTTCTTTCTCCGGCTTCTCTCTCTCTCTCTTTCTCTCCCTCTCTCTCTCACACACACAATGAACCATACTTGTCACTGTCTTCATTCCACCAAGAGAGGTTTTATTGCTAAATCCCCGTCTCCTTGTTCCCAGGAAACTTAATTAGAAACTGAGTGGGGTGGGCAAATGCACACATATACACTTACAAACATGTACATACCTGACTAAACATACACACACACATGCATGTATACATAATATAAACATGCACAATATATATATGATGGTGATAATGACACACACACGCGCACGCATGCACACACGCACGCACACACACACACACTTTATGTTTTTGTATCTGTGTTTGTCTTGTCATTTCTTGACCTATATATATATGTGTATATAATTGTTTCTACTTTAGGCACAAGGCAATTACCCAGTTCATTACTGGTACTTTATTTTATCGACCCCGTAAGGATGAAAGGCAAAGTTAACCTCGGCGGGATTTGAACTCAGATCGTAAAGGGACGTAACTATGCTGGAAAGTATGGCGTCCGACCCTCCACCGATACTGCCAATCCACAATAAACACATATATTATATATGTGTAGAAACAATTATATATGTGTGTATATATAATATGTATAGATATGAGTGTGTGTATAATAAATGTATATGTAATAAATAAATATGTATGTATATACACACATACATAAAATATAATATATAAATATATATAACATAATATAATACATATACATACATAAAATAAATGACTGTGTGTGTGAGTGCATGTGTAAATATATAGATGATGATATTTGTAAATATATGCATTTAACTCAGCCCACCAGATAATAAATACAAACAAATAGTGGCAGAGAATGCATTAATTTAAAATCACTTAAAAGTGTCAAAGACAAATCCATTTTTTTTTAGCTAGACAAAGTTTAAGAGGGTGGAAATAGTTAACCCTTTCCTTACCATATTTATAATTGTTTCTACTTTAGGCACAAGGCCAGCAATTACCCAGTGCATTACTGGTACTTTATTTTATCGACCCCGTAAGGATGAAAGGCAAAGTCAACCTCGGCGGGATTTGAACTCGGATCGTAAAGGGACGTAACTATGCTGGAAAGCATGGCGTCCGACCCTCTACCGATACTGCCAATCCACCGCCCTTTATTTATATATATTTATATATATTTATATTTATAATGAATGTCACTACCAACCCTTGCTAGCAGGTCAAACGTATGTAAATGATGGTGATGATGAGGCTTATTATTTTTAAATAATTTTGGAAATAATCAAGAATTTGGAGGGATTTAATAATCTAACTATAGTTGGTGAATTGGCAGAGTCATTAGAACGTCGGATAGAATGGTTTATGGTATTCCTTCCAGCTCTCTACTCTCTAAGTTCAAATCTCGCCGAGGTCAACTTTGCCTTTCATCCTTTCAAGGTCGATAAAACAAAAAGTACCAGTCTAGTACTGGGGTCGATTCTTCCTCTATATCTCCTCATTCATTTTCCTCTCTCTTACTCTCTGTCTTTCTCTGCTGTACTCAGGCCTGAAATGGTTGGGTTCCGCCAGGTTTAAAAAATGCCCTGGAAACGTATGTCAATATGGCACCCCTACAACTTTATCAGGAGTTACAGGACCATACAATAATATAACTAACTTTCACATTATTAAGCTGGTGTTTGGAACATAGCATAACAGAGGTTCTTGTATAGATAGAAACATTTTAGATAAATATAAACACTTTGAAACTAACAGTTTTATGTTGTAATACCAGCTGCAGTTTCTGGAGGTTTTGTGTGAAAAGAGTTAAGGAGATTGTATATGTGTAGAAAGCCGTAATTCCCAAAGGAATCATAAGAGCACCGTTTTAGGTATCTTAAACCTGGCAGAATCAATCCCCTCCTCAGATTTGAACACAGCTGATTTGTTCCAGAGAATGAGAGAAAGGTGAGAAAGAGATATAAAAGAAGAAGCGATCCCCATACTGGACTGGTACTCTCAGGTCTCAAATAATGCCCCACCCCCACCACGCTTATTAATTTTTCAGATTTTTTCCACCCCTACGCCCGCTTATCAAATTTTGTTAATCTATCTCCAGTGAAATTTTATTTTAAGTGGTAGCATTCTTGCCACAATTAATTTTCTTTATACATTAAAAAACATTATATATGACGAAAACATTACTCGAAATCCCATATGTTGTAAAATAAATAAGATAGGTTGGGGTCTCAATATGTAAACAAAATGACTAATTCTGTTTTTTTTTTTAAATCAATGGAGACAACTTAGAAAAAACTGATTTTCCACCACACTCCCTATTATTTGGGACCCAAGAATACTTTTTTTTATCAACCTCGGAAAGGATGAAAGTTGATCTTGGGCAAGTTTTGAATTCATAAAGCAGAGCTAGAACAAATATCATAAAGCATTCTGACATCCTAATGACTGCCAATTCCCTGTCTGTTAAAGAGACTGCTTGGATTGGTAAATATATTTCAAGAATCTAATGTAATAAATAAAGTCTCTGTTGAGATTGGCAGTTGAGACTGGAATGTTCTCTGGGTCAGGGTTGATGTAAAGGATCAACACTATAGTTTCTAATCTTAGCTTGCCCATGTATTTTGTGTGTTTGGGTGGGGTGGGAGGGAGCAAACTATGTTATGTTTGTTTGAATATTTGTGTGTACTTAAGTCAAATGACTGTTTACATATCGCACATGTAAACATGTGATATGTAATGTAGCTATATTTATACAGGTGTGTGTGTGTGTGTGTGTGTGTATATAAGGAAAAGAAATTGGAAATGCAACTGGAGTCTTTTAAGAATATTTATTTACTTTACCGGTTTCACAGTTCTTATGATTTTCAAAAGTAAAATTGAGATGGAGGGTTTGTGTTTCTGTTGTGGTTTGTCTCATCCACACACACATAGGGTCTTCATCCTCATTGTTTAACATCCATTTTCCCACACTAGCATGGGTTAGATGAGTTGTCTTGTGATTCAAGTCAGATCAGATGACCATGTCTTGGTCATACAGAACTGTTTGTGGATTGGTTTCTATTCTTAACACCAGCTACATTTACACAGTGGACTGGGTGCTTTTTATCGGGACACCAAAATGACTGCATTACAGTGTGGATGGGAGCATTTTGTCATGACACCAACACGATCACTTTACAGTATGAACTGGGTGCTTTTTGTCATGGCACCAACATGACCAATTGACAGTAAGGACTGGGCATTTCTAGGGTATTTTCTAAACCTGGTAGAACCCATCTCCTCTTCAGGTCTGACTGAATACAGCAGATTTCTTCCAGAGAAGGATAGAGAGTGATGAAATTGAAGTGAGAAAGATATAAGAATGTATTAAATGAAAAACTCTATACTCACTCAAGTACTTCATACAAAAATGTATATTTTACAGTATGCATTGAAGTACTTTTTTTTCTCATTTGTGAAATCAAAAAGGTCTATGTTCGAAAGCATTATTACAATCATCATCATCATCATTTTACGTCCGCTTTTCCTTGCTTGCAAGGGTGGGATGGGAACTGATTCTGGTTTGATTTCTACAGCTGGATGCCCTTCCTAACACCAACCTCATTTACAGTGAGTGCTGGGTGCTTTTTTTCGATGGCACCTCCATGACCACTTTCCAGTGGAATGATAGGGACCTCAGTCCCTATCATCTCATTTCTACAGCTGAGTAAACTGGAGCAATGTGTAATAAAGTATCTTGCTCAAGGAAACAACACATCACCCGGTCTGAGAATTGAACTCACAACCATTTGATTACAAGGCCAATGCTCTAACCACTAAGCCATGTGCCTCCACATACAATATAAAATACATTTATCTTTCTATTTTACCTTCAACTCCTCGTGGAGACATAGGAGTGATGTCATGACGTATTGGGCATTTTAACCTGGTAGAACTCATCCCTCTTTAGGTTTAGTCCTAGCTGATTTCTAACTCTACCTTCTGATGAAGGAC
>OZ024741.1:304113320-304158320 GCA_964016885.1 Eledone cirrhosa | reverse complement strand
TATATGTGTATATATATATAAAGATGTATATATGTATATGTATATATATGTATATGTATATATGTGTATATGTATATATATGTATATATATATATATAGATGTGTATATGTATATGTGTATATGTATATATGTGTATATGTATGTATTTATGTATATATGTATGTATATATGTATATATATGTATGTGTATATATGTGTGTGTGTGTGTGTATGTATCTGTATATATATATGTATGTGTGTAGGTAGGCAGTGTTGGAATGTGTGTTAACTGACTGCTGAGGTGTTGGGAGTGGGGTGATGTGAAGATATTACAAGAGCAATGCAACAGGTGGCACCAACGTTGAAATTTACCTTTTTTTTTTTTTTTTGCTTCTCCTAGGGAAAGAGTGACTTGTTAAACTTGGCCGGGGCTGGGTAGAGTTGGTGTCTTATATGATTTTGGAACAACATTGATAATGATGCTAATTCTAATGTTGATGGTGATGAAGATAATTCTGATGGCGGGTGATGATGAAATAGAAATTAATCTAGATATAAAATAAAAATTATAATAAATTTGTCATAACACCTGGTTAATGTTCAAAGCACCTTTAGGTTGTTGGAAATGTTGTGTGTGTTTTTAAGATTGTTGTTAGGGATGCTGCTGTTGTTGGTGGTTTAGAACCTTCTCCCTTCCTGGAAAAAATAATAAAGGAAAAGAGTAAAGGAAGATAAAAAGAAGTAGAGGAAAAGCCGTGACAACCTGAATTGCGCATGTTTTACATGTTACTTGACATGTTGAAAAACAGTTCCTGTTTATCATAGAAGTTTTTGTTGTTATTGTTGTAAACATGGCTCCGGGGCTTATGGAATTAATATCTGTCTGCTTTCTTCAAATAATACACCTAAAAGGTGTGATGGGGTGACTGAGTGGATGATTAAGCTGCTGTTTGGAACATTACGTAACAAAGGTATTTGTTAGATAGATATAAACACTTTAAAATGAACACTTCTTTCAACCCTTTAGTTATCAAGCCGGCCAAAACCAGTTCTAGCTCTATATGAAACAAAACCACCCATTTTAACCCTTTAGCATTTAAACTGGTTGTATCCGGCCAGAATTATCTCACCTCTTTCTGTTCAAAACGGCTGTAACTGACCACTCATACCGACTATACAGTATTGTTCTCAAAATAAATAATATCAAGATCTCATAGATTGATATAATCTGAGGTAAAGCCTTTACTGTGAAAATACAATAGTAAATGTAGAGTAACGTAAATGCTAAAGGGTTACAGGTTTCCAATTTAAATTTAAATCTTCCAACATAATTTTATATAAGAACCTTACATTAAGTTACTATCTTCATAACGAAATAATTAATAATTCTTCATTAATTAATTAAAATAATGTATTTCATGAGAAATGTGGTCATGAAAGGGCTAATTATAAAATCAAGGCTGGTTTAATTAACTATTTAGTATTCAATCTGGTCAAAATCAGGTTGGAATAACAACTGAGATATTTATTCCAACTGGCCATACCTGTTTTTTTCATTAAGTCCCAATCTAAGTAGCATCCTTTCTGTTGTATTTTTATTTTAGTTTCTTTATTATACACTTATTTTTACATCCAACCATGTATAATATGTGTAGTATGTATTTATAATCCTGGGTTGTGGGTCTCAGTATGTAAACTAAATGACTGGTTTTTTCTTAAATCAAGGAATCTTCAATTCGGTATTCGTGCCAACCCATGGTCATGAATCTTGGGTAATGACTGAAAGAATACAATTGCAAATACAAGCAGCCAAAATGGGGTTCCTTCGAAGGTTCTTTGGAGTAACGTTACTCAATAGAGTCACTCCAAGTAGAGCTGCTACTTCTCCGAATTGAGAGATCACAGCTCCGATACTATGGGCATGTGGTTAGAATGTCTCAGGAAAGAATCACTGGACAGATTTTACAGGCAAAACCAACTGGCAGGAGATCCAGGAGTAGACCTCAAGCAAGATGGCTGGATAACTTCCATGAGTTTGGCTGGTCACACTTGGGGATCCAGCTGTATCAGTTGGAGGTGGTTGCTTCTGATAGGACCTGCTGGAAGGAGTGTTTAAGGACTCTCAACTGGACTAATTTCAATCTCTAGTCTGGCTGATCCTGCATTTTCTGTACACAAATATCTTCTAGCAGAAGTACACATGCCAAGTTTGAACATGATTGGTCCACTGGTTTTTAAGTGCATTGGAGACAGACAAATAAATAAACAATTTTTTAAATATAGATATAACGACAAGATTATATATATAGATATGACAAGATTTTATATATATAGATATAACGACAAGATTATATATATAGATATGACAAGATTTTATATATATAGATATAATGACAAGATTTTTTATACATATATGCTATATGCATGTCTATACATATAGTGTTGGCTAAAAATCTATAGATATTCTGTACTGTAGTATAACTAGCTGGCCCCATGCTGTCAAAAATGATGGCTAATTATAGAATTTTATATATAAAAAGGGTACAAAGCCAAGTTTTTAGTTTAATAATTCTCTTATTACAAAAATGTTTGTGAAAAAACTATCCGCAACTAACATAGATAACCAAGATGATATTTTGGTGTGCTTATGTTTACATTTATATGTATGAATATATAAATATAAATACACAAACACATATACATTCACATGCAGGCACATAGCTTAGTGGTTAGAGCATTAGCTTTGCAATCGAAAGGTTGTGAGTTCAATTCTCAGACATTGAGCAAGACACTTTATTTCACATTGCTCTAGTTTACTCAGCTGTAGAAATGAGAGGAGTCCCTATCATTCCATTGCAAAGTGGTCGTGGAGGTGCCATGACAAAAAAGCACCTAGCACTCACTGTAAATGGGGTTGGTGTTAGGAGGGGCATCCAGCTGTAGAAAACAAGCCGGAATCAGTTCCCGTCCCACCCTTGCAAGCAGGGAATAAGCGGACGAAAAATGAAATGAAATGATGATGATTCACACTAGTATAAATATTTTCACACACACACACACACACACATATACTCACAATAATAATAGTCAATTTGCTACACAACATATCTTAGAATGCTGGTCGCTGTTTTCTATAGTTTTTCACCACCCTTTCCTTCCTCAACCATCTCCTTTTCAGTGTGTGACAGATAAATATATAAATAAATAAATATACACACATTTGCTATTATTATAGTTGATTATTTCTAGTTAGTTTGTTAATGTTAGGTTTAACCCTTTAATGTTCAAACTGGCCCAAAACAGGCTAGAATTCTCTACCTCTTTCTGTTGAAACTGGCTGTAACTGGTTGCTCAAACTGATGTTAAGGTATTGTTCTCAAAATAAATACTTTCAAAATCTCATAGATTCGATATCATGTGAGATAATGCCTTTACCATGAAAATATAATAGTATATATAGAGTAATGTGAATGCTAAAGGGTTAATGTATATTTTCCATGCTTGCATGGGTTAAATGGGTTGTCATGTACTGAGGCTAGATTAGTCAGGTGACCATGTCTTGCTTATATTTTCTGTTCTTGGCTTGGTTTTCTATGGCTAGATGCCCTTCTTCATACCAATCACCTCACAGTATGTATTGGGAACATTTAATCATGAGTCTGGCACCACCACCTTACATGGCAAATTGGAGGCTTTTTACCAGCACCACAACCTTACAAGGTTGATTGAGTACTTTTTGTTGCTACCACCTTACAGTGCAACCTGGGTGCTTTTAATTGCGGCACCAGTACTACAACCTTACAGGCTAGACTGGGTACTTTTTGTTGTGGCACCAGCACTATTGCCTTACAGTGTAAACTGGGTAATTTTCATTGCAGCACCAGTACTACTACCACTTTACAGAATGAGTTGGGTGCATTTTTATTGTGACACCAGCACTGGGGAGGTGTCATACAACCATGAGAGAGGAAGTGTCAAGTCATGGAAGTGGTTTTGAAGAAAGTTATGTCCAGTGGTATATTGTGAGATGTGCCTAAACACTATCTTATATTTGTGACAAATATTTCAGCTATACTTTCTCTGCAGATGTTCTGTGGCGAATTGAAGCTGTAATTTTCACAGTAAGTCTTTTAAATAAGAGTTGGCTTGGCAGACCTTCTGAGCACCAAGTAGAGTGTTAGAATGTAAGGGAGATGCTGGCTTCTGGTCCACTTGAAAGGTTAGTAGCTCTGCTTCGCTACAAACCCAGTCTTTTGATGACTGGTCCTATCCTTGCTAACGGATGTTAAATGATTGTTTCTACTTTAGGCACAAGGCCAGCAACTACCCAGTGCCTCACTGGTACTTTATTTTATCGACCCCGTAAGGATGAAAGGCAAAGTCAACCTCGGCGGGATTTGAACTCAGATCGTAAAGGGACGTAACTATGCTAGAAAGCATGGCG
Organism: Eledone cirrhosa; assembly: GCA_964016885.1. NCBI lineage: Eukaryota > Metazoa > Mollusca > Cephalopoda > Octopoda > Eledonidae > Eledone > Eledone cirrhosa. The sequence continues at coordinate 304,153,896 of OZ024741.1, read as the reverse complement.
TCCGACCCTCTACCGATACTACCAATCCACCGCCCACCATCATCATCATTTAACGGATGTTAAATGATGATGATGGTTCCATATCAAACCACACTATTTGAGATAAGGCATCTTCTATGTGGTTGCTCAACCTACTAGAAATAGCATTCAAATCTCCATGAAAAAAACTCACCACCATCTAGATCAGAGGTTCTCAAACTATTTGGGCCACTGCCCTCCTCACGGCCCCGTAATACCCTTATCCCCCTCCAGCCCTATATCCAGAGAGACCTACCTACACGCAAATTGTAAATAATATATAATATATAATAAATAAAATCGTTAATTTATATATAATAAATATAATATATACTATGTTATAAATAAATATATATTTTTTATTTTACTATATTTATATATAATATGTATCATTTGATATTTAATATACTATTATATCATCTCTAGTGCCCCCTGGACCTTGTCAAAGCTCCTTGTGGGTAGTAGTGCTCACTTTGAGAACCTCTGGTCTAGATACATAAGACATTGTAGTCCCTAATATACAAAATGACAGGATGATCATGGTTGAAATTACCATAAGTCATAGGTCTGTTCACTCTGAGTTGGCCTAGTGCTGGAAACCTACTTTTGTTTTGTTTTATATATTTTATCATTAATTCCTCATTTTTCTTTACGACTAAAAATATGAGAAGACCTGTTGTGATTTGAAATTGATACTTTATTATTCATAGTCAAGTCCGTTAAGGAAGGTTATTCAACCATGAAATACTATTACTGCTACTGCTGCTCCCATTGTTGTCACCACTTTTCATCATAGAAAAAATAAAGTACCAATCAAGTTCTGGGTAGACCCTTCCCCCAACTTGCTCAGGCCTTAATTAGAAACCATTGTTATTATTATATGGCCCATGTGAGTGAGCCTACTCTGATCATGTGCCTGTAGGCTGGCTAATTTGAAGAGGAGAGGGGTGCCCTCCCTGGATGCCCTAGAAGCGTCAGGTGGTTCAGGATTGGTGGGGTACCTGAGTCACCCCTGTGTCGTCCAGCCCCTATAGGGGAATTTATTTTGTTATGTTTATGCATAGTTTATTTTATATTTTCATTGTTAAATTAGTCTTGCCATTGTGCACTTTTACTCAAACTTATTGTAAACCCCCACTGTCCGTGGCTTTGTATTGTCCCTTACATGTCTGCCCTTGTGGCCAATAAATGAAATCATCATTATTATTATTATTATTATTACCATTGTTGTTGTCATCTTCAGTTTCATTTTTCCATCTCATTTTCATTTTTCTATTATTTATTATTGTTTGTATTATATATATGTGATAATTGCAGTAAAGAAAGGAGAGAGAGAGACTGGTTGGGAGAAATTTTAAACAGATTAGTACAAAGAAGAGATAAAAGGTCTTGGTTTGCCAATATATATTTTTTGCAGTTGTTCAGCCATGGTTTCCTTCGATTCACTCTTTAACCCTTTATATTATATTTTCATGGTAAACATTTTACCTCACATAATTATCTCACATAATATCAAATCTATGAGATTTTTATATTATTTATTTTGAGAACAGTCCCTTAACATAAATATGAGTGGCAGGTTACAGCCGGTTTGAATAGAAAGAGGTGAGAAAATTCTGACCAAATACAGCCGGTTTAAATGCTAAAGGGCTAAGGTGTGTATGGGTGCTTTGTTGGTTCCATATTTCATTTTCTTGGCACACTGCCAGATTGAGTGAATTTTGATGAAAGCTCTGCCATCTGTTTATCCAATGATTATGAAATTCAAATAGACCAGTAGTCTTTACATAGCAAAAATGAAGAGTAAACAGAGATTTTAAGTGGTTCTTTTTATGTTTACAATACATATAATCTGTCGCTCCTGAGACATATATTTTAACACTCCCCACCCCACAGTTTCTTATCTGATTTCAAGTGGCAAATTGACAGTTGTTAGATAATCTGATAGAATGCTTTGTGGTATTCATTCTGGCTCTTTACACCTTCAATTCAAATCCTAGCGAGGTCAACTTTGCCTTTCATCTTTTCAGGGTTGATAAAAGGTGTAGTAGTCCAGTACTGGGATCAATTTTTTCTTTATATCTTTTTCTCACTTTTTCACTGTCTCTTCTCTGGAAGAAATTGACTGTGATCAAGACCTAGAGAGGGGATGGGCTCTGCCAAGTTTGAAAAAAATGCCCAAGACATGCTGTACATCATTATGGCACTCCATCAGAACTCAGAGTAAGAGTGTGTGTGTTGTTATTGTTGTGGTGGGGCTATATTGCATAAGGGAAGTTCTATGTAAATAAGTCTACGGCTTTAGTTGGTGCCATAGTAATAGACTGGCCTTCATTAAAACTTTCACCATTCTCTTCATGTCTGTTGTACAGTTGTTGAGATTTCTAGTCAAATTATTTAAAATTCTTCTTTTCCAATACTTGACTCTTAACATCCTGTACCACAGGAAACTGCATCAAGACATTTTTGAAATGTAGAAAACAGCACTATCATTGCATCACATTAAAAATTAATGTCTTTACTCTAATACTAGAAATTTTCAAAACAATCTGTACACTTGACTTGTAAAGATGTTATAAACATATGAAATGTGCAAAACAACACTATGATGGCATCACATTTACAATTTTCAAGACTTTATATTATTTTGCTGTTATGATCTGTTTAGTAGTAAAGATACTATAAACATCTGAATTTACAAAACTGTCTTTAAAGATATTTTCTGCTAAATCATTACAAGTTGTTAAGAGTTAAGTAGTCTTGCATTCTGTGTTAATCCTTCACCTTTTCTCTCTGACACTACTTAATACCACACTCGCACTGCGGCGTTGTTCCAGTCTTGTTAACATTCATGAACATCTGTTTTGTCTCATCTTTAGATACTGAAAATCTAAAAATAGCAATTAATTGTAATGGTTCTTGTAATTTTTTAGTGGGGGTGGATGCTTCTTGTAATTTGGGGGTTGGGAGAGTGCAAGTAAAAGTATTGAGGTGGTGGTGGTGGTGGTTATATATGTATGTATGTGTGCTTGTATGCAAAATTTAAACATATACCAACCTGGCAAAAAACTGGCTCTCTGGTTCTATGAAATAAGACCACCCATTTTAAAGTGAACCTATTTAAATTAAGATCTTCCATCATTTTATAGAACCTTTTGTTATATTTTCTAAATAATTAAATAGTTAATGTTAACAAACAATATATGCAAAGCTGAAACATTTGAACTTACGAAGCACTGAGAGGATAAAGTTTATAGATGTAATATGCTCAGCCGCATAAAATACTAAAAATAGCTTATAAAATTGGGTATATACGAGCTATTTTATAGTATTTTCTATGCTTGAGTATACTACATCTGCCATAAAATAGTTTAAAAAATTGAGTAAACCCCTCAAAATTTTTCATTAACTCTTAACGTCCTATATCACATGAAATCACATTAATAAGACATTCTCTAAAAGTAGAAAACAGCGCTATGAGTGCATCACATTAACAATTGAAAACTTTAGTTTACTGCAAATCTTCATAATGATCTGTCCACTAGTGAAAATATTACAGACATTTGAATTAACAAACCTGATTTTAGATATTTTTTGCTAAATCATTACAGGATATTAAGAGTTAATACCTCCACTTTTCACAACAATATGTTCGCTAGTAAAGATACTGTAAACACTTGAACTAAAAAAAACATTTTTAGATATTTTCTGACAAATCGTGATAGGATGTTAATAGTTAATGAACTTCTTATTGAGTCACTAAACTGCATCCATCCAGTGTTGCGCACAGAGCCTTGCCTGGGGTGTTACGGTTTGAAGGTCCTTAAGGTGCTCCATAGTTTGTAATTGCCTGAGTTGGCAATTGGAATCATCATCAGTGGCATATCTCCATTTCTGAAGGTTGGCTTAACAGTGACCAACAGCTGTTCGGAGGTCATTCAGGCAGGACCAGAAGTGCCAAGCTTCACTGGGGCCAGTGGGGAGGGATTTTCAAGGGCTGAGAGAGAGCCTTGTGTTCCATGCTGTTATGGTGGCTGCACCACAGGGTCAGGCACTGTTGTTCAGAGGTTCGGCTGAGTGTAGAAAGCTGTGTCTTGACTTGAGCCTCTTTGTCATTGGTTTACAGCTGTGGAGTGGATGACGAGGGTCAGTTTCCTGCTTTAACTTAGGAGTGGACTGTCCTTTTGATGGGAGGGGGAGCAATGCCACTAAGCAAATAGAGCTCATCCACTTTGGTTGGCTTGAGACACCCAGTGATTGATCTGCAAGAGGCATTTAGGGCAAGGTCGATTCTCTTTGCATGTGAGTGATCCCAAAATAGATAGGCTTAGAAGTGTACAAGTATAAGCTCCTAGTATTTGGGTGGATGAGCTGATTATTTGTGTAGATATTGAAGAAGAAGGGAGCAACCATGCTATCTTGGGGAAGGCCATTCTTCTGTGACTGCCATTGTCTGCTTTTCCTACTGAGACCCACAAAGAATCATCTGTTTGATATGTTCCTGATGAGGAGAGTGAGCTTCAAGTCCCCTGTCATCTCAAACAGCTTCTCCACGAGGGTCCTGAGGTTGACAGTGCCATAGGTTGTAGAGAGGTCAACGAATGCAGCACCTGTGATTTCACCATCCTCAAACCCATCTTCAGTGAATTGTGTCAGGTTCAGGAGTTGACTAGTGCAAGACTTTCCAGGTCTGAAACCTGCCTGTTCTAGAATGAGCTTAGCATCTCTGGACAGAGCCAGGTGGTTTAACCCTTTAATATTTAAACCGGCCATATCCGGCCAGAATTCTCTCACCTCTTTCTGTTCAAACTGGCCATAATGAGCCATCATACTGACATTAAGGTATTGTTTTCAAAATAAATAATAATATCATCAAAATCTCAGAAATTCCATATTATGTGAGATAAAGCCTTTACCACAAAAATATAATAGTAATGTAAATGCTAAAGGGTTAAGATGAAGTGTTCAAAGAACTTATAGGTGTGGCAGAGGAGGGAGATTGGCCTATAGCTCTTGAGGCTGGCGGGATCTTTACTGGGCTTCAGTAATGCTATTACTTAACTTTCTTCCATATCTTTGGGATCTTGTTGGAACTCATGCATTCATTGAAAAGAAATACAATGGATGTCATTAGAAACATGGTAATGAAAGGGTTAATATATGACAGATATAATTATCTAGAAAGAATGCAATACTGTACAAGCAGATTGGCCATAATCTAGCTGCGACAAGACACCACCTGTTACATTCACAAAAACACCAGTCAGTGTCAAGTACCAAAACCATGTGACCTGTAAAAGAGTGGGGAGGTAGGGTGGGGTGCTGGGCTGTGGAGTGGGATTTAAGAAGTGAAATAAAAAATAAAAAAAGAGAAGGAAAATATAGCAATGTAGTTTATATTATTTAAAGATTGTTTTGGGCGATGGAACAAATAAATTATTAAGCCGTGAAATGTCAGCTCATAACATATTCATGTGTGTGTGTGTGTGTGTGTGTGTGTGTGTGTGTCTGTCTGTCTGTGCGTCTGTGTGTGTAAAAACACAGTTTGCTCATTTTTTTAAAAGTAGATGCCTCCTAGCACCACACCAAACATGTTTTAGCAAGAACCCACTTTTGCAACAGTGGAGCCATTAACATAATCTATAGTGGAACTGATGTATAAAATATATGATTGAATGTAGGTGTGTGTTTGTGTGTGCATATGCATGTGTGTATGTATATGTATGTATGAACGTGTGTATGTATGTGTATAATTATATACAGTATGTGTATATGTATGAATAGGTGTATGTGTATAATTATGTGTGTGTGTGTATGTGTATAAGTGCATTGGTATAATTATATAAGTGTGTATGTGTACAATTATGTATGTATGTGTATAATTATGTATGTGTGTATGTGTATAATTATGTATGTGTGTATGTGTATAATTATGTATGTGTATGTGTGTGTATAAGTATGTATGTGTGTGGATGTGTACAATTATGTATGTGTGTATGTATAATTATGTATGTGTGTGTATAAATGTGTATGTGCATATTTATGTATGTGTATAATTATGTATGTGTGTATATGCATGTATGAGTATGTATAAGTGTATAGTTATGTATGAGTATGTATAAGTGTACGTATGCATTATATGTATATGTATGTGTGTGTGGTTTTGGCAGTGCTATTAACTGGCCTCTCTTTTATTCATCTTTTTCTCTTTACTATACAACTGTCCCACTTTATGAAATTGTTGACCTACTTTCCTAAATGGTTGCTTCATAACAAGAGTATGTCAGTGACAAAGATACAATCTAATCTTCATCTGCCAACTAAATGATTACAATGATCACATGCACACACATACACTCATATGCACACTCACATGCACATACAAACATATGCAGATACACACAATTGTGTATCAGTATTAGCATGTAAATATACATATCTATATATATAAAACTGAGGATGTCTGTCTGTGTGTGTGTGAGTTTGAATCCCTAAAACTAGAGAAGCACCCAACCGACTGATTTCAAACTTTACACATGTAATACTTATGTTTCATAGAATGTTCTGAGCAAATTTTCAAATTTCAAATTTTCAAAGCCCTAGGGACTGCATTAGGTGATTTAGCGATCTCTCTCTATAATTCTTAGTCTTTCTCTTTTTAGATAGATACATACATATAACGTCACACCCTTATAATATCTGTCTGTATGTCTGGCTGTCTGCATTACGTCACTTCCTACAATTTGCTCTGCGTCCAGAATGCGCCCTTATAATATCTGTCTGTATGTCTGGCTGTCTGCTCCCTCCGGTTATTCTGCCACCCTTGCTCAAGACAAATATCAAACTCATTCCCCAAACAGTTGGTAAGTGCACACAACTTCTTCCTCACGTTTTATGCCACAGTGTTGCTTACTTACGTACCACCAGACCCTTACTTCTTTGCCAGCCGTGGTTGTGGCAATACTAAGCTTAGCTAAGGCGGTTATATATATTTCACAATACCTTATCCTGTGCAATGCCATGTACCACTGCTACTACTTTATATATATATATATGTGTGTGTAAATGTATATAAATACATGTTTTATACCATTGATGCTCTGAACAGAAGTTTATTGAGTTTTTACTGAGAAACATTATCTATATATATTTTATATGTATTGATTAAACCTAAAATTAAGTTATATATATATATAGCAAGCTTTTTAAGGCCCTTTTCACAGCTAAAGGAGAAATGAGCCTTGTGAGTCTCATAAACAAGGGAACTTTTTGGGGGTAAAGTTTTACAGCCAGATGCCCTTCTTGTCATTAATCCTTTTAGATGAAGGACTAGTCTCCGAAACGTAAATGCTCTTTTCCTATATCAAGCATTAAACTAATATAGTTCTTCATTGTACTGTATTGTTTGCTTTGTTGTTTCCATTTACTTTTTACTCTCTCTCTCACACACACACACACGCACACACACACACTTATTAATATCTGTGTTTATGTACATACATGTGAAGAAGCATGGCTTTGTAATTTGGGTGTTCAGTTTATGATTCGAAAAGTGTGGGTTCAACTCTCAGTGGTGAGTTGTGTCCTTGATCATGATACTGTATTTCATGTTGCTACAGTCACTCAGCTGGCAAAAATGAATGATACCTGTATTTTAAAGAACCACATATGCTGAGAATTACATTAGGGGTACACATATCTTATGGTATGCTCAGCCACTTGCATGGTAATTTTATGATCAGGATGTTCTGTTGTTTGAATCAACTGGAACACTTGTTAAGGTCTAACTCATGATAAAATGCATTTGGTAGAGCACAGGATTGAATGTTGGTCCCCAAAGCCTGTCAGGACAATTGATAGAGTACAGAAAAATATGTTATCAAGATGTGTGTCCCCTGTGCACCTGGAGGTCAGTAGCTCTGCTTGAGAACTGACTGATCTGTGATGACTTGTTAGTAGAGAGAATGTGTTTTAAACGATGATGATTGTGTGTCTTTGTGTGTGTGTAAATATACGTAAATATATTGACGTTAATGTTGGGTTGTAGATTTATGGGTATAAAAATGACAAAAAACATTTACCAATAGGGTGAGTTCATTCATGTAGCAGTGTTGTATTGATTATGTTTTATCTATCTAAGATGATTGATTGGCAGAATCATTAGAGCATCAGATAAAATGCTTTGCCCCATTTGTTCCTACTTGTTCAAACACCTCTGAGATAGCTTTGCCTTTCATCCTCCCAAGGTCAATAAAATATAGTACTATTTAAGTACTGGAGTTGATATAATTGACTTTTCGCTCTCCCAAATTGCAGGCCTTGTGCCTTTGTTAGAAACAATTACGTTATATGTATCTTGGTTGAATAGTACTCTTGAGTTTTACTGAGCCAATGGCACCAAGATATATATATATATATATATATATATATATATATATATATGCAGCTCTGGTTTGGAACAGGTAATCTACCATAAGCTGTAACCCTCATGTTCTGGTTGAATTTGTTGAATGTGGGAGTTTGGTACTGTTATCTGCATTGTGGGAATTATATATTTCAAATTTCATATATCTCTGCAATCATATAATTTCAAGACCTTCCTGAATGTTTACACCTAATCATATTTGTACAGCTATATACATGCACACACACACATGGCACATGTGGTGCACACACACGCACACAACACACACATGCACTTGTACCGACTTACATAATACTTGCAAAGCTGTCCTTTAATTTGTTTACATATTTGTTTCTACTTTAGGCACAAGGCCAGCAATTACCCAGTGCATTACTGGTACTTTATTTTATCGACCCCGTAAGGATGAAAGGCAAAGTTAACCTCGGCGGGATTTGAACTCGGATCATAAAGGGATGTAACTATGCTGGAAAGCATGGCGTCCGACCCTCTACCGATACTGCCAATCCACCGCCTTAATTTGTTTACATATTGTGCACCAACTAGTCTAATGTTTATTGATACTGGAGTTGGTTGCTATGGTCACAAATGGCTCCTGATTAGATCACATTTGATTAGGAATCACCTTGTCCGAAGGTGTCCTAGCAGCCCAGTATTTAGCACTCACTGACTTGTCCAAACAGCTCACAATATAGCATTGTTGTTGACAAACCTTTTGCTTTCATCCTATTGTGAGCTTTGATTGATTGAGATTTTGTTGTTAATATTGTTATTGCTGTTGCTGTTAATGTTGTTATTGTTGCTGTTGTTAATGTTACTGTTGTTATAGTTGTTGTAGTTGTTGTTGTTGTCATTGCCGCTGCTGTTAATGTTGTTGTTGTTAATGTTGTTGTTGTTAATGTTGTTGTTGTTATTGTTGCTGCTGTTGTTAATGTTGTTGTTGTTGTTGCTGCTGTTATTGTTGCTGTTGCTGCTGTTGTTATTGTTGCTGTTGTTAATTAATGTTGATGTTGTTACTGATAATGTTGTTGTTATTGTTACTGCTATTGTTATTATCATTGTTGCTACTGCTTTTATTGTTATAAATGCTGATAATGGTGTTGATGGTTATTGGCAAATAATTACAGCATTTTATATATATATATATATATATATATATATATATAGGAGGATGTTGTAGTTTGCTTAAAGCACCGTGGAAAGTGTATAAAATAGTGTCCTTTTTTTTTTATAGAAGACTACAACAATACAGATAGAACATTAAATATTAAAAATAATGATAACAAACTTGTTAGAATGTTACCTTGGAGGTGTAAATTAGTCCTTTATATTTCAGGATAACACCCCTTTGTCAAAGATAAGTTAAGGAAACTAAGTAAGTAAGGAACTTCTTTTGATGAAGGAATTTTACCCCAAAATATAAAGGACTAATTAAATACCTCCAAGGTATCATTCTAACAACTTTGTTGTTGTTATTTTTAACATTCAATATCCTATTTCCATTGATGTAGTCCTTGACATAAGAGGGATCAGATGCAATGTGCAGGAGAGGAGATTGCATTGGTATGGACATGTGATGTGTATGAATGATGAGAGCTGTATAAAATGTTACAAAGCTCTCATAGTTGATGGAAGCTATGGAGTAGGAAGAAATAGGAAGACTTGGGATGAGGTGATAAAAGCCGACCTTGCACAATTGTACCTCTCAAAGGCCTGAAAAAGGTTTTTAACATTGAAGATGTTAATTTAAGGTGACCAAAACAATCTGATTTTCAGCAACAGTTTCTTCTCATAATATTGTGTATTTGGAGAGGACATTTAATTCTTCACTGCCTTAATTCATCCACATTTCAGGAACAGGTACAAGACATCCTTGGAAATGCCACCTGTAATTAACTGGTTTCCTACCTATCTAGAGGTAGATTTATAGACTTCCTTAGATTATTACCTGTAATTAACTGATTTCTTATCTTCCTAGTGGTAAATTTATAGATTCCTTGGAAATATCACATGTAATTGACTGGCATACTATCTATAGGTAGAATTATAGATTCCTTGGAAATATCACCTGTAAATAATTGCCTTACTACCTACCCAGTGGTAGAGTTGTAAACAGACTTCCTTGGAAATATCACCTGTAATTAACTGGCTTATTACCTACCTAGTGGTAAAGTTATAGATTCCTTGGGAATATCACCTGTAATTAATCAGTTTCCTATATAGGTAGATATATAAATTCTTTGGAAATATCACCTGTAATTGACTAGTTTCTTATATACCTAGTGGTAGATTTATAGATAGACTTCCTTTGAAATATCACCTTCCTTTGAAATATCACCTTCAATTGACTAGCCAAAGGAAGATTTATCTCTCATCAGCTAATACAATGAAATTGGTACTAAGCATCAGACCTTAAATACTTCACCACTTAACAGCAGACAGTTAGATTGCTTTGTGCATTCTGTTTGTTTGTTTGTTTTGAGTATTGTTTTGTTTTTGTTTTTGTTTGCTCTAGTTTTAATTACTATTTCATTATCTTTGAGTATTGCGATGAATTAATGGCTAACGAGGCTTGAAGTTCCTGCAGAGGGTTGATTTAATTAGATATTATTATGAGAAATTTGTTCTGGTGAAATAGGGACAACAATAGTAGTACCACCACCACAACCACCAATAACAACAACAGTACCACCAACAGCCACCACTAACAACAACAACAACATCAACAGTACCATCAGCACCACCACCACCACCACCACTAACAACATCAACACAACCACCAACAGCCACCAACAACAACATCAACAGCAGCACCACCACTACGAACAGCACCTACCACCTACAGCAACATCAACAGCACTACCACCACCACTAAGAACAACAGCCACCACTAACAACATGTCACAGACCAAAGATAGCAAAGTTAGATGAATTTCTGTAAGATTTCTCGATAATCTATGAGTATGTATAATGTTGTTATTAGTATTAATTAGTGATTTTGTCAGTAACAGTGTTATCATCAATGGTTGTAGCTGATAATGGTAATCAGGATATTATTGGTGGAGTTGTTGTTGTTGGTGGTGGTGTTGGTGATGTTGTTGGTGGTGATAGTGATGGTAGTGTTGTTCTTGGTGGTGTTGATAGTTATGGTAGTGTTGTTGTTGGTGATAGTGTTGTTGTTGGTGGTGGTGTTGGTGATGTTGTTGGTGGTGATAGTGATGGTAGTGTTGTTATTGGAAGTGGTGGTGATAGTGATGGTAGGTTGTTCTTGGTGTTGATAGTGATGGCAGTGTTGTTGGTGATGTTGTTGTTGTAAATGGTGATAGTGATGGTAGTGATGATGATGATGATGATGTTGGTGAAGTTGTTGGTGGTGATGATGATGTTGATAGTGATGGTAGTGTTGTTGGTGGTGTTTTTGTTGGTGGTGATGTTGATGGTGGTGTTGGTGATGGTGATGTTGGTGTCGGTGTTGGTAATGGTTGTGGTGATGGTGGTGTTCTTGATTGTGGTGGTAGTGTTGTTGGTTGTTGTTGGTGTTGCTGGTGGTGATGGTGGTGGTGTTGTTGTTGTTGGTTGTGGTAGTATTGTGCTGATGGTGTTGTTACTGTTGGCGATGTTGTTGTTGGTGGTGATGTAGTTGGTGATAGTGGTGGTGGTGGGGGTAGTGTTGTTGGTTGTGGTGGTGGCGGTGTTGTTGGTGGTGGTAATGATCAGGATGGTGATGGTGATAGAATTAATAGCTATATCATCCAATTAGCTGGCTAATTAGTGTCAATATGGTAAATGTTATCTGACTGATACTTACATGTATGTCTAATTGCATCTAATTGTTATCATATGAAAATATTGATATTGAAAAGAAAGGGTGCTGTAGTGTGCTTAAAGTATTGCAGAGGTGGAGAGGCGGGGTTTTAGAAAATAGTGTGTTTTTTTAGAGGGCTACAGCAATGCAAATAAGACATTAAATGTTAAAAATTACGATAAGAACAACACAAGGTATTCTGCTTTGACTTAGTTACCTGAACTCTTCTTCTGACAAGAGGATTTTATCCCGAAATATTAACTATTATATATATATATATATATATATATATATTGATGATGATGATGATGGTGGTGGTGGTGGCGGCGGCGGCGGCGGCGGCCATCTTCCACGCTAGCATGGGTTTGGAGTTGAGGCAAGATTGGTTGCCTTGCTCGTATAGGGCTGTCTGGGGTTTTTATTACGGCTGGATGCCCTTCCTAACACCAACCACGTTTACATATATGTTATTACCACAACAGAGGTCCGACGACCTTTTGATTTCCAGAGTCGGGCTAAATCGATACAGATCAAACCTTGAGCTGATCAATAGCGAAATGCGTGTCACTACTCAATAAACATAACGAAGACATAACAAATCATCCTTTTTATTATATATATATATATATATATATATATATATATATATATATATATATAATAACTAGAAATTGATTAACATATAAATATACATGAATAATCACAGGAGATAATTTTTACACGTGTGTAACCACGCATAGCTAGTTTGGGTAATAATTAAATTTATACCATTAAGTATGATTAACCTTCCTTGTATATATCCCATTAAAGAAATATATTTCACCAATTAATCAGATGGTAAGTCACGGAAAGTGGATATTATTGGATTGTCAACAAGGAAGAGTAATAATGTCCAGCTATCCATCCTTACACAACGAGTTTAAATCTTCATCTAGCTGCTACCACGTGTTGTGTCTACACATGATAGCAGCTTCGTTTCAGTGGCGTGAATAGGTATTCGACAATTAGAAATAGCAGTCAAATTCTCTTCAACAGAAATAGCTCTACAATTAAGGAGCCGTATATATATATCTATATCCAAAATTAAGATAAATTAAATGAATTTAATCTAAATCGAAATTGTGGGTGTCATGTCATAATGGCATGTGCCATATCGCCTGGAAAATTTCGATTTAGATTAAATTCATTTAATTTATCTTAATTTTGGATATAGATATATATATACGGCTCCTTAATTGTAGAGCTATTTCTGTTGAAGAGAATTTGACTGCTATTTCTAATTGTCGAATACCTATTCACGCCACTGAAACGAAACTGCTATCATGTGTAGACACAACACGTGGTAGCAGCTAGATGAAGATTTAAACTCGTTGTGTAAGGATGGATAGCTGGACATTATTACTCTTCCTTGTTGACAATCCAATAATATCCACTTTCCGTGACTTACCATCTGATTAATTGGTGAAATATATTTCTTTAATGGGATATATACAAGGAAGGTTAATCATACTTAAGGGTATAAATTTAATTATTACCCAAACTAGCTATGCGTGGTTACACACGTGTAAAAATTATCTCCTGTGATTATTCATGTATATTTATATGTTAATCAATTTCTAGTTATTATAAAATGCTCGGATTTATCTTTGAGCTTATTTTCCAGGCGATATGGCGCGTGCCATTATGACATGACACCCACAATTTCGATTTAGATTAAACTCATTTAATTTATCTTAATTTTGGATATATATATATATATATATATGAACTTAAGAAAATTAATAAAGAAAGGATAAGACAACAAACAGAAATAAAACAAAACAAAACAAAACAAAACAACATTTTTTAAGGGGAAACCTTAAAAAATTATTTTAAAAAAATAAATATACAAACAAAGAACACAGAACTCCATGGTTATTGGCCATTAAGATGGACTTTGGCAGTTTCGACCTCTACCAACGGTACTGCTGGTCTATCCGAGGTCACAGCATCTGACATAAGCCAAACGCTGTCCAAAGGAGTAAGAGATGAAAGATAAATATTAACATAAGCTACAAAAAAAAAAAAAAAAAAAAAGACATACAAAATACATACACACTCACACACAAGTTTTGTGTATATTTTTAGAGGGCTACAGCAATGGAAATAGGATATTGAATGTTAAAAATAACACCACCAAAGTTGTTAGAATGATACCTTGGAAGTAATTTCTCCTTTATATTTTGGCATAAAATTCCTTCATCATAAGAAGTTCCTTACTTAGTTTCTTTAACTTATCTTTGACAAAGGGGTGTTATCCTGAAATATAAAGGATTAATTAAGCACCTCCTCTAGATCCTTTGTTTGGAAAGTTTTCTGTAGTTACACGCTCTTCCTATCACCAATCACTTTACAGAGTGTATTGCACGTGTTTTATTATGGCACCAGCACTAGGGAAGGTGTCATATCTTTGACAGAATTGATGAGTACTCTCAGCTCTTTGGTACATTTTCTATGACTGGATCTCCTTTCTCTTACCAGTCACTTTATAGAGTACACTAGGTATGTTTTATTGTGTCAACAACACTAAAGAGGTTGTTGTTCCCTTAACACAACTGAAGAGTTCTATATATTTCCTATTTCATGTCACTGGCATGCCATAGAGATAGCTTGGTAATAGAGAAGAGCATTAGGAACTAAGTTGATTGGCAGTTTCTGTCCTGTGACTGATGCTGTGCTGTATCCATGACCAACAGAGTTAACTCTCTGGCAGTATCGGTAGAGAGTCGGGCACCATGCTTTGCAGCATAGAGTTACGGCCCTTTATGATCTGAGTTCAAATCCCGCCGAGGTTAACTTTGCCTTTCATCCTTACGGGGTCGATAAAATAAAGCACCAGTAATACACTGGGATAATTGCTGACTTTGTGCCAAAAGTAGAAACAATTATATTTGTCAGTGATAATGAATTGGTAGAGTCATTACAACATTAGATAGAATGCTCTGCAGTATTTGTTCTGGCTGTTTACTTGCTGAGTTCAAATCCTGCCAAGGCCAGCTTTGCTTGTCATCTTTCCAGGGTCGATAAAATAAAGTACCTGTCATGTAATGGGGTCGATTTATCTGATGACCCCCCTTCCCACAAATTGCTAGCATTGTGCCTAAATTACAAATCATTATATTAGTGTCACAGTAGGGTGATAGATCAACAGAATTGTTAAAGTGCAGACAAATGCTTTGTGGTATTTGTAATTGTGCTTTACTTCTGAGTTCAAATCCTGTTGAAGTCAGCTTGACCTTTTATTCTTTCAGGTCAATAAAATAAAGTACTAGTCAATATAATTGCCTTTCACCTCTCTACAAATTGTTGACCCTGTGCTTAACTTAGAAATACTTATATTAACTCTTTAGCATTTAAACTGGCCATATCTGGCCAGAATTCTCTCACCTCTTTCTGTTCAAATTAGCCATAACTGACCACTCACATCGCTGTTAAGGTATTGTTCTCAAAATAAATTATAACATCATCAAAATCTTGTAGATTGGATATTATGTGAGATAATTATGTGAAATAAAGCCGTTACTGCTAAAATACAATATTAAATATAATGTAAATGCTAAAGGGTTAATGTCACAGTAGCTGTGAGTTTGATACAAACCATGAGGCCATTTGTTATAATTATTAGATCCCTCTCCGCAAAATAGTTTACTTTGTTTCTCTTTGCATTCCTATTTCATATTTTAAGTCCATTAGCACCAAGAACATCCAGCTGTAAAAATATTTGTTCAAACAATAGTGGAAAGTCCAGATTTTCAAAATCCCACCTATTTGATGAGAAAGGGAGAGAAAGAGAGAGGGTGAATGCAACAGCCATTGTTTTTAAAGTAGATTCAAAGCAATTTTTCCCATGGTTTTCTCTAGCATTGAATCCCTCAACTGGTTGTATGTGTACAGTTGTTGACTCAAAGCAAAACCACCATCTCAACACCAATTAACTCCTCCTTGCTCTTACTTTAATGAAAGGAAACAATCAAGTGACAGCTGTAATAATTAATTTAATAAGGGGGTGTAATATTTATACAGTGATCCATTACATGTGTTCAATTCAACTGATTAGGACAACTCGTCTAACCCATGCTAACGTGGAAAAATGGATGTTAAATGGTGGTGGTGATGATGATGAATGATAGAGAGAGAGAAAAAAAGCAGTTCCTTAAAATGATTTCTGTTGTACCCTCATCATTTGCTAGTAAGGGTTGGATGGGTCATCATATATGAGGTCAGTACTCTTCATAACACATTCAATCACACTGCACAATACTTTGGTCAATTATCTTCTACTATAGCCTTAGATTGACCAATACTTTGTGAGTAAAATAAGGTAGATGGAAACAGTGCAGAAGTATGTATATATTAATATCTACGTATCATCATCATCATCTTAACGTCCTCTTTCTCTGCAGCAAGGGTTGGACTGATCTACATAGACCAAGTCAGTATTGAAGCGATGACTACTGATCTCCTAGACAAACCAGGGATCTGTTGTCTTGATTATGTATGGTCTTGTGTTCTACTGAGTGCGCAGGGGAGGTTTTCATGTCTTTGACACAACTGAGAGTCCACTCAAACCTTTGTTTGGCAAGCTTTCTATGGCTGGATGTCCTTCCTATCCCCAACCACTTTACAGCATGTATTGGGTTTATCTTGTAGATCACCAAACACTAGGGAGGCTGTGTGTGAATAAGTTTGAGTGTGTGTTTGTTTGTTTGTTGTTGGTTCGACAGAAGTGTAATTGTAAGTGTAGAGGTGTGTGTTTGTTGTTGGTCTGTACAAACTTGTGAGGGTGTCTTTCTAACCGTAACAAAGCCATAGGAAGCTCGAGGGGTGAATGTGTACGTGCGTGACAGTGTATGAGGTAGGGGTGACAGTGGCTATATGTATGTATGTGTGTGTTATAATAATCATCATCATCATTTACCGTCTTATTTTCCATGCTTGCATGGGTTAGACAGGGCGTCCACATTATGAGGCATGTCTGGCCAGTTGGCCGTGCCATACCTTGCCCAAATGGAACTGTATTTTGGCCGGTTTTCTTTACATCTGGATACCCTTCATATCACCAACCACCTGTGGTATTTGTCATCTGTTACAGACTGTCTCAGTATTTGCTTCTGGAAAGTTACTTTCCAAGGTGCAAACTTGAAAGGCAGTTAGTTGCGCATGCTTGTAGATCTCCCAACCCACTGAATAATGTTGTCCAAAAATGAAGGCAGGCAAATACATCTAGTTAAATTAACTATAGCTTAGATTACACTTACTGTCAATGTCAATTCTGTTCTCTTAGCTCTCTTTACTCTCCTCCATATTATTATATAACTGCCACTTTCCTAGTCAACTTCCCCTCCTCCGCCTCTAGTTCACTATTTCACCTACCCACACCATCCACCTTTGTTTATCTTCTCTCATTGACATTTCTGGGACATCCACTTCTATTGGAATGCTGAATGTGTCTTTCTATGTATTCGGTGTCTTTGTTGTTTAGCCCCAGGTCACCTCTGGTGATTGAATAGACCTTTGATCAAAGGCATTCCACCCATGACCACCCTATCTTTCTAAGGTTCTCTAGAATGGACTACATTATGCATGTGGTTGTTGTTTAGCCCCAAGTAATCTCTGATGGTTGAATAGACTAAGACATTCCAGTCATGTCGTGACTATCCCGTCTTTAAAAAGTTCTTTATTTCTCATTGTAGGATGAAATTTACAGGAAATTTGGTTGCTATTTCTAGCAGTTTGAGCAGCCTTGTGGAGCCTCCCTCCCCAATAGTTGTTTTTCTTGCTGTTGTTGACGCTGATAGTAGTGATGGCAGTGATTGTGTTGTAATAGTGATTGATAGTAGTGACAGTGATGATGAAGATGGTGGTGATGATGATGATGATGGAAGTAGTAGTGATGGTGGTGGTGATGGTGATGATGATGTCGTAAAAAGTGATAACGATGATGATGCTTATAGTGGTGATGATGATGATGACGATAGTGTTGGTAGTGGTGGGAGTCGTGGTGATAATCGTGATGATGATGTTGCTGCTGCTGGGGCCCCCCTGGCTTTTTGTTCTGACTTTTGTTTTTCAATACAGTATATAGTAATTATTGTAAGATCATCTAATTAGAGTGAATGGTATGTGTGTGAATGGATGGGAGGTGGGGCCGAGAATTGGCGGTGTTGAGGAACTAGAAGAGTGGTAATGTTGGGAGATTGTGGGATAATGGTAATGGTTGTGAGGTAGTGTAGTGGTGGTTATTCTGCAGTGAAGTGGTGTAAATGATATTAGTAGTGGTAGGGAAGTTCTAGATATAGTGGGGAAAGGGACTTATATAATCACTCATATTATGTTAAATATGTCATGTCGGTCTCTGTAATTTTGGATTCCGGAGGGAAGGGAAATTCTCACACTCTGTCAACGTGTGTAAATGAAGGATAGATATTAATTAACCACACACACACGCACACGCACACACACACACACACACACACACACACACACACACACACACACACACACACACACACACACACACACACACACACACACTTATATTTATAAGGAGGTAGAGTCATTAAGGCATTGGATGAAAAATGCCTTGGTTTTTGTTTCAGCTCAGTGCACTCTGAGTTCAGATCCCACTGAGATCAACTTTTCCTTTTCATCTTTTCAAGGGCAAATACAGTACCATCCAATACTGATGTTGATTCTTCCTCCCTATCTCTCTATCCCCCTGTGTATCTCTTTTTCTCTGGAAGAAATTACCTGTGATCCAACCTTTGATCACTTCCCTTTTTGCCTTTAGCAGTCCTCTCAATGTTTTTCATGACAATGTCTCTTTCACAATAGCCTCTAAACAGAGGTGAAATGGCTGCTATTGTCAGCTACTATCCTGTTGAGATTAACTGTCTATCATCCTTCCAAGACCTGTAAAATAAAGTACCAGTAAGGAACTTGGGTCAATATACAAACTTCTCCTTCCCCACAAATTACTGGCCCTGTGCTAAAATTAGAAACCATTATTATTATTATTGCTATTATTGACAAGGTGGTGGATTGGGAGAAATGATAGTGATTCTGTTGGCAGAATCAGTAGAGGGTTGGACACCATACTTTGCAGCATACAGTTACGGCCCATTACGGTTGTTCAAATCCCACCAAGGTTCGCTTTGAATTTCAACCTTATGGGGTTGATAAAATAAGCACCAGTATTGCATTAGTGTCAAATTATCAACCCCCCCCCCCAAATGCTGGCTTTCTAGTAAGTTTGTTGAAAGTGGGAAAACTGAGAGAGGGCGCTTGCCCTGGTGGTCAGGGTGGCCATGGTCTTTTGTGTGGTTTTCACCAAGAGTGACCCTTGGAGGTTCTCCCTTTTTGGGAAATTTTAGTTGTTTGAATTTTTTTTTATTTGTTTTTATACATTTCTATCTTCTTGTTATAACCTTTTTACTTGGCCAAAACCCACTTTGTATCGTCCTGTACTGTTCTGTGCTGTCTCTAATGTTTTTCTTCGTGTCCGCCCTTGTAACCAATAAAGAAACCATTATTATTATTATTATTCGCTTTTTGTGGAAGGGACGCGCTCCGATGGTCAGGCGGTCCATCTACTGTCAACACCCGCTACGTGGAGGGCTGGGCATGCCGTGGCTGATGATGCGCTGACACGCGCTCAGGCTACGACATCTCTACCTCTTCCTCGACGGCGATCAGGTGTGGTCGCCGTTTGCTAGACGCGTCTTTCCCCAGCTCGTCTCCTTGACGGAGCTGCAGTCCTGGGTCAAGCGAAGACCGAGAGGGAGCGCTTGGAGACTGGAATGTCTTCAGGCACTCACGGCCCTCGACCAGTCGGGCAATGTGATTGGTGGAAACTCCACCTTGGCGTTCTATAGAGGATTAGTGGAGGGGAAGAGCGACGACGTACTTGAGGAAACTCTAGGCGTCGATGAAAATCAACTAGCCAATCTCTTCGGAAGGACTTTCGGGCCGGGGCCTATGGACAGTTTCCAGAAATCTCTGGCCTGGCAGTGCTACCGAGGAGCTTTGCCAGTTCGGGTTAAACTCTACAGGCATGGAGGTGCCGTCAGCCGGGCATGTCCGAGATGTGCGCAGGGCGACGAAACCGTCCTGCACGCACTTATCCAGTGTTCGAGCATTGCTGACTTGTGGGTTTATGTCGAACACCTGCTGTCGCGTTTAGGACGGATCCGGCTATCATCTGAGTCCATCGTGAGGATTACCCCACCCTCTTCCTTTAGCCGGGAAGGGCAGGCAGTTTTTATCTGTCTGGTGGCCATGGCGAAAGAGATAGTATGGTGGACACGTTTGAAAGGGCTGAAGACGAGCACTTACCTCTTCGGTGATGCTCTGATTAACTTTTTTAAATTTAATTTGAAAAGGAAAATCAGGGTAGAGAGGGAAGTGCTCTCTTCCCAACATTTTGTTGAAAGATGGGTGAGAGAGGCAAGAATGGCCCGAGTGAATGAACCTACTCTGAGTATGTGTCTGTAAATTGAAGGTGGAAAACTGGGAGAGGGCACTTGCCCTGGTGGTCAGGGTCACCGTGGCTTTTTTTTAATGGGCTTTCTCCACGATGGCCCTCAGAAGTCTCCCCCCTATTGGGGAATTTTTCATTGTTCTTTTTTTGTTACATCCTCTGTTTTTTGTTTTTTACATGCAGAAATGCCCATTTGTACCATCCTCTATTGTCCTGTACTGTCCTTAATTTCTACTTTGTGTAAACCCTTGTGGTTAATAAAGAAAGCATTATTATTATTATCATCATTATTATTATTATTTATTTTTCAGAAATTGTTTGTGAATCGATTTCCATAGAGCTCCCAGTTCGACTATGGAGTTGAGGAGACAAGCAACAGTAGTTCAAGCTCGGCAACTACTGAATGCCATTGCCTATATCAAGCAACAGAAGCAAATATCCAACTTGGAGCGCATCACACGTTACATGCAGAGAGAACACACGGTTCCTCCATCAGAGACCCACAAACAGCTACAGAATGCAGTCAAGGACAACCTCATCATTTCCTACACTGCTATTGGCAACAAAGGTTCCAAAACTGGCATGGAACAGAAGGGATACAAGATTTCAGATGAAAGTGAACTGGTAAGGACTCTGTATTTCACATTCTCTTTTCATCTATTATATTAAAGTGCTAAAAATACATTACATGAGGTGTAAATCTACTAACAAAAAGTAAATCTACTATAAAAAAAATGGATTTATTGGTTATTCTCCTATTTCACTTCTTGTTGAACCTCCTCTACTGCAAGCCATACAATATATAAGAGAGATACTGATATTCTATTAGTTTTCTATTAGTTCTTTTCTTTTGTTTCAGGTTGATGATGGCCATGACTGGTATTGTTTTAAATGCCATGGCCCAGGTGATGTGATTTGTTGCAACAAATGCTGGCGTGTATTCCACTTAACCTGCTTTGAAGAAGAAGAGGAGTCATATACTAATGGTCACAAGCACATATGTTATATTTGCAAGGTAGATAAATATGATGTTTTACCTAAAATTGTTCATTTCAGATTCATAAAAGAAAAAAAGAAATCATGCAAACCTAGTATTAACAACATATCCAAGCTACATGGAGCTGACTGGCTACCATAACTGGTCAGCACATATCACACTTCCACTGGATTACTTCCACAAATGGTCAGTCATACAACAGGTTGTAAGAACAAGATGGCCTGATTTTTCTTGATTGTTCTTCATTTGAAAAAGAGGTTTTAACCTTAAAATATTATGAAATATATGGTAAAAATTATTGTATTTTGTCATTCTTATTTTATTCTACTCTAGATTCACCATTATATATTTCCTATTCATATCATATCTGCTTTTCCAATACATTATTTTAAAATATATATTTTTTTAATTTAAACCATTTCACATTCTATGTTTTCTGAGATAAGTCAGAATGCTGCAAGATAATTTTACTTCACTTCTTAATTCTTTGCTTTTATTTCAGAAATAATTAGTGAATTTGTCAGGAAAACCAAGATAATATATTCTGTGGTTGTCAAAATAATCTCAAACCTTTGCTCATTGTTAGTTTTACCATGAAAACTGAACGTCCTCTAATTTCACTCATTTAAAAAAAAAATTTCTATGACATAGTCAGAAGAGTGGGCAGAGCTATTGGCAATTTTGTAGGTCTACCAAGACTGGTTGAGAAAAGAGTAGAATAAACCAACTGGTCTGAATATCTGCAACAGAGTAGATTCTGCTAAAAGCACTCAAGGACAAAGTGGTAGTGTTAAACAGGGTGGATTCTATTCAAAGTATACCAGGACCAGGTGGTGGTGTTAAACAAGATGAACCATATTAAGGGTATCCAAGAACAAAATGGTGGTGTTAAACAGTGGCTCTGCTAAAGGTACCCAAGGACCAGGTTGGTGGGGATGAGAGTAGACAAAGTGGACATTGTTAAAGGTACCCAAGGGTCAGTAGGAAGTGGTGTTGAACAAGATGGACTCTGCTAAAGGGCACCCAAGCACCAGTAGGTAGTGGTGTTGAACAAGATGGACTCTGCTAAAGGGCACCCAAGGACCAGTGGATGGTGGTGTTGAACAGAGCAATGTATTAAGTCTACCTCTCAAGAACATGTACAGTTCATCTGACAAGTTTCCGTCCACTTCCTGAGGCTATAGTAGAAAACTCTTTCTCCATGTACCATGTAGTAGAATTGTGTTCCCAATCATGTGAATATGAAGTAAGCTTCTTAACTACACAGCTATGTCTTTGTCTATATTGTTAGGAGTATCACTGAAGTTGTAGATGTTAGAAAGTATGGTAAAGCGAAGACCATGTGAGAAATTCTTCTCTTTGAGGACTATGATCGAACTTGAGGCAACAATGGATTTTTATGTGTGTTGGGATAGAGACTGGAGTCATGAAAGGCAAGAAAAACACATAAAAAACAGCAATATACTGTTTAGATTACCAATATTTATAAGCTTCAATAATAACTATGATTACATTGAATCATAGCAATAAAATAACAGACAATGGGTGGTATTTAAAATTGTTCATAGAGATATGTGTGGTGTGAAAGAAGATAGGCTGAAAGTGTGTGTGAAGAGAATGCAAGAGAGTAAGGACATGTCAGCTTTAGTCTGTGTTAGATTGACGAAAAAGGGCCAGCTACAACTGATAGTCTTAGATGACCATTGTTATGGTTGAGTGAGACAAAAATCGCCTTTATTTCCTTCTTCTAGTCACTTCTATGCGCCAATACACTTTTCCTTGTCTTCTCCCTCTCTGAATTTTTTCTGTATTTCATCTGCTTGTCACCCACCTCGTAGATTGTCTCTCTGCTGACCACAGGCCACAGGTCTCTCTCCTCAAAGGCATTTTTGCCCATCACTGTCATTGATTTGGCTGTTTTAACAGCTGTTCTAGCAATGAGTTTTCTCATTTTTCTATGAGGAAGTTTGTTGTCTGTTGGAATTTTTATAGGCTGCAGGTGATAATGCGTGTTTAGTAAATTTTTGCTAGAAATGATGCATATCAAATATAATACAAAAATTGCCAAAGCATGATTTCACTACAAACTCAGGGTTATGGTGTAAACTAAAGTGGGAACTACTCTACCAAAACTCTTCTAAGCTTGGTTCACTCAATGAGCTTGCTGCAATTATATGACATTCTAACTGAGCTACATGACTAGGCTTCTCATCCTCTAACATAAGCCCATAATTTTCTAGATTCTTACCCTAACACCAATCCAAAGGATCGATAGTTTATTGATTTTACCTACCTAAAAAAAAAAGTTACAATTAACAGCTAAATCTTTTTTAAACCAAATAGCTATTGTCTTGAAAAAGCAAGAACAAATTAGATAATGGATCCTTCATTGGTTTTGATGATGAGCATTCAGTTGTTCAAACAACTGAATGGGTGACCCATTAAATTGGATTAAAGACATGTGTATCCTTAGTTCAATCCCCATGCCAACTCAGCATAACAAAGCTGGACCATTGAATTACAGGTACATCATCATCATCATCACCATTTAATGTCCATTTTTCCATGCTAGCATGGGTTAGACAAGGACATCTTGCTCATCTGATGGAATTACAAACAAATACTTGAAGGTCTCATTTAACCATTTAAAATTCTACACTCTTTTCAGATTACTTTTACAACTGACAGTGTCTATTGCTCTATCAATTTGTTAGTCGTCCAACCTTTACACCCAATTAATCAAGATTTCATTTTCTTTTCAAAACCACATTTTATCCTTATTATTTAAATGGTTGGTTGGTCATTGCAGTGAGTGAAATTGACTGCATTGTCATATATTTCAGTTAATAGAATCAACAACATTTTATCAAACTGATATTGTATTTTAACAAATATTCTTGTATTCTTTTTCTATTCCTTTTAGGATATTCAGGTAAAGCAAATTTTCACCATCTATTTTATGCGAAAATGTAATTTATTTGTTATGTCCTACACTTGCACAGACCATGTTAATAATATGCTTCAGCAGCCCTTTATGTTTATGAAGAGTTAATTTATTTATTCATTCAAGAGGTAAAATAAATGAATTAAAAAAAAAAAAAGATTTAAAATAAAGATAAAAAAAAACATTAATAAATTCTAAAATGTGAATATTATATGCTTTCTTGAAGAAAATGGTAAAAGGTATATTGAATTGACATCAATCATTTACACTGAAGGATGTTGATGATAATGATGATTGTGATGATAGTAATGATGATAAAAATGATGATCAACAGCAAAAAAGATGTGAATAACAAAATCCTCAGTTAATGATTGATAGCAAAATTGGTGAAAACATGTTCATTATGCAATATTTTACTTCTTGAAATTTAACCCCCAACTCCTATTTTTTTTTTACATTCAATTTAATGCTTGCTTTATCTTTATGTACACATTTTTATAAAACAGCAACAAAAAAGCAATTATTTGCATATTTCTTTTTGTAAATCTTTGTCATCTTTGTTGTTTGTTTGGTTTCTAGATTTGCCTGCCAATCTGCAAGCTATTTCTACATTTGATGCACGTTTTCCTTTAATTAGTATTTGAATTGTATTAGCAAGATTTTCCAGCTTTCTTTAACTCTCTCTCTGTAGAGACCATCCTGTATATTTGTATAAAAGTCTGATTGGTCAGTGGCTTTAGTAAAAAAAAACCTTATCTTTCATAGATCACACATATATGTATATATCATCATCGTCGTTTAACGTCCACCTTCCACGCTAGTATGGGTTAGACTATATATATATATATTTTCCACACTAGCATGGGTTAGATGGTTGTCCCATTGTGAGACAAGTCAGTTCAGATTGGTTGTGTCTTCCGTATACAGAACTGTTTCTAGCTTGGTTTCTATAGCTGGATGTCCTTCCTAATGCCAACAACATTTACAGTCTGGACTGGGTGCTTTTTGTCATGACACCAACATGACCACTTTACAGTGTAGGCTGGGTGCTTTTTGTTATGGCACCAAAACGACAATTTTACAGCGTGAACTGGGCACTTTTTGTCATGTTTGCAACATGACTACTTTACAGGTTGGGCTGGGTGCTTTTGTTGTGTTGCCATCACAACCAATTTACTGGGTGGGCTGGCTGTTTTTTGTCATGTCATAATCACGATCACGATCACTTTACAGGGCAGACTGGGTACTCTTTGTCATGTCACCAACACAACCACCTCTCAGGGTGAATTTAGCCCTTTTGTTGTGAAACCAACACAGCCACTCCTAAGGGTGGATTGGGCCCCTTTTGTTGTGTCACCAGTACAGTCACTTTACAGAATGGGCTGGGTGCCTCCTGTCCTGTCCCCAACATGACTTATCTCACAGGGTGGACTGGATATATATGCATGTGTCCATCCTTTCATTTATCAAATAATAAAACTGGTAATAGATAAAGAAGACTAGGTACAACCTGTAGAAAGCCATACCATAGAAATGCAGCGTATGAGCAAGATGTCACTTGACTTAGCTGGCCTCATAATGTAACAGCCTATCTAACCCATGCAAGTATGGTAAATAGACGTTAAATGGTGATAATAATGATGATAATGAAAAAGATAGATCGTCTCTAGCTTGGCAAAATGTTGTGGAGAATATAGTTTGATCTTTGGTGTTTAACTCTTAACATCCTATACCACATGAAACCACATTAGCAAGTCATTCTTGAAACATAAACAGCACTATGGCTGTACCACATTAAAAATTAAAGTTTCTCAATTTTCTGTCCAGTAGTGAATATACTCTATACATTTGAATTAGCATGTCTATTTTTAGATATTTTCTAAATTATTATAAGATGTTCCAAGATAATCTGTACTCCATTTAGCTCAATGTCAGTTTATCAGGTAAGAGTTACCTGGCACCATCTGACAGGTATTGGTTGCTAATTCAACCATTGTAATATTAGAACGTTGTTTACTCTCCGGTCCCAAATAATGGGTGGGGGTTGGAAAATCGGTAATTTTTTTAGGCTGTCTCCATTGATTCATTGATTTTTTTTTAAGAACCAGAATTAGTCATTTAGTTTACATATTGAGACCCCAACCCATCCTATTTATTTTATAATGTATGGGATTTCTAGTAATATACTTTTTTGTCATGTATAATGTTTTTTAATTTTCTAAAGAAAATTAATTGTCACAGGAATGCTACCACTTAAAATAAAATTTCACCAGAGATAGATTAACAAAATTTAACAAGTGGGGGTGTTGGAATAAGAAGGGGTGGGGGTGGGGCGATTATTCGAGACCTGAAAGTAGTTGTAATCTGTTCAATAGCAACCCAATATGAGGAAGCTTGTCAGTACTACTTGGGAGCAAACAATACTACACCAACTGATTCAAAATGCCCCAGTGCTTAGCTTAGCTCCAATTTCTTGACAAGGGAATGAGAGATAACCTTCTCTCTGTGTATTTATCCATCTGTAGGATGCAAATCTATCTCTTTTAAGATTTCTTAATGGTCTGCCACATACTTCTGACACCTTTATGAGGCCATGTATGGAAAATGAAAGGCACTACTCATATACATAATAAAAGACATGTAGTAAATTTGAAATGAGTGAAGACCTTATGAGCTAGGAATGTAATGCCACCATATTTACTAGGCCATTTCATTTCTACACCAGCTGGTAGGAATTAACTGAAATAATGACATATTGTTTTCGAGCTGTGCTGTAATCTTCTTATTGCCAACTTGTTGGAAGAGTTGAGTTGGCTATGGCTGTCTGATGAATAATCACTGTTCTATGAATTGGTTCCTTGATTAAAATACTGTTATTGATCTTGTTTAAGAAGTCTCATCTTGTTTTGATGAAATTCACTGACAAGGAAGTGAAATTGGGAGGAGAATGGAAGGAGCAAACATGGAAGCATATATATATATATATGAGAGAGAGAGAGAGAGAGAGAGAGAGAGAGATGTTTTTAAAGGAAGAGAAGAAATAAAGAAAAGTAGTGCGAGTAAAAAGAGAAAATAAAAGTGGGGAGGAGGTAGAGATATAGGGGAGAAAAGAAAAAAGGAAGAGAGAGGAGGAAGAAAAGGAATGTTGAAATAGACCAAATGTGGAGGAAACATCATTTTTTATAAAATAAGAGTTTGTAATTTAAGTCATTATCAGTGTTACATATTTTTAGAGACCAATAACCTAACACAATTACAAAGTGAGGAGGAAATGGGGTATTGCTTCCATTACATTACAGTACTCCATCTCCACTGCCCCCACCCCCTCTTCCGCTCTCTTGTTATTTCTAGTTCCAGTTATAAAGTTATTTTTTCTTGGCTACTTAACTCATAGCATCCTGTAATGATTTAGCAGAACATATCTAAAAATGACTTTGTTAATTTAAATGTTTGTAATATCTTTACTGATGGAAGCGAATTGGCAAAGTCGTTAGAATGTCGGATAGAATGCTTTATGGTATTCATTCCAACTCTCTGAGTTCAAATCCCACTGA
Source organism: Eledone cirrhosa (assembly GCA_964016885.1). Lineage (NCBI taxonomy): Eukaryota > Metazoa > Mollusca > Cephalopoda > Octopoda > Eledonidae > Eledone > Eledone cirrhosa. The sequence goes on along the minus strand of OZ024741.1, from coordinate 304,125,638 downwards.
GGCCAATTTTGGCTTTCATCCTTTTGAGGTCAATAAAAAAAAAGCACCAGTCTAGTACTGTGGTCAATTCTTCCTCAATATCTCTTTCTCATTTATTCTCTCTCACTTTCTAGTTTTCTCTGGAAAAAATCTGCTGTACTCAGGCCTGGGAAGGGATGGGCTTCGCCAGGCTTAAAATGTCCAAGAAACGCTGTATGTCAATACAGTGCTCCTACAACTCTATCAGAAGTTATGGGACCATACCATACCAACATCTTTATTAGGGATTAGATTATTGTGAAAATTTGCAGTAAACTAAAGACTTGAATTTTTAATGTGATGCACTCATAATTCTGTTTCATATTTTTCAATAATGTCTTATTAATATAGTTTATGTTTATATCTATATTAGTGGACGAATTGTTGTGAAAATTTACAGTAAAGATTTTAAGTTTTAATGTGATGCAATCATAGTGCTGTTTTGTACTTTTCAAAATTGCCTTCTTAATATGGTTTCATGTGGTTTGTTAATTCAAAAGTTTATAATATTTTTACTAGTGGACAGATCATTGTGAAAATTTGAAGTAAACTAAACTATATCTGTGGGTGATGAAGAAACATGAAAGTTATCAGCAGTTTACTTCCAGCTTAAAGTAATTTACTTAAATATTTGGTGCAAGGGATGCCAGTAACAATAAGATACTGGGACAATAACAATGAGCGTTTCAGTTGTTTGATCAATAGAACTGCCTGCTCATGTAAGTGGCTGAGCATTCCACAGACACATGTACCTTTAATGTAATTCTCAGGGAAAGTCGGCATGATACAATGTGTAAGAAGGCTGCTGGACATTTGAATTACAAGTACAGTCCATCTGATGGACTCCCAAACACTTTCTGTTTACCCAATTTCATTTATAAGGCATGGGTTGACACAAGGCTATGGTAAGCCCATGCATTGGGATCCAACAAAATGCCTGTCAAGTATGCAGTTCTCCCTTTGCTTGCTGGCTATAGTAACATTGTACCTCATTGTAGTACCTATTTTAACACAAAAGACAGAAGTCTTGGCATTGGGAAAATATTTTGGTCTTTATGCAATAGCTGCTAGGTAGTACCTCATCCTATAAGTTATTTGGACCACTGTTAATATTGTTGACTACTACTACTACTACCACCACCACTACTACCACTACTACTACCACCGCAACCACTACTACTACCACCACCACCACTACTTTTTGCCTGTATTGATTAAAGAGCTACTTCAGCTTATCCAATGACAACAGCTGTTCCACAACCACTACCATCACCACTACCGACACTGCCATCTCTACCACCACCACCAACAACAACAAACAATGTTTCCTATAATGACAAAATCCTTTTCAATAGGTTCTTTGATTCAGCAGAAAAAAAAAAGAAAAGCGAAGAAAGAATTTGTTTGTTCTTTAATGCCATTTGATATTGATTTAATCCTTCTAGAACATTCTGGACTTGAAGAATGAGTTCCCTCATTATTACCTCACCACCCCGATCAAACAATATGATGATGTTGATGATGCACATACACTATTACCACCACCACCACCACCACAACCCCATCTCCCGAGCATCAACAACACCTACTACCACTATTACCACCACTTATCACTGCTATAGCTACCTATACTACTATCACCACCGCCACTACTACTACTACCACCACCACTACTACTACCACCACCACCACTACTACCACTACCACCACCACTACTACCACCACTACTACTACCACCACCAACACCACCACCATAACCACTACCAACTCCAACACCGACACGACCAACACCACTACCAACACCACCAACACCACTACCAACACTACTACCAACAACACCACTACCACCACCACTAATCAATACATGTATTTGGTTTGAAACTGCTATTCCAAATATTGATTGATTTACTAGATATGACAGATGGACAGGCTTCATGTTGGTTGGAGTGGTTGTTGTTGTAGTTGTGATGGTGGTTGGGGTTGTTGTGGTGGTTGTTGTGGGTGTTGTGATGGTGGTTAAGGTGGTTGTTGTTGTTGTGGTGGTGGTGGTGGTAGTTGAAATGGTGGTTATAGTTGTGATTGTGGCTGTAGTTATAGTTGTTGTTGTGGTGGTGGTAGCAGTTGAAGTTGTGATGGTGGTTATAATTGTGGTTGTGGTGGTTGCAGTTGTTCTTGTAGTTGCAATGGTGGTTGTGATTGTTGTAGTTGCAATGGTGGTTGTGATTGTTGTAGTTGCAATGGTGGTTGTAGTTGTTGTAGTCGTGATGGTAGTTGTAGTCACAATGGTGGTTATAGTTGTGGTTGTAGTTGTTGTAGTCGTGATGGTAGTTGTAGTCACAATGGTGGTTATAGTTGTGGTTGTGGTGGCTGCAGTGGTGGTGGTTGTAGTTGTGGTTGTAGTTGCAATGGTGATTGTAGTTGTTTTAGTCGCAATGGTGGTTGTAGTTGTAGTCACAATGGTGGTTATAGTTGTGGTTGTGGTGGTTGCAGTGGTTGTAGTTGTAGTCGCAATGGTGGTTGTAGTTGTAGTCACAATGGTGGTTATAGTTGTGGTTGTGGTGGCTGCAGTGGTGGTGGTTGTAGTTGTGGTTGTAGTTGCAATGGTGATTGTAGTTGTTTTAGTCGCAATGGTGGTTGTAGTTGTTGTCACAATGGTGGTTGTAGTTGTAGTCACAATGGTGGTTATAGTTGTGGTTGTGGTGGCTGCAGTGGTGGTGGTTGTAGTTGTGGTTGTAGTTGCAATGGTGATTGTAGTTGTTTTAGTCGCAATGGTGGTTGTAGTTGTAGTCACAATGGTGGTTATAGTTGTGGTTGTGGTGGTTGCAGTGGTTGTAGTTGTAGTCGCAATGGTGGTTGTAGTTGTAGTCACAATGGTGGTTATAGTTGTGGTTGTGGTGGCTGCAGTGGTGGTGGTTGTAGTTGTGGTTGTAGTTGCAATGGTGATTGTAGTTGTTTTAGTCGCAATGGTGGTTGTAGTTGTAGTCACAATGGTGGTTATAGTTGTGGTTGTGGTGGCTGCAGTGGTTGTAGTTGTAGTCGCAATGGTGGTTGTAGTTGTAGTCACAATGGTGGTTATAGTTGTGGTTGTGGTGGTTGCAGTGGTGGTTGTTGTAGTCGCAATGGTGGTTATAGTTGTGGTTGTGGTGGTTGCAGTGGTTGTAGTTGTAGTCACAATGGTGGTTATAGTTGTGGTTGTGGTGGCTGCAGTGGTTGTAGTTGTAGTCGCAATGGTGGTTGTAGTTGTAGTCACAATGGTGGTTATAGTTGTGGTTGTGGTGGTTGCAGTGGTGGTTGTTGTAGTCGCAATGGTGGTTATAGTTGTGGTTGTGGTGGTTGCAGTGGTTGTAGTTGTAGTCACAATGGTGGTTATAGTTGTGGTTGTGGTGGCTGCAGTGGTTGTAGTTGTAGTCACAATGGTGGTTGTAGTTGTAGTCATAATGGTGGTTATAGTTGTGGTTGTGGTGGCTGCAGTGGTTGTAGTTGTAGTCACAATGGTGGTTATAGTTGTGGTTGTGGTGGTTGCAGTGGTTGTAGTTGTAGTCACAATGGTGGTTATAGTTGTGGTTGTGGTGGTTGCAATGATGGTTGTAGTTGTAGTCACAACACAATGGTGGTTATAGTTGTGGTTGTGGTGGTTGCAATGATGGTTGTAATTGTAGTCACAATGGTGGTTATAGTTGTGGTTGTGGTGGTTACAATGATGGTTGTAGTTGTTGCAATGGTGGTTATAGTTGTGGTGGTTATAATTATTGTGGTATATAACTTAACACAATGACAAGATAACATGATCCTTTCAGTTGAGAACAATTGACTGATTTCCATGGTCTTAGGGGAGTATTATTGAAAAGTTAGGTGCATGTGTGTTTGGAACAACATTATTTTGTTGAGCAGAAAACCTACAATCAAAAGCATTCCTTTGGGCCTTCCTAAATACTTTTGGAAGACTATATCTTTCTAATTTAGGCACAAAGCCAGCAATTTTCAAGGAAGGGAAAAGTTTACTAAATCAACTCCTGTGCTTGACTGGTATTTTATTTTACCAAAGGATGAACAGCAAAGTTGACCTCAGTGGAATTTGAACTCAGAATGTAAAGAGCCAGAACAAATATTGCTCCAGCAATTCTGTCAACCCACCACTCTTTTCATCATTACCATTGTCATTGTCATCATCATCATATATCAATCGTTAGTATCATCATCAAACATCAATATCATAATACATCAATAAGGATCATCAGTTGTGTTATAACAGTGTTTCCCCAAGTGGGCTATGCAAAAAAAAAAGTGTTCTGCTTGATAAAATGTCTTTTAGATTTATTATATATTGATTTGTTAATATGAATACATTCTAAGCGGAGCAATTTTGTTTCATTTAATATCTTATTTAAGGGTGTTTGAGAGTCAGACAAAATTTTTTTGCAGCATTTATTTTGGTTTTCTACATTCTGAGTTTATATACAGCCAAGATCAACTTTGCCTTTCATCCTTCTGGAATCGTTAAAATAAAGTACTGGGGTTAATTTAATTGACTATCCTTTTGCCCAACCCTAAAAAAATTGCTGGATTTGTGCCTAAATTAGAAACCATTAATGTCCTTTTAAAATTAAGGCCTGAGGATTATCTGTAAAATATAGGTTCTGCAAATTTTGGAAGATAATATAAGCCGAAATAACTGTGGGAATCATGCCCCAATGGGAATCATATCTCAACCAGAATCATATCTCAATGGTTTATCATATCCAAGTGCGAGTCATATCTAGTGAGTATTATATCCTACTGGGTGTCAAATCCCACTTGGTGTCATATCCCCATCGGTGTCATATTCTACTTGGTGACATATCTCATTTGGTGTCATATTCCCACTTGGTGTCATATCTATAACATATTGAATATGAGTGTATTGAAAGTGTACCGTGGGAGTTAGAGAATTGAAAGCATCATGTGTAAAAGGAGCACAATCCTTAAAGTTGACATTTTTTTTACTGTATAGGTTTTTATTATTTTACTCAAGGGCAGTGGATTAGCAGTATTGGTCGACGGTTGGACGCCATGCTTTGCAGTGTAGAGTTACGGCCCTTTGTGGTCTGAGTTCAAATCCTGCCGAGGTTAACTTTGCCTTTCATCCTTACGGGGTCAATAAAATAAAGTACCAGTCACGCACTGGGGCCGATTTAATCGACTTCCCGCTCCCCCAAAGTTGCTGGCCTTGTGCCTATATAAGAAACTATTATTTTACTCATGGAAAACAAAGGGTTGCGAGAATTCTTCAGCTGTTTTAATGACATGACAACATCCCTAGGGCTGGTGTCACTATAAATTGTACTTCGTAGATAAATTGTACTTATTATTAATATTATGGAAAAAATTTGATTGCCTGATGAAAATGCCCCCAAAACTTGTCTTTCTATATTACATGAAACCGCATTAGCAAGGCATTCTTAAAAAAGTACAAAACAGCACTATAGCTTCATCATATTAGATATTAAAGTCTTTACTTTAATACTGCAGATTTTCTGAACAACTTTTCCACTAGTAAATTACCATAAATATTTGAATTAACAAACCCATTTTTAGATGTTTTAATTTTCTGCCAAATCACTACAGATTGTTAAGAGTTAAATACTACAAGAGTTAACATGTCTTTGATAATCTATCTGGAGTGTTAAAACAACAAAGACAGCAAAGTGTTATATTTTTCAATTTAATCTATACAATATTGAAATATTTAAAGAATGAAAGTATTTACATTCTCAATCATATCTGTTATCTTTTCACACTTGAGTTTAATGACTGTCAATTGATAAGACCGGTGTTTCTCAGATGATTCAGAACTAGACCTATAAATAAATACTAGGGTTGATAAATCCTTGTCTCAGAAATTCAGACAATCTTCCCCAAACCTAGAGTGTGTGTGTGCATATATATATATATATTTATATATATATATGTGTGTGTGTGTGTAGAAATATGATTTGCATAAGTTGATGGGTAGCATGGGTTTGGCGCATATTTGTTTATGTTTAAGTTAATAGTTATATATATAAGTATATAGATCATAATTTTGACTGTCAATTGCTTTAATTCGAACATTCATAAAACTACACCAAACCCACACTGTCCATGAACTTATGCAAATGCAAAGTATAATCCTCCAACAATCCCACTTAACAGACACATACCACATGAATTTAAATTCAAAACTATGCACCAACTCTCTAAGCAAATCAACAAACAGTTTGCACCAATTACTGGTATTGAGGCAATAGATACCATCTAGCTGCAACTGTCATTGCATAGTTTCTATATTATCCTGCACCAACTATTACCCCATATTTGAAAGTTGAATAACTGAGAGGAAGATGTGGTACCAAACTTTTGGGTCTTGGACTCTGCAGTTAGTATCCTGTTGGCAGACTTGTCATGGTATAAATTATGTCACATAAGCACTTCTGGCAGAGCAATAAACACCTTTGTTCACATAGCTTCATAGCCCTATTAATTATTTATATCAAAACACTTTATCTCTTGCAGTGCTTCAGTATATGAGAATGTTTGTGATTGTAGTAGTTATTGATTATTTCATGCGTCTAATATCAGTCTTGCAATTTCCAAATTATATATGCATACAGGTGTATTAATATGCTTGAATTACACACATACACACAGTTCATAAATACATACTTATATATTTGACATATTTGAAACACGCATACAAATATGTGAATATATATATACACATATACATATATATGGCTGCCATGTAAAAAAAACCCAAAAAACTAACAAATCCACAAGTGAAACAATTAGCCATCGTTTTTCTTTCATTGATTTCTTGTATTTTCATTTATTTTCTCTCCCTCCTCTTCATATATTTTCCGAAGAAAGAATTTCTCCTGAAAAATCAAATAAACTATTTCCCCCACTTCTCCAAGCATCAAAATAATAATGTTGATCTTTATTCGATTCTGTCTTTGTTCTTATTTTTGTTGCCCATTTTCAATATGTGTGTGTGTTGACAAGTGGAATAATATTATTTATTTGAAGTTGAGTCTGTGTGAATCACTTGAGTGTTCCTCATTTCCTGTCATCATACAACTGGAAATAGGAATGAGAAACTCCAAGTAGAAACTTATATAGGCACAACTTCCAGTAAATAATATATATGTGTTCATATAGATGGGTGCAAATGTTTACACAAGATATCTACAAACACAAGTCCATACCTATGTACATACATGCACTTTATGTATGTATGTATATATCATCATCATCATCGTTTTTACATCCACTTTTCCATGCTTGCATGGGTTGGATATATATACGTATATATAAGCTATGTACAAAGGTGCTGTCAGTAAAGTGAGAGTAGGAATGAAGTTTAGTGAGGAATTCCAGATACAAGTAGGAGTACATCAGGGTTTGGTCCTCAGCCTGCTCTTGTTCATTATAGTCCTCCAGGCCATAACAGAGGAGTTTAAGACTCGCTGCCCATGGGAACTTCTCTATGCTGACGATCTGGTTCTTATAGCAGAATCAGTAGAGGAGCTAAAGAAGAAATTCTGGCTATGGAAACAGCAGTTGGAAGTAAGAGGACTGACGGTGAACATAGCTAAGACAAAAGTGTTGATGAGTAGAAAAGAGGACAAAACTCTGATTCCATCAGGCAAATGGCCATGTTCGATATGTAGAAAAGGAACTGGCATAAATTCTATAAAATGCACACAATGCAGATCTTGGGTACACAAGAGATGTAGTGGGATAGTAGGCAAACTAACAGGTAGGGAAAACTACGTATGCAGTAGATGTACAGGGAAATTTGACAGTAGTAATTGCAGTGATAGACACATTTTTCAAATGCAGGTGGGTTCTATAGAAGTGGTTGATAGCTTCTGGTACCTAGATGATCAGATTAGCATGAGAGGAGGGTGTTCCGAGGCCATAGTATCTAGAATAAGGATGGGTTGGAAGAAGTTTAGGGAGCTGCTTCCTCTGTTGACAAAGAAGGGTTTCTCCCTGCGTACGAAAGGCCGGTTATATGATGCCTGTGTGAGATGCGCGATGCTGCATGGTAGTGAGACATGGGCAGCAACTGCAGAGGATATGTGACGGCTGGAGAGAAATGAAGCAAGCATGCTCTGTTGGATGTGCAATGTCAATGTGCGTGAACGATCAAGCATGGATGAGTTGAGAGAGAAATTGTGTATAAGAGGGATAAGTTGTAGTGTGCGGGAGAGAAGACTGCAATGGTATGGACATGTGATGTGCAGGGAGGATGACCGCTGGGTAAAGAAGTGCCAAGAAATCCCAGTAGAAGGAAGACACAGTAGAGGAAGACCATGAAAAACATGGGCGGAGGTGGTGAGAACAGACCTCAGATCGTTGAAGCTCACGGAGGAGATGACGAAGGACCATGACAAGTGGAGAGATGCTGTGCTGAATAGGACCCGTCCCACCCTTGCAAGCAGGGAAAAGCAGACGTAAAATAATGATGATGATATATATATATATATATATATATTCATTTTATTAAGGTGAAACTCCAGAGTAACAAGACTCACTATTTAGCCATAACAAAACGAATGTTTAAACCCTACTTCAGTATTGATGCATTGAGTACTCTTTTCTTGCAGTCATCAATGACATATATATATATATTTATATATATATATATGCATATGATGGCTGTTTAGTTTCACTATCATTTGCATCCCTTTCTCATTCATTTCCTTTAAAAATGCAATGCCTTCCTATCATGGCTGCTTAAGATGACAAAATTATACATTAACATGGCAAGACCAAGAACCATACTTCCCTGGCATTGACACCTCTTCAACGTAAAATGAATCAGCATTAGCGGCTGCTCTCAGATATACTGTGATGAAACCACAGAAATGATGGTATTTCATTGTTTCAAATACTCCAATTGCTGCAGCAAAATATTTGCTGTCTGATTGTGGCTCTAAGAAGCCTGTGTCCTGAATTGTGCTAGGTGGCAGGGGAGGTGAGAAAAGAGGAAAAAAATATGGTCACTTATACAACATGAAAGCCACTCTTCAAATGTTTGAGGCCATTTAGAGCAACAAGCAAAAACAAAGCAAGATGGCCAGAGACTACAAACATTGCAGGTTTCAAGTAAGAGTATCTTCTGTCATGTGTTTTTACATAAATATGCAAATACAAATGTATATGCACAGAGTATATATTCACTTTATTAGATGAGCATGAGTTGATGGTCATCTAATAGTTTTATTTCTCATCCTACAGGGTTTCCAGAAATCACCCTCTTCACCAAGCTATGTTAGAGTGGTTCACAGTTTATACTGGTTTATATACATGTTACTAGTAGTACACATGTGTAGTATACACATAATATACTCATACCTATGCACCCACACACATATATTATAGATCATCATCATCATCATCATCATCATCATCATTTTTATGTGCGTTTTTTTCCAATGCTTGCATCTCAACATGGCATCTCTCCACTCATCGCATTTCTTCAGTGATTTGAGGTCAGCTGTCACAATCTCTGCCCAGGTCTTTCTTCGTGTACCTCTACTGCAGCTTCCTTCCACTGGCACTTCCTGGCACTTCTTCATCCAACAGTCATCAACCATGCACATCACATGTCCATACCGACACAGTCTTCTCCCCTGAACACCACCTTGGATACCTCTATGTATGCCATGTATAAGTGTGAGCTTTGAAACAACAGGAACATCAATAAACTTTGAATTGTTTGAAATATTTCTTATAATCCTATTTTATATGAAACAAAGAAAACCAAACCAACATCTTTACTGACATTTATGTCTTCTGTTTTTTCTTTCTATATGTATATCTTGGGTTTTCCAGAAAAAGGTATGTAGTGCTCTTTATTTTGCACTTTTACAGAGCCTTTCACCTTTTTCCATTATCATTTTTTTTTTTTTTTTGCAATATTTACTATCTTAATGCTTGTTTGGTTTTTGCTCGGTGGTTTAAATGATAAATATCATTATGCTCACTCAACAATAACTTCTTCATATTATGAAGGCAAATATAATGCTTAATTATTATTTCTTTTAATCATCTTACAATGTTTAATTGTGGCCTGGTGAAAGTAAGAAAAAGTAACTAAACAAAAGAATTAATGGACATAACAACAGAGAATGTGGGACAAATGAATTAACGCTTAACGTTCTGTAATGATTTAGCAGAAAATGTCTAAAAATTGGGTTTGTTAATTCAAAAGTTTGTATTATTTTTACTAGTTAACAAGGTGTAGGGAAAATTTTCAATGTGATGCAGTCATAGTGCTGTTTGGTTTTGTATTTCTGAAGAATGCCTGCTAATGCGGTTCCATGTGGTACAGGACGTTAAGAGTTAGCAAACCCAATCTTTTATGATGTGATGATGCAAATCATGATGAGATGATGATAATTCTTTGCTTTTCTAATAGTTCATATTTGCTATATTTTATTGTTAGCAGTGTTGTGTCAGTGTAAACTGACTTATTAGAACTCTTTTGTGCTAGATTCATGACAATAATACTCCATAGTATTCTTTTAGCAACGGCTAACTTTCATAAAAGAAGCTACTAATATATAGTCATAGATAAGTTGCACCCCACTTTGTGTTTCTGATATTTTAGCCTCAGCCTTTCACTTGTACATAAGTAGCTTGCTGACTTTTTGTAAATATTGTTTGCAGCTTTGATTGTGTTTAAATAATAATAATAATAATAACTGTGGGACCACAGGGTGAATGAGAAGGAAGTTGAGAAATACAGGAGCTGAAGAGGGAAATCAGGAAACCATGGAGAATCAGCCACATAGAAGTGGTACCGATTGTGGTTGGTGCACTGGGAGCAGTTAGTAAAAGACTAGATGCATGGTTTGAGAAGTTAGGAATTGCCATCAAGATGGGATTGTTGCAGAAAACAGCAATAATTCAAAGGAAAAGGAATGATTCAAAGGATCACCCATTTGGTTTAGTGTCAGTATAACAGCTGCTAGAGCAAAGGCATTATGAATGATGGTAATAATAACAATAATAATAATATAATATAAAACCAACATCTGGCCGCAAACAATTATAAAAACAAAATAATAGAATACGATCGTAACACCAAAGATAATGTACAACCAGCACAATGAGATGGTTGACCACCACATCCCAGCTGTTCAGTCCTTGTCTCATGCCTGAATATATACACAGACATGATTGAGATGGCAGCTATATCCACAGGGAAATGTGCTAACACTTCAATGTAAAAACAAACAAGTGATATAAACATATAGCAAACATGACAATGATTTGGCTGCGATCATCTGGAATAGACTTGTCAAAACTGACAAGGAGATCAAAGCAAACTGTCCAGGCATAATAATAAAAATCTAGGAGAAATAAAATACATGCACACTGATAGACATTACTATCCTTTCTGACCAAACTATTGTCTGAAAAGAAGTGAAAAAAACTGTCAAAATACAAGGACCTTAAAATCAAACTATACAAGATGGGGAGGGGGAGGTAAAAACGATGTCAGTAATAATTGGAGTACAAGAAAAAGTTATCAATTTTCATATGAAGTATATGTAAGTGTGTGATGCTCGAACGAGTATCTTCCACTTCCAACTAACTATTTCCTCACCTCTGGATCCCAGTCGACAGGATGGAGAATGCATTATCCCGGAGGAGGACAAGGGAGATGCACTGGAACAGACACACTACATCACGAGGCTAGCACATGTGGCCAGCCAACTCTGCTCTAATAGCAGTGAGCAGGGATGTGGTCCGGGGACTAAGAACTCCAGAAGTCTCCACTACTACAGGCTATCAGAGAGCAGCTGATCCTTGGACAGTTTTCCCTCTTTAGCCTGGTGGGCAGCAGAGCCTGGGCTGGTAGCTGAACACACCAGATTGCCAGCAGAGAAGGTGTCATATAATAATTGGAGCATTGGTTATGATAAAAATACATATGAACAAAAGGATAGAAGCCATACCAGTGGTCACAGCACTACACACTATCCCGAAAATAGATCTATTAGGAACAATCTGCACCTTGTACAAGGCATTATTGATTCAATAGCACAACTCAAATAGAACATCTCCACAGACAACACACACCCTATACGATAAGCACCTAATAAAATAAATCAACATAACTCATACAACATATACTCTAAAAGATTAATACCTAATAAAATAACACAAATAACATTTCACACACCATACACAACAGAACAAACACTAAAATAATGCAATAAAGCAACCTAATACAATATATAATAAGAATATATATTTCGCCAT
>OZ024741.1:304030820-304103320 GCA_964016885.1 Eledone cirrhosa | reverse complement strand
CCATCCTGACCCATGGGCATTTTAAACTTTCGGAAGCCAATCCCTCTCCAGTTCAGAAAACACCTTAAAAGCATGAAAGGTAGTATCTGAAGTAGAGAGCCAAAACAAATACCAAGCAATTTTGGATCTGATGCCCTAATGACTCTGTCAATTCACCACCTTGCAATAATGAAGCTACTATATATTACTCCCTCTGCTGTATAATACAGCAGCCGTCATTTCTCCCTCAACACCAAACTCATTGCTGTCATTAAAATGGCAACTATAACTTTTATTCTTAATTTGGGACTATATACCTACACCATAAAGGCAAAATGGTACCAGCTAGAATACAGTTATGATACAGTTTTACCCAAACTTATACATTTTATTCTTAGTTCCATTACATTGTAAAAGATGGAAGGGGTAAAGAAGGGCAGATCTGGTTGTATAGGAAAGTAAAGTAAAGGATTATGTTTAAGATGAAAAGGAGGGAAAGAGCAAGGACTTAGGCAACAGATGTTAACCCCTGAAATTTATTTACCACAACACATCTTAAACATTAACTCAGATATTTACAGTATTTTTGTCTTCATTTTCATCATTTAACATCAGTTTTCCCTGCTAGAAAGAATGTTTTTAGTATTTTATTGTTTCAATTTTGTTCTAAAAGTGACTTTAGGTTTCATTTTTTCCTTTTGGGATGATGAATGGTTGTTTATAAGATATGTGCCATCAAAAGTGATCTAAACTAGTATACATCACAATAGAACTCATCACTCATTGATGGAAATATGTACTGTGGTCAATTTCATTCTTTCAAAAGTAGACATACCATGTACCAATGCAAAAAGAAATTGTATCATATGCTATTTTAAACACTTGTATTTATTTCTAGGCTGGGCACAATCGAATCCGAGGAAATATGCTAAATACCCTTCTTGGTTACACAGTCCAAAGGCTGAAGGAAAAGGTATATTTTCGCCCAATGAGAACTTTATAGCTATCTGTTTTTAGTTGTATGTCTGGATAGTATTGTTCATAGTAATTTTCTTAACTATCAACCTATAGTTATTTATATATATTTATATATATATCTATCCATTTTATTACACCCCTATTATGACTGATGTTATTCAGTATTTTGTCAACTGGTTGCACCATTTATTTAGGCTCCATTTTTAATTCTTAACATTCTGCAATGATTTAAATATCTAAATATGTGTCTGTTAATTTAAAAGGCGTGTGGTATCTTTACTAATAGACAAATTTTCATTGTGAAAATTTGCAGTAAACTAAAGAAATACATTCATTTTTAATGTGATGTAGTTTTCAAGAATGTCTTGCTAATGCAGTTTCATGTCATACAGAACATGAAACTTGATGCTTTGCATGGCACCTTGGACAGGTGTCTTCTGTTCTAGATTTGAGTTGACCAATGCCTTGTGAGTGAAATTTGGTAGACAGAGACAGCTATGGAGTGATTAGCAGTAATGCATGTTACTCTGTTATTCAAGAGACCCATGGTTCAATTCATCATTGGTGCCTCTGTCCACATTTTTCTGTCTCTAAGGGTAATTTACCTAATTTTCTCATCTATTATCTATAGTGATTAGCTGTTATTAGAGTTTTCTGCATTTGGGACGCTCACGTTTTCAAATTTCAAACAGTTGTAAAATTAAATCACTTGACTGCTGACCATATAAATGTTCAAACACCAACTACTACAGCAGTTGTGTTGTATCTGTGAGCAACGTAAATATCTCTGTTACCAGAGTTTGCGTAATTGACATAAAGCCGGTTTCATGGTTGAATGGTTAACTGAGATAAGAAGGGCTTCCAGCTGTAAAAACAAATGCTTCAATAAAAACCATCACACCGTATACATACATTCATAAAAAGATGAATGTAAAACATAACATTTTTGTGCAGAAATAAGGTGGGAAGGTACCATACACTGACATCTAAGTATGTCCTTGAAATGTATGGAAGTTACATTTCTCATTCACCCCTGCAACCCTTCAAGTTAGTAGAACTAATCACCCATTGATGGGTATTTCTGATCAGAAAACAGTGAATTATAAGGCATGTGATTTAGTGATTAGGGTGTTTGGTTCATGGTTGTAAAGACATGTATTTTACTTGCAGTGGAGTGTCATGTCCTTTAACAAGACAATTTATTTCATGTTGCTCTTGTCCACTCAGCTGACAAAAATTATAATCAGTTAAGCCATCATAGTTGTCATTTAATCAATTTGAACTTGAAATCTGTACAAAAACTCTGACAGATCATATAGTTTTCATATATATTTCATCTTTGTTTCCATATTTCTTTACACAACTTTATCAAACTACAGACCCGGGAATTGCACAGAATAGGACACAGGGATGAAGAATTAAATTTTAAGCGATTTGTTTACAAACCAATGGATCTGAACACAATGGAACAAGATGTACGGAATCAGAAGTACCGCTGTGTGGAAGAGCTTGTTGCAGATGCCCATAACATTGTGCATAATGTATATTTGGTATATGGAGGTAAGACATCAATGTTCTAGGGGAGCCATGGTTTTGTTCTTTTATTTTGTTTTTATCTAACTACTCTCAGTTCCCAAATAATAGGGGGAGGGGGCGAGTTGAAATAAGCTGGGGTGTTGGAAAATTGGTAATTTTTCTAGGTTGTCTTCCTTGACTGTTTTTAAAAATCAGAATTAGTCGTTTAGTTTACATATTGAGAGCCCAACGCATCCTATTTATTTTATAGTGTATGCGATTCCTAGAAATGTTCTTTTTTGCCATGTCTAATGTTTTTTTTAATGTCTAAAGAAAATCAATTATTGCAGGAGTTACACTTAAAATAAAAGTGTTACAACTTAAAATAAAATTCGCCAGAGACAAATTTAACAAAATTTAATGAGCAGGGTGGGGGTGGGGGTAGAGGTTTGGAATAAGAGTGGGGGTTGGGGTGAAAAAAATGTGAAAAATTAGTAAGTGGAGGAGGGAGGGTTATTCGAAACGCAAGAGCACTTAAAATTCAGTTACTACTTAACTCATAACATCCTGTAATAGTTTAATTGTATAGACATGTGATGCGTATGAAGGATGACGGCTGCATAAAAAGGTGTAGAGCGCCCAAAGTCAATGAAAGCCTTGGAGTAGGAAGACCCAGGAAGACTTGGGATGAGGTGATAAAATTGACAATGCCCAATTGAACCTCCCAAAGGTGATGACACAGGACCGAGATCACTGATGTTATGCAGTAATGTAGAACTGACTTCCTACGGCCACAGGCTGAAGCTGAAGCATATATACAGCAAGCCCCATGCTGCCCTCCCACTGTAAAGTGGTCATGTAGGTATCATGACAAAAAGCACCCAGTACTCACTGTAAATGAGGTTGGTGTTAGGAAGGGCATCCAGCTGTAGAAACCAAACCAAAATCAGTTCTGTATGAGCAAGACATGGTCACCTGACCTAGCATTGCCCACAACTCATCTAACTCGTCTAACCCATGCTAGTGTGGAGAAATGGATGTAAAATGATGATGATGATGAAGATGATGATATATATCATCATCATCATCATCATCAACGTTTTACGTCCATTCTTCCACGCTAGCATGGGTTAGACGGGTTGTCCTGTTGTGGACAATGGCAGGTTAGGAACTGATTTTTGGCTTGATTTCTACAGCTGGATGCCCTTCCTAACACCAACCTCATTTACAGTGAGTACTGGGTGCTTTTTTGCCGTGGCACCTCCACGACCACTTTGCAGTGGAATGATAGGGACCCCAGTCCTATCAACTCATTTCTACAGCTGAGTAAACTGGAGCAATGTGAAATAAAGTGTCTTGTTCAAGGAAACAACACATTACCCGGTCCGAGGTGACAATTGTTTCATTAATCAGCTCAATGTAAGATCATGATGACCGGGAACCGAGTCTGCATCAACAGCTCATTAGATATTGTTACACACCTACCTACAATGATATATATATATACACACACACACACACACACACACACACACACACCATTGTTATATTTTGTTGGGTTTTGTTATTTAATATGAAATTTTAAACCCGTCAAGACAGTATTTCTAATGAAATACACTCTATTTCAATTAATTAATGAAGAATGTTAAGGGATTTATTGAAATTATTAATTATTTAAAGGAAAATGATATTAGAAGATTTAAATTTAAATATGAACCTTTTAAAATGGGTGGTTTTGTTTCATGGAACCAGGTGTGGTTTTGGCCAGGTTGGATGAAGAGAGTCAAATATATTCATTATATTATAATTGATGTACTCTCGGGTCTCAAATAATTCCCTCCCATACACACTTATTAATTTTTCAGATCCCCTCCGCCTGCTCTTATTCCACCTCACCCTCTGCTTATTAAATTTTGCTAACCTATCTCCCGGCGAAATCTATTTTAAGTGGTAGCATTCCTGCGACAATTAATTTTCTTTAGACATTAAAAAACATTATTCATTACAAAAAAGTACATTACTAAAAATCCCATATGTTATAAAATAAATAGGATGAGTTGGGGTCTCAATCATCACCATCATCATCATTTTACGTCCGCTTTTCCCTGCTTGCAAGGGTGGGACGAGTCCTATTCAGCACAGCATCTCTCCTCTTGTCACGGTCCTTCGTCATATTCTCCGTAAGCTTCAGCGGTCTATGGTCTGCTCTCACCACTTCCGCCCATGTTTTTCGTGGTCTTCCTCTACTGCGTCTTCAATATGTAAACTAAATGACTAATTCTGGTTTTTAAAAAAATCAATGGAAACAATCTACAAAAATTATCAATTTTCAACCCAACCCCCCACCTCCACCCATCCTACTTATTCCAACCTCTCCCCCTCTTATTCCCACTCCCTATTATTTGGGACCCAAGTGTAGTGTTTCTCAGCATTTCATTATTATATGAATATTGTTAAACAGCTCAAGATTTTTCTTTCAGAGGAGCATGGAATGACAGAATTAGCTCGGATCATGATACGAGATTGTAAATATGATGTAAGTTGTAAGCTTTTTTAATTACTAGGATTTTTTCAACACACTGACGCTTATGTGTATATGTGTGTATGCATATATTTATATGTATGAGTATATAAATATAAATGCACAAACACAGACACACTTGCAAAAATACACACCCACAGTCATACATTTACACAAATACATATACATTCACACAAACTAACACATACATTCACACACACATACATTTACACAAACACATACATACACTCACACACAGCATAGCAAATGGAACGGCAGTTGCTGTTTTGCTATAGTTTTTTCATCATCCCCTTCCTTTTACACACATACATTCATACAAACATGCACACACACACATTGGGTGATGGACAGATAGAAGTCGCTCAAATTTATATATAGATCTGCTCACATTAACTTATAAATGTATCTGCTCACATTAACCTATAAATGTATCTGACCACCACTTTATCTCTCATGCCAAGTTATACAACAGTAATAGTAACCGTAGTAGTTGTAGTAGCAGTTGTAGTAGTAGTAGTTCCCTCCTCATGAATCTTCATCATCTACTTGGCTATACACAGAATCATAGGAGAAAGTATTCTCTGACAAGATAACAGTTATCATTGAAATATTTTTATTTGGACAGACGGAGGAGTATTTAAAAGATTTCTGTGACTGGATGCCCTTCCTATCAGCAACCAGTTTACAGCATGCACTGGGTGCATTTATCATGTAGATCACCAACACTAAGGAGGTTGTCAGACCTTGAAAAAATCAGCTGTATTCAGACCTGGAGCAAGGATAGGGTCTACTAGGTTTAAAATGCTCAAGACATAGTGTGTGTCACTTTGGTACCTCTATGACTCCAGCTGGAGTTAAGAAACTATTGCATGGCCTGGGATGATATGGGTTGAAGTTGAAAATAAAGTTTCTCCCAAGCTGATAGGTTCATCAGGCTGGTGTCTATCTTGGTTTCATCGGTGTTGAGTGACTGAGAGTACAAGACTCCCATCTGGATAAAAGCAATGTGAAATGAAGTGTTTTGCTCAAAGAATACAATATACCACCTGCTCTAGGAATTGAACCCACAATCATATAATCATAAGTCCCAACACCCTAACCACTTGGCTATGTGCCTTCACATAATGATATGTGTAGGTCATTGTAATATTGACCATTATCATCATACTATCGTTAAATGTTTACTGTTTAATTAGCTGGAATTTATGACTACTTTTCAAAGGTTCTTGCATAACATTATGAAGGAAAGTTTTGATTTGAATATAGGTGATGTAAAATAAGAGATTTTATATCATAGAATCATAGGCACTCTCAGGCAGGTTGGTATTAAAAGGGTTAATGTGATGCAGTCATATTACATTTTTGTACTTTCTTTAAGAATGTCTTGTTAATGCAGTACTGAATATTAATTACATTTCGGTGTCTCTTTCAGATTGATGAAATTTGCCAGTGTTGGAATTGTTATTACATGTCAAACTCTAAACCTACAAATTGGTTTTGTAAGCCATGTGTGAGTATTTTCATTCTTAGATTCTTAATAATGTGTGAAATGTATAGGTCAGTAGTTCCATGGAAGTGTCTGGGGTTCTGCGAAAAAAGTAGAGGAGTATATTTATATTACAACCATATAACAGTATTAGAATGTGGGATTCTCTCAAAAGTTTCTGAACCAAAATGTGTTCTGTGTTTGAAAAAGCTTGGGAAAACCTGGTATAGGTAGATGTTTGGTGTTGTTCCAACAACTCTTCTTTTCTGACTCGAAACTTTAAAACTGAATATTGTCTATGATAACACTCCTCAGTTTTAGTGTTCCCACCATCTGATGGTGTCACAATAAAATGCACTCAATACACTCTTTAAAGGGGCTGGTGATAGGAATGGCATGATTTCATGCTTGTTTTCCCTGCTAGTGGAGGCATGTGGCCTAATGGTAAGGGTGTTGGACTTATGATCATAATATTGTGGGTTTGATTCCTGGGCTGGGTTGCATGTATAATAAAATTCTTCATTTCATGAAAATGAGTACCAGCAATAGCTGGGGGTTTAACCCTGCGATTGGCTAGTGTCCTGTCCAGTGGCGGCCTAACAAGCCTTCTGGCTTAAGACAGACTTTAGACTTAGATTTCCCTGCTAGCAAAGATTGGACAGATCTTCACAGACCAAGTCAGTACTGAAGTAGAGCTACAGAGCTTTTAGGTGAGGGTGGGGCTGCATTTTGCATACATACATTCTGCACTCTATAAAGTGCCTAGATGGGCCAGGCGACCTTCATATTGCTTACATACGATCCCACACACCACCGAGGGCATTTTATTAGGGAGGTTGTCTAGTCTTTGACACAGCTGAAAAGTCCTCCCGACCCCTTGTGTGTGCGTTGTATGTCTTGCATTCTTGCAGTAAAGGTCACTGTTTAACACCATGTAAAGGTGGCTCCAAGTAGTCTAGACATGCGAAGGTAAAAGATATTGCATACCTTGATATTACATAAGATATTAGCTTAATGATGGTAAATGATATTATATACCTTGGTCATTATATAAGATAACTTTGATAACTTTCGGCCAGTATTGCCCCAGGCCATGTCTAACTTAATAGCTTCACCTGGCGAAGTCTTTAAAATCAGGATTTGGGCACCATGGCCCACTCAAGTAGAGAGTTATTGTTTACGGAGGCATATCCAGGTGTAGGAGGCTTATCCGGGACTTCTTGAACTTGATGGGGTCTGTTTCTATTTTAATGTGTTTTTGTGTAATGTTAAAGAGAGCGGGTCCAATTGAGGTGAAATAATTGTGCTGTATTGTTGTTATGAGATGAGAGTGAGATTTTTGTCGTGGGCGGATAGCACGGAGCCCAAGCGTTGGGTTTACATTAAAGATGATGCCAACATCATTTGGGCAGAGCTGATGGAATATTTTCATCTATCTTTTTTGTAATTTATCTTTGGGGTGCTTCAACTTTCATGATACTTTGTTTCGTGTGGGGTGACCACAGTGGACAACAGTATTCAAAGTGGGGTCGGGCAAAAGTGGAGAAGAGAAGGATAACATTGTGGATATCTCTCGACTGGAAGGTTCTGAAAATCCAGGAACACATTTTGCGGGCCATGTCAACTTTGCTGTTTATATGAGTGGCCCAGCTTATGTTGTTGTCCACAATTACTCCCAAGTCGCTGATGTTGTTGGATGCCATGAGAGTTTCACCTGAAGGAAGAGAGTTTGGTATTTTCAGGGCATCCTTTTTTCCAAAGTGGATTAACTGAAACTTATCCTCATTCAACAGCATATTGTTCATTTTTGCCCATTGGATAACAGCCAGTAGGTCTGAATGAAGGCAAGTCCGGTCACCCACCCCATTGATGATCCTTTGGAGCTTAGAATCATCTGCGAAGATTCTTATGTTGCTGTGCTTGATGATGTCAGTAATGTCATTAATGTAGATGATGAAAAGAAGTGGGCCCAACACAGTGCCTTGTGGGACGCCACTGCTGACTTTGGCAGGGCTTGATTTTACTCCTTCGACTACAACATGTTGGGTTCTGTCTGTCAGGAAACATTTGATCATCATGTGTAGGTAAATGATATTAGATACCTTGGTCATTACATGAGATATCATCATGTGTAGGTAAATGCTATTAGATACTTTGGTCATTACATGAGATATCATCATGTGTAGGTAAATAATATTAGATACCTTGGTCATTACATGAGATATCATCATGTGTAGGTAAATGATATTAGATACCTTGGTCATTACATGAGATATCATCATGTGTAGGTAAATGATATTAGATACCTTGGTCATTACATGAGATATCATCATGTGTAGGTAAATGATATTAGATACCTTGGTCATTACATGAGATATCATCATGTGTAGGTAAATGATATTAGATACTTTGGTCATTACATGAGATATCATCATGTGTAGGTAAATGATATTAGATACTTTGGTCATTACATGAGATATTGTCATGTGTAGATAAATGATATTAGATACCTTGGTCATTACATGAGATATTGTCATGTGTAGGTAAATGATATCAGATACCTTGGTCATTACATGAGATATTGTCATGTGTAGGTAAATGATATCAGATACCTTGGTCATTACATAAGATATCATCATGTGTAGGTAAATGATATTAGATACCTTGGTCATTACATGAGATATCATCATGTGTAGGTAAATGATATTAGCTACCTTGGTCATTACATAAGATATCGTCATGTGTAGATAAATGATGTTAGATACCTTGGTCATTACATAAGATATCGTCATGTGTAGATAAATGATGTTAGATACCTTGGTCATTACATGAGATATCGTCATGTGTAGGTAAATGATATTAGATACCTTGGTCATTACATGAGATATCATCATGTGTAGGTAAATGATATTAGATACCTTGGTCATTACATGAGATATCGTCATGTGTAGATAAATGATATTAGCTACCTTGGTCATTACATGAGATATCGTCATGTGTAGGTAAATGATATTAGCTACCTTGGTCATTACATGAGATATCGTCATGTGTAGATAAATGATATTAGATACCTTGGTCATTACATGAGATATCATCATGTGTAGATAAATGATGTTAGATACCTTGGTCATTACATAAGATATCGTCATGTGTAGATAAATGATGTTAGATACCTTGGTCATTACATGAGATATCGTCATGTGTAGATAAATGATATTAGCTACCTTGGTCATTACATGAGATATTGTCATGTGTAGGTAAATGATATTAGCTACCTTGGTCATTACATGAGATATCATCATGTGTAGGTAAATGATGTTAGATACCTTGGTCATTACATAAGATATCGTCATAATGACAGAAATCTGAAATCCAATACAAAATCTTACAATGATTGTTTTGTATTAAAACACAACCTGATGAAGGTGATTTTTGATAGGTTATCATTATGAGTATATTGCATGGATGGCTAAAATATTGTTATTAAATGAATGGTTTAAACACTGGTTATTAAATGGATGGTTTAAACACTGATTACTGAATGGATGGCTAAAATATTGTTACTGAATGGATGGTTTAAACATTGATTAGTGAATGGATGATTTAAATATTAGTTTCTGAATAAATGTATGGTTGGTGATTGGGAGGTGATCCAGCCATAGAAAGCTTGTCAACAGAAGGCTCGAGAGAACTTCAATTGTGTCAAAGACATGACAACCTCCCTAATGTTGGTGATCTATATGATAAATGCATCCAGTACATTCTGTAAAATGGTTGGTGATAGGAAGGACTTCCAGCTGCAGAAAACCTGCCAAACAATGGGTCGGAGAAATTTTTCAGCTATGTCAAAGAAAAGACAGCCAACTTAGTGCAGGTGCCATGATAAAATGCATTTGGTAGTGTGTGAAAACATATGTAAGTGAGATGTAGGCCTCTGTTTCATCTGAAAGGTCAGTAGCTCTGCTTGAATACTGACATGGTCTGTGAAGACCCATCTAACCCTTGCTAACAGGGAAGACAAGCATTAAATGATGATAAATGCACTTGTTAGATTTCTAGACTTACAATACTTCTTTTTGATGTTTCAGAAACCACCCCATGAACTTGTTTACGCAAAACTGAAAGGCTTTAGCTATTGGCCTGCCAAAGTCATTCGGGTAACGGAAGATTGTAAACATGACGTCCGCTTTTTTGGGGGTTACCATCAAAGGTAAGAGCATTGTTGTTGTTTAGCCCCAGTTTAACTGCTAATCAAGCAGACCTATAATCAGAGGGGTTCCATGTCAGCCCTAATCAAGTTGTCTTATAATCAAAGTTGTTCCAGCCATGACAAGCCCATCTTTTTTTAATATGCTGGTATATATGACTACAACACTATCCAATGTGTCTTTCCTTTCCTTGTGATTGAAGGAAGATTTTGCTGTTATTTCTAGCAGGTGGATCAATCATAGTGCTCCCTTGTGGGTTTGAAGGTGAGAATGTCAGTGCTTTACATGTCTATATGTATCCAGTGTTCTAACGACTCTGTCATTTTGCCACCAATATAATTGTTTCTACTTTTGGCACAAGGCTAGCAATTACCCAGTGTATTACTGGTACTTTATTTTATCGACCCCGTAAGGATGAAAGGCAAAGTTAACCTCGGCGGCATTTGAACTCAGAATGGAAAGGGCCGTAACTCTTTGCGTCAAAGCATGGCGTCCGACCCTCTACCGATACTGCCAATCCACCATAATGTTGGTATGCTTAGTCAGTTAAATTTAATTTGGGTTTCCTCCCCTTAAAACAGTTTTTATTTATATTCTTTTATTTTCTTTAGCAAAAAAAAAAGGATTCTTGTATCTTAGTGTGTGAGTGTGCATATATAAAAAGATTGTTAAAATAAGTATCATATTAGAAAATATAAGTACTGGGATCGATATGGTCAGCTAAATCCCTTTAACCCTTTAGCATTTATATATACTATTGTACTTTTGTGATAAAGAACTTACATAATTATCTCACATAATATCAAATCTATGAGATTTTGATGTTAATTATTTGGAGAACAATACCTTAACATCAGTATGAGTGGCCAGTTACGGTCGGTTTGAACGGAAAGAGGTGAGAGAATTCTGTCTGGATACGGTCAGTTTAAATGCTAAAGGGTTAATGGCAGTGTCCCGACATAGGCAGTCTAATGACTGAAACCTATGAATATGTATACAAACAAAATTATGTATCATCCATTTACTCTATTTCTATTTCTAGGGCTTTGATCCAACGAGAATATATTAAACCCATTTCTGTGAATATTAAGACTGTGACAGCCAAACGAACCCAAGGTAAGTGTAGGAAAATGTAAAAGAGGGAGAGGAAGAAATAAACAAAAGGTTTAACATTGTGTGGACTAACCCAGCAGTATAACGGGGTTGGGGGGCACTTTTAGGTCTGTTGTGGTGGTATGAGGAAGTGGTGGTGGTATGGGAGGGGAGAACTCAAGGGCTGGTTGGAACACTCTTTAACTATGCCACTGGATTAACACACAACCCTTACACTCCCCATCCTGATGGAGCTGTATGGGCACTGTCCTGACACACAATATGTCTTGAGCATTTAAAATCTGACAGAGCCCATCCTTCTCCAGGTCTGAAAACAGCTGATTTCTTCCAGTGAAGGAGACAGAGAGATATAGAGGAAGAATTAGCCTCAGTACTGGATTAGTATTTAATGACCTCAAAAGGATGAAGTTACCCTCAGCAGGATTTGAACTGAGAGTGTAGTAAGCTGCAACAAATATAGGAATTTTTTATCCAATGCCCTAACCACTCTGTCAATTCACAGCCTTATCTTTCAGACTAACTAATGAAAAACTCCTCTGCATTTGTGGTGTTTCTGTTACAGGGTTTATAAAAGCCTGTGAAGAGCTGAATCTACATTGCCAGTTGCTAGAAGAACAGGTGGATGAAAGCAGCAACAATGGAGACAGTGATATAGAAAACATGGAGGAAGAAGAGGATGAAGAAAATGACGAGGATGAAGATGAGGATGATGATGAGGAGGATGACGAAGAAGCAGATGATGAAACAGAAACCCGTGAAGTCACTTCAACTAGTGTTGCACCACACAAAAATACATCTAAGCTGAAAACAAAGGTAATGGATATATTTTCTTTAACCCTTTAGCATTCAAACTGGTCGTATCTAGCCAGAATTCTCTCACCTCTTTCTGTTCAAACTGACCATAACTGACCACTCATACTTATGTTAAGGTATTGTTCTCAAAATAAATAATATCAAAATTTCATAGAGTCGATATTATGTGCGATAAAGCCTTTACCGTGACAATGCAATACTAAATATAAAGTAATGTAAATACTAAAGGGTTAACTCTTTATATCCTGCAATCATTTAGCAGAGAATATCTAAAAATGGGCTTGTTCATTTAAATGTTTATAGTACCTTTACAAGTGGTGAGATTGTTGTGAAATTTTGCAGTAAACTAAAGACCTCAAAATTTTTATGTGATACAGTCATAGTGTTGTTTTGTACATTTCAAGAATATCTTACTAATGCTGTTTCATGAGGTTCAGGATGTTAAGAGTTAACATGCTATAATGATTTAGCTGAAAATATCAAAAACAGGTTTATTAACTTAAATGTTCACAGTATCTTTAGTATGTGAAGGCACATGGCTTAGTGGTTAGAGCTCTGGGTTTGCCATTGTGAGGTTGTAAATTCAATTCACGAACCAGGAGATGCGTTGTGTCCTTGAGCAAGACATTTTATTTCATGTTGTTTCAGTTTACTCAGCTGTAGAAATGAGTTGTGATGTCACTGGTGCCAAGTTGTATTGGCCATTGCCTTGCCCTTGGACAACATTGGTGGTGTGCAGAGGGGAGACTGGTATGCATGGACAAAAGCTGGTCTTCCACAAACAGCCTTTCCTAGACTTATGCCTTTGAGGGGAACTTTCTAGGTGCAAATCCCAAGGTTATTTATAACTGAAGGGGATCTTTAGCCTAGTATCTTTACTAGCGTATAGATTGTTGTGGAAATTTGTTGTATTAGAATTAAAACATTGTTAAAAGAGCTAATCTTTGCATTTTTTTTCAGCAACAAGTAGACATTGAGTGATACCACTTCACAGTTTTACTGTGTTTTTTATTTTTATAATAGATACTGACCCCAGAAAATGTGAATGTTGTCTCTTCAAGTGTAGATAAGATATCAACCAGTCCTGCACCTCGTCCTTCAAAGGTTTCCTATAAGCATACTGCTTGTCAAGCAGTTCCAACTGTGGTGAGTGACTGCTTCTATTATCTCTACATCACACACACATATATATGTCAACCATGATAATGTCATGTATTTTGTATTTGTATGTTTTATATATATATATATAGGTCCTTGTAAGTAGATGAGAAAACAGAACCCAGATCCACTCAGGGAAATGGCCTTGCTCAGTATGTAGGAAAGGTGTAGGTAGGAACTCCATTCTCTGCCCCAAATGCAAACAATGGGTACACAAGAGATGTAGCGGGATCTCAGGAAGCTTAATTAAGAATGTAGGCTTCACATGCAGCAGCTGTACTGGGGCAGCAAGCAGCAAACAGCCACAGGAAACAAGTACCACCAAACTCTGAGAGGGCTCTGTAGAGACAGTAGACAGCTTCTGCTATCTAGGTGACCGAATTAGCAGCGGAGGTGGGTGTTCAGAAAGTACAATAACTAGGGTAAGAACGGGATGGAAGAAGTTCAGGGAACTACTACCACTGCTAGCTGCAAAAGGCTTCTCCCTCAAAATGAAAGCAGACTGTATGATGCGTATATCCGAACAGCAATGTTACATGGTAGTGAGACCTGAGCGCTGAATGTGGAAGACTTACGTAGATTAGAGAGAAACGAAGCCTGCATGCTCCGAAGGATATGTATAGTAATATACGCGAACGACAAAGCATAAATGAATTTAGTGAGAGGCTGAGTATAAGAGGAATCAAATGTTGTGTGCAGGAGAGGCGGTTGCATTCGTATAGACATGTGATGCGTATGAAGGATGACAGCTGCATAAAACGGCGCAGAGCACTAGAAGTCGATGGAAACCGCGGAGTGGGGAGACCCAAGATGACCTGGAATGTGGTTACCCAATTACACCTCAAGATGACCTTACCCAATTACACCTCTCAAAGGCGATGGATGACACACGACCGTGACCTTTGGCATCACGCAGTAATACAGAGTACCCGACCTCCCATGGGTACAAGCTGAAGCATATAGACAATATGCCCCCACTGCAAGGTGGTCGTGGAGGTGTCACGGCAAAAAAGCACCCAGCCCACACTGTAAAGTGGACGTGTAGGCGCCACGAAAAAGCACCCAGCACTCACTGTAAATGAGGTTGGTGTTAGGAAGGGCATCCAGCTGTAGAAATCAAGCCAAAATCAGTTCCTGTATGAGCAAGGCATGGTCAGCTGACCAGACACTGCCCACAACAGGACAACCCGTTTAACCCATGCTAGCGTGAAAGAACGGACGTAAAACGGTGATGATGATGATGATGATGATGATATATATATATATATATATATATATATATATATATATATATATATATATATATATATATATATATAAACTCTTTAAGATTTAAGAACACAAAAATACACACTGTATTTCCTATCTCAGTCATGTTTCTACAATTAGAAGTCTGTTTACCAATCACAAGGTCCTGGGTTTGTCCCTGAAAATAGTTATGTCTTAAAAGTTACACATGCATTTAATCCTGTATGTCATTTGTACATCTATGCTGAACATTTATATAATTATATTCTAAAAATCAATTATTATTACAGTAATGCACTGGGTAATTGCTGGCCTTGTGCCAAAAGTAGAAACAATTATTAATAAAGTTTTATTTTTAATTTCTCCCACATGTCAGTAGACAACATAAACTATGGGGTGTCTCTTATGCAAAGCATTAATTTATCAAAATGTAAATCTCGCAGTTTGTGTGATTGTTCACATATCCAGCAATCCTTGTATATATTTAATTTTGACTCCCAAAATAAAATATATTCAACACTATTGTCATCAATATTGACAGCTTATATATATATATATATATAGTTCAAGAAATGACAAGACAAACACTAGAGATGCAACAACACAAAGTCTTATTAGTTGCATGCGTAGAAGAAAGTTTGGTGTTTCGGACATATATTAATGGGCCTGTATAGTCAGTAATGATGGCAGTAATGGGTTTTGGATGGTCGATTTGTAAAGAGGAGAGAGAGATGCCTGCTTAGGTCACCACAATAAAACGACAACAAATAATTCCAGTGTCTTCTTTATATTCTTAATAAAAGAAAATAAATTCTGTAAGCTAGAATCATTAAACAGTCCATCTGTAGATATTGATATTTCCACCTTAATTGGCATCTTCAGTACAGATGTAGTCCAGAGAAAATCGAGGGATTGAAATGTTTATAAGAATAGCTAAAAAGAAAAGAAAAGAAAAGAAAAGGTTTTAAAGAAATATATACACACACAAACTCCCTAGTATTGGTACCACAATAACATTCAGAAGACAGCGGGACATAAGCAAGATGCAGGCCCCTGGCCCATCTGAGAGTTTAGTAGCTCTGCTTGAGTATTGATTCGGTCAGTGAAAACCCATCCAACCTTTGCTAGCAAGGAAAACAGACATTAAATGGTGATAAACTCTCTCCAATGGTAACTATGCCCACATGGTCTTCAGTGGCATTACTCATAATCCACTACTGGAAGATGTTGAAGGGATGTTGAATAGGAGATATCTCATTGCATGTGGTGGTGGTGGTGGTGGTGGTCTTAGAACAAAACAATTCTATATTGCTTCAGTTTACCTAGCTGTAGAGGAAGTCTTCAAATGAAATCTACTCATGATAGACTAATACATAGTTGTTTTTGTACTTTTTTTTTTCAATCAAAGAATCTCTTATTTTATTTTGTTATCTGTTATACATAAACGTATTATGCCAACTATATTTCACTGACAGAAGTTATACAATGATGGAAATATTTAAAAAAAAAAGATAAAAACAAAATTAAGTAATGAAAAATAATGGGGTGAAAGACATATTTGGCTGTATAGGAAAGAAAAGGAACTATAAATGCCATGAGAAGAAAGGGAGGGTAAGACCAAGGACTATGAGGCAACAGAAGAAAGAAAGGGGAAAAGGAGGGTTAGGGTTTAGCCTTTACACCTAAGTCAGAGCGGTGTCTAGATAGCATGTGAATTTGGAAGGGAGCTAACTCTTTGTAACTTGAAACTAATATAAAATATTACATTCAAATTTTTTCTTCATGATTTTAACTACATTGAAGCTGAAAGCCAGAGGAAGATAAGGGAAATGTCAAAATTTCATAACTATAACAAAAATTTATCTGGAAATTTAAATTAAGAAATGAATCTGCTAGTCCTTTTTTCTTTACCACATGGATTTTTAGTACCTTAATGTTTAAGCTTTTTGATACCAACTTGAAATTGTCCCTTTTTCATCTAAAATTGTTCATACATCATCATCATCATCATCAACGTTTAACGTCCGTGTTCCACGCTTGCATGGGTTTGGACGGGGGTAGTCCCACTTGAGGCAAGAGTGATTGTCTTGCTCGCATAGGACTGTCTGGCAGGTTTTCTACAGTTGGATGCCCTTCCTAACACCAACCACATTTACAGTGTGGGTCTGGGAGGTTTTTACCGTGTTGCCTACACGGCCACATTACAGCGTGGACTGTGTGTTTTTTTGTCGTGACACCTACACGATCTCATTTGTTTCGGCCCGGATGGCGCGGCACCAACATAACTTTACATAGGACGGGGTGGTGTGGATGGGGTGGGGGTGGTGGTGGTGGGACGGGGTGTATTTTGTTAGAGATGCCTACTGGCAAGGCGGGTCTTCTCTGTTACTGAGTACCGCCAAAGGTCTCGGTCCAGTGACATTGTCTTGGAGAGGTGTAAGTGTGTGAGGTCGGAGTTTATCAGCTCGTCCCAGGTTTTTCTAGGTCTGCCTATTCCGTGGCTACCGTCTATCTTTATTGCCCTGCACTTTGTTATACAGCTATCGACTTTCATGCGCATCACGTGTCCATACCAACGTAGCCTTCTCTCGAGTAAACAACATCTGATCCCTCTTATCTCTAATTTTTTCCTTAGTTCGTTTATGCTTTGCCGTTCACGTATATTACTGTTACACATCCAGCGGAGCATGCAAGCTTCGTTCCTCTCTAGTCTGCGTATATCCTCTGCACACAATGCCCAGGTCTCACTGCCATGCAACATTGCTGTTCGTATGCAGGCATCGTACAACCTGCCTTTCATTTTTAGGGAGAACCCTTTAGCAGCTAATAGTGGTATAAGCTCTCTGAACTTTTTCCAACCAGTTCTGACTCTAGCTACAGTACTTTCAGAGCACCCTCCCCCACTGCTGATTTTATCGCCCAGGTAACGGAAGCTGTCCACTATGTCTATAGAACCCTCTGCGCAATTGAAAGAGCTAGTATTGTGTGGGCACTTGCTGCTACCTATTGCACCAGAACACCGGCCACATGTAAAATCTATGTTCTTAGTTAGCTTACCTGTGAACCCACTACATCTTTTATGCACCCATACTTTGCATTTAGGACACAAAATGGAGTTTCTACCTACGCCTTTCCTACACACCGAGCACGACCATTTCCCAGAAGGGACCGCCGCCTTGTTTTCTTTCCTACAAACTAGAACTTTGGTCTTAGCCAGGTTAATTTTAAGTCCTTTTGACTCTAGGCCGTGCTTCCATGTTTGGAATTTCTTCTCTAGCTCGGCCATTGATTCCGCTATGAGTGTCAGGTCGTCTGCGTATAGGAGTTCCCATGGGCAGCCTGTCTTGAACTCCTCTGTTATAGCCTGAAGGGCAATAATAAATAGTAGGGGGCTGAGAACAGAGCCCTGATGGACGCCAACTTTTACGCTAAACTCTTCACTATATTCGTTGTTAATTCTAACCTTGCTGACTGTTTCTTTATACATGGCTTGTATAGCCCTCACAAGCCATTCGTCAACGCCTAGTTTTCTAAGAGCCCACCAGATAATGGAGCGGGGGACTCTGTCGAAGGCTTTCTCCAAGTCGACAAAAGCTAAGTAGAGGGGTTTACCTTTAGCTAGGTACTTCTCCTGTAGTTGTCGTACTATGAAAAGAGCGTCTGTGGTACTTTTGCCTGACACAAACCCGAACTGCATTTCATCTAGGTCAATTCTCTCTCTGATTAGTTGCGCTATTACTTTTTCTGTGACCTTCATGACCTGGTCGATTAATTTAATGCCTCTATAGTTACTCCTATCTAGGGCGTCTCCTTTACCCTTATAACAGTTAACGATGATGCTGCTATGCCAGTCCTTCGGAACAACCCCATTCTGTACGACTTGGTTAACTATGCGGGTGACCATGGTGTGTCCCACCGTGCCAGATGCCTTCAGCATCTCAGCAACTATTTCCGAAGGCCCAGCCGCCTTACCTGTCTTCATATCCTTGATTGCCTTACTTATTATACTCCCCTCGACTAACACTGCTGGTCCCTCTATTGGGTCGACGTGGGGGAGACTGTCTTTCTCCCATTTATTCTCCTCATTTAGTAGCCTTTCATAGTGACACTTCCAAGCTGCCTTCTTATCAGTGTCGGTGATGGCAAGTATGCCATCATCGTTAAGTACACACTTCTCCCCGACAATATCACGGTTTTCCTTGACGCATTGCCTAGCAATCCTGAACACCTCACGTTTTTGGTCATCGCGTTGTAGGACATGCTTGAACTTTCTTTCCTCAGCTTCCCTTCTTGCTAAGTACACTTCTCTCCTAGCTTCCCTCCTGGCCACTTGATAGTCTACTCTACTTCCCCCATCCCGCCATACTTTCCAAGCCTGCTTTTTGGCCTTAATTGACTCCTCCACCTTACTGTTCCACCACCATGTTACTCTCCTCCTGCCTACAGGCCTGCTCCAGCCACAGACTTCGTCTGTGGCCAACAGCAGGTTTGCTTTCAGAAATTCCCACTGTCCCTCTATATTGTCCGACTCTAAGTGTTCTTCCTTACTGTCGAAAGCATCAAGTAATATGTTTTGAAATTTATTTTTGGCTGTGGGGTCCTTTAGCTTCCATATTTTTCTCCTGAGGATAGTCCTCTTCTGCTGTCGAGTACGTCTCGACCTGACTATGAGGTCGCTAATTATCAGTCTATGTTGGGAGGTGCATTCTTCATGGGGGAGGGATTTAGTGTTTACAACAGACACTCTGTCACGTCTTCTGGTAAGGATATAATCTACCTGGCTTGTGTGTTCCCCGGATCTATAGGTGATCAGGTGATTGTCACGTTTTTTGAAGTTAGTGTTACAGATAGTTAGGTTATTTGCATCACAGAATTCCAGGATTCTGGAGCCTTCCTCATTTCTAGTACCAAACCCATAGCCTCCATGGATTTCGTCGTAGCCGTCACAATGTTGCCCAACGTGACCATTTAGGTCGCCTGCAATAATTATATAGTCACTGTCAGATATTTGGGAGGTAGTGAGCATCAGTGTCTCATAGAATCTGTCTTTTATAGTGCCGGGCAGTCCGGATTGGGGTGCATACGCAGATATTACTGTCACCGTAGTTCTATTGAGGACAAGTCGTATTTTAATTATTCTGTCGTTCACTCTATTTACGTCTATTATCTTATCCGCCCACTTTTCTGCTACCATGATTCCTACTCCACCCAGCCCATCGTCGTTTCCCACCCAGAAAAGCTTATAACATCGTTTTTTACCCTCAATGAATCTAGCAGACCCACCCCTCCACCTGGTCTCTTGAATACAACAAACATCGACCTCCTTACGTTCAAGCATTTCTACAACCTCGTTAGCGCGCCCCTTTAGGGTGCCTACATTTATGGTACCAACTCTGAAGTTTTGGATCGCGTTTGGAGGGTGGGGGTGGTGTGGGGCGGGGGGAGATGGGGTTATGTTAGCCATCCGCGGGCGAAACAAAGAAGAGTGCTCGCATTCTCATACATATCTAAAAATCTCTCAACGTAATTTTCTGTAAGAAAATTTTGATAAGTAATGTTCCAAACATCAGCTCAATAATTAAAAAAATTAATCATTTTACTAAATCCCCACCAAATGTTTGATTATTTTCAAAATTATTTGAAAACTATAGGCTTTCTCTTTTATAAAAAATATGGTAACGAAAGGTTTAAGTATATGAATCATAAGTCTTGATGATGGTGATAATAATTGTTTCTACTTTTGGCACAAGGCCAGCAATTATCTCAGTTCATTACTAGTGCTTTATTTTATCGATCCTGTAAGGATGAAAAGCAAAGTTAACCTCGGCAGGATTTGAACTCAGACCATAAAGGGGCGTAACTCTATGCTGCAAAGCATGACGTCCGACCTTCTACCGATACTGCCAATCTGCTTCTTCTTTGTCAGAGGAAACTAGCTGATGCTTCCTTTCACCTCTAACAACTCCTCCACAATCTCATTTGTCTTACATGTCTAGGTGCCAACATTAATAGTGGCAGCTCTTAATGTGTGTGTATTAGTGTTTATGTGTGAGAGAGGTTTTCTAAAAGTACATAGGTATTAATTATGTGTATATACATGTGTGAATGTAATAGAATTATATGTGGTTTCAGCTAAAGCAACTATAGTTATCACAAATTTATCTCCTGAATATTGCAGGTTAATAAGTTTGTACAGAGTGATGCCAGTAAGAAAAGTTGCAACTGCAAAGATGAATTCTCCAATTTGTTTGAGGACTACAAAAGGAAAACTGAAGCTGAACAGAAGAAAGATATTGAGCAAGCAGAGAAAAGAGTGTCTGATCGGGTAATGTTTTGGGATTTTTAATATGTTTTAGATATATATGGTTTTATGAGAATATATTTGATCCAAAGGAATTAAGGCAGGAAATTGTTCACTGTGATTCTTCTGCTAGTAATAGTAGAGAATAAAATTATATAAGCCTTAAAGGAACTTTTAACAAGTATCACACATAACAAACTAACTCCTTCTAAAACACATCAATGATGATAGCTCCATTAAACATATATTAGGTTATTAAAAGAAAAAAAAATGACACACACACATACATATGGAAATCCCAGTGCAAAGAAGCCACAGTAAAGGACAACTAAGAAAGACCTGGGCAGAGGTTGTGAGAGCTGACCTCAAATCGCTAAGACTGACTGGAGAAATATTGTGCTGAGAACTCACCAAACCTATACAAGCATAGAAAATGGATGTAAAAATTATGATGATTATATATATATAAAGAGAGAGAGAGAGAAAAGTCATATCCTGCCATCTTTAAAATTGAGGAATACATAAAATAATGTACACCTAGATACCCTTAAAAAGATGGGATTGTCACACATGGAAATCCTTTGATGAAATAGACTGGAGATAAACAACAACAACAATAAAATGATAAACTATGATAAAAACTAAGGATAAATTTCAAAATGTAGACACTAAAACAAATATTATATCAAAATATTTCAACAAATTACAGTGAAATGGTTACGGAACAGTATGTGTTCTTTGAACTTTCTCAGAAGCATCCAAAGAGTTAAGTAGGCTGTTTCAAATCAGTTACAGTGGAACTGTGTCAGTGACCAGGTTACAAAGGGGTTTGATACATTTTGAAATAAATCTACTTCCCCAATCCCCATTCAACTCCCTCACCCGTGTCCCCAGTCCACACTGTAAAGTGGTTGTGTATCAAACTTACTTGTCCCCTCTAATATATATGTATGTGTATATAGGGTAGTTGTTGAAGGTGAGTAGATTGGCTGGAGCAATAACAGTCTTATTTATGTATATATATATAGAGAGAGAGATGTTGTGGAACTTGTAAGCAAGATCTATTAGAGAGAAACAGAGAATGTAGAGATGTGATGAAGTAAGAATCTGGTGTATTTCTTCGCAAAAAGAGAGAGAGAGAGAAAAAAAAGGGAGAGAGAGAGAGAGCAGCATTTAGGAGAGAGATAGAAACTAATAATCTGATGAATTTCCTTATGGTTCTTTTACAGCTCCAAAAGGAGTTTGAGATTGACAAACAACAAGCAGTTGCTCGAGCTGTGACAAATATGCAAAGAGAAATTGATCGAGTACGCCGACAGACTGCAGAGAAGATTAAGGAACAATATATGGAAGAGATGAAAAAGTTGTCTAAAAAACATAAGGAATATATTTCTTATGTAAAGAAAAAACAGTGGGTAAGTTGTGTGTTATAACAGTTGTATCCCAGGGTAAGTTGTATTTTATGGTAGTTATATCACTGGGTTGTGTGTTATAGTAGTTGTATCACTGGGTAAGTTGTATGTTATGGTAGATATATCACTGAGTTGTATGTTATGGCAGAATTATATATAGTCATTGTAGGAAGTTAGTATTATACTCAGACTCAGCTACATAGTTAAATTCTCTCAGCATAATTCAT
Organism: Eledone cirrhosa; assembly: GCA_964016885.1. Lineage (NCBI taxonomy): Eukaryota > Metazoa > Mollusca > Cephalopoda > Octopoda > Eledonidae > Eledone > Eledone cirrhosa. Next base: position 304,080,340 of record OZ024741.1, on the reverse strand, counting down.
ATCCTGTTTAGAATAGGTACATCTTGTCCCTGTGGATCATAAGAAGTAATTAAAAGATTGGTGTCAGGAAGGCATTTGGTTGTAAAACATTGTCTCAAAATGTCCTGTACAACCCATGCCAGCTTAGAAAAGTCAAAATAAAAGTGATGTCGATGACAGTGTTGATGACAACATTGACAATATTTTAAAGGTGCAGGATGCAGAGAAACTCTGGATATGATGTCATAAATGGTTATACTTTTTGAAAAAGGCATTAGCAAACTAAATGTAAATTGTCTATATAGAAAATCAAACTGCAACATCAGACATGATGGCAATATAGTTGTTATAATATGGGGTGATCATCTTAAAGTATCATATAAGGTTAATCAGATGCAATGGGATGTAGATGTTATGATGTGAGAATGACAACTTCAGGTAGTATATAGAATCAGATGTAATGAAATACAGATGTTATGATCTGTGACAGTCCTCTTCAGAAAGTATATAGAACGATTCAGATGTGACAAGGTTAAGGATGTTATGATGTGAGAAAACTTCAAGTAGTATGTAAGGTTAATCAGATGAAATGGGGATACAGATGTTATGATGTAGGATAGTCATCTTCAGTTAATATATTTGGTGAGTCAGATGTGATATGACATGATGGGATGTAAATGGCTAATCTTTTTGATACCAGCCCACTGAAGACTGCCTCTGCCAAAAGGTTCCTATTCAGCTTAAAATGTTCTAATACAATTTGATATAAGAACCTTTTGTTAAGTTGGGTTACAAATATTATCTTAATAATGTTAATACATCCTTCTAAATTCTTCATAAATTAATTCAAGTACATATGGTAACAAAAGGGCGTAACAAATTTTTTCAAACCTTAAAGAGGAGAGGGGTTAAAGACACTTTGGGCAGGGCCCAACTTAACTTTGTTAGTATAATAAAAACAATTACTTGCTATGATTAAATTACTGAACTACTAAGTTCAGATCTGAATTCAACCATTGTTGTGGCTCTCTACAGAGCTCGTATATATGCTTGTTTCAGTTTTCTCAATAAACAAAAGTCATGTTTTGCTCTTAAAACTAATGAATGATTTGTGATAGGAAGAACATCCAGTTATAAAATCTAATTTACTCAATCAAAAACCATCTTAATCATGTATCTATGAGAAGAATAAAAATAGATGTAAAACAGTGATAAATGAAATAACAGCTAGTTTTGGAACTTAAAGCAGTCCTATACATGTTGCTATTGAATTAGTTATGTTTTCATTTATTATTAAAACCTTTACTGCCTGTTTGTATGTATGTTTGAATGTCTATATGTATGTCTGTCTATGTATGTTTGAATGTCTGTCTGTATGTATGTTTGAATGCATATATGTATCTTTGTATATATGTTTGAATACCTGTATGTATGTACGTTTGTATATATATATGTATGTATATTTAAATGTCAATATGTATTTTAGAACGTATGTCTGTATGTTCCTCCTCCTCCCTCTCTAACTCAATCATTCCCCTATTTCAGTGTTTTTTCTGTGGAGAGGAAGCTATGTACCACTGCTGCTGGAATACAGCATATTGCAGCAAAACATGTCAAAAGGACCACTGGCAAAAAGAACACAAGAATGACTGTCGAAGACCTCGACCAAAACCAAACACTACACAGCAGCAGGAGCAGCAACAGATGGACAGTGACAGTGACAGTAGCGATGGCAACAATGGTAATCGTGCTCATGGTCATGGTAGCAGTAATTTCAGTTTTAGTGGCAATTCTGGTAGTAGAGAAGGCACCAGTGGTGGTGCTGGCAGCAGCTGTCAGAAAACCTTTTACTATTAGGCGCGTAATTTTGTGCTTAAACATTTAGAGTTAAAACAGCATCAACAACAACAAGTAATAGAAACATATTCTCCCTCAATTTTCAACCATCATATCAATATTGAAACATCCAACACAAAAGCTCTCTTATAACATTTTTTTCCCCATTCATTGGAGAACAAGATCATGAATACAATGATGATGATGATGATGATAATGACTACAATGAAGATAAAAAAATGATATATATATCAAATGTGACAGATTAAACATTCATCCATGCCCACCCTTGCTTTCATTTCATTATTGCTATGTTGTTGTTGTTGTTTTTTTTAATTTCTAGGTAATTTTCCATTCTATGTTTATCCTTACCTTGGAATTGAAGAATTTCAATAAAGAAGAATACAAGAAAAAAAACAAAACCTCTAAAAACCAAAGAATCTGATTACAAAATACCAAGGGATTGTTTGAAAAGTAAACTGAAAGCAGAGATAAACTAAAAGGAATAGACTTTTATGTGTGTGTATATATATGAAAAATCCGGGACCCCGACAGCTGAGCTCCTGCTGTTTCAACAGCTAAATCCAGACATATATATATATATATATATATGTATATACATGTATGGGCATATATATATATAATAAAAAGGACGATTTGTTATGTCTTCATTACATTTATTGAGTAGTGGAACGTGTTTCGCTATTGATCAGTTCATGGTTCGATCTGGCCCTCCATAGCGAAACGTGCATCACTACTCAATAAATGTAATGAAGACATAACAAATCGTACTTTTTATTATTATTATTACACTCTGCTTAGTACTACATCTGTATACCTACTGGAAACTACGCATCGAGTGCTCACCCTGGTGAACCTACAATAACTGGACGTTACAATTCCTAAATATGTGTGTGCACACACTTTTAAATGAATGTGTCCATCTCTCTCTTATTCTCTCTCTCTCTCTCTCTCTCTCTCTCTCTCTCTTACACACACACACACACTTTTTCTCTCTCTCTAGTTATATATATCGTTGTCATCATCATCATTTTCATATCTGCTTTTCCATGCCAACATGGGTTGCATGGGAATTTTTGAGGTAGTATTTTATGGAAAAATACCCTTCTTGATGCCAATCAATTTAGTGATTTAGTTTTCTCTTATAACATGCAGGGAAACAGTGTACCTGTTCTAAAAACCAGGATACATATGGATAAGATATGTGGGGGATATGTATGTGTGTGTGTATATATATATATATATATCATCATCATCATCATTTTACGTCTGCTTTTCCCTGCTTGCAAGGGTGGGACGGGAACTGATTCTGGCTTGATTTCTACAGCTAGATGCCCTTCCTAACACCAACCTCATTTACAGTGAGTGCTGATGCTTTTTTGCCGTGGCACCTCCACGACTACTTTGTAGTGGAATGATATGGATCCCAGTCCCTATCATTCCACTGCAAAGTGGTCGTGGAGGTGCCACGGCAAAAAAGCACCCATCACTCACTGTAAATGAGGTTGGTGTTAGGAAGGGCATCTAGCTGTAGAAATCAAGCCAGAATCAGTTCCCGTCCCACCCTTGCAAGCAGGGAAAAGCGGATGTAAAATAATGATGATATATATATATATATATATATATCCATATGTGGTTGACGGATGGGAAAAAAGAGCACTCAATACTGAAGTAGTGTTTTAATATTCATTTTATTAAGGCTATATAGTGAATCTTGTTACTTTTGAGTTTTCCCTGATGACCCTGTGATAAACAGGTGAAATTCAGAGTAACAAGACTTACGTAACTTTTTCAATCCCTTCATTTTACAACCATTTTGTATTCTCTAGCCTTCTTATATATAGTGCCAAGAGTTTTTGAAGAAATTGAGTGCTCTATGTCATGTACAGAGCCAAAGTATATTATCTAAATATGTTTTCAACACAAAACCATGGTACCGAAGGTTTCAAACTCCAACTAGCATATGTCCTATGTTATTTGGAGTTCAAAATCTTAGATAGCATGCATTTGTGTTGAAAACTTATTCATATATATATATATATTGTAGGTGGTTCAGTAAATTACTGGTGTTGGTACCAAAGCAAGCACTCTATGCACAGCAAAGTGTATATATTAGAAAAAAACGAAGTTTCGTTTACATATTTAAGATATTTATTATGTATCGACCTGTTATGCACATTTCACAGAGAATTGGCTCAAGGTCACCACTTTATAGATTGTAAAGTCTTGTTGGAAAAGGAATATATATATAAATCTTGCCATCAGAAGGGTTGGGAGGACGTTCAGTTGTGTCAAAGACATGACAACCCCCTCCTATGCATTCAGTGAAACATTGACCGTACATAAAGTGAGACACAGATCGCTGGTCTGCCTGCTTGGGAGATCAGTGGCTTTGCTTCAGTACTGTCTATGCAGACCTGCCCGACCATTGCTAGCAGGAAAAGCAGATGTTAAAATGACGATGATATATACATACATACATATATATTTTTTTTTTTGTTAATCATTTGAGCATCAAGAGAGTCGAAATGCTTAGAAAATGTAGAAAATCGGGTAAAATACCCCTGTAAATGGAAAACGTGGCCAGTAGCCACTACAGATATATATGAGTGTTGGCTGAAATATTCATAGGCTGAATATGAAGCAGTGATGCTAGACCTATGCAATTTTGTATGCATTAAATTTAACTTTTTATTAATAACTGCATTGTTTCTTTCCAGAGACAATGTTGAAAAATAAACCACATTTGGTCATTTCTTGAGAGTATGTTTTTCAGCTGACCCTGAATTATACACCTGCATATACATATATTTGGGTTTACAAAGGAAAGAATGCTTGATACCATTTAGAGAAATCTCTCTCTCTCTCTCTCTCTCCCTCTCCCACAAAGCTCTTATTAGAACATATGAACAGAGGGAGAAGAGTGTATTGTTTTATCTGATAATCCAAGTTAACCGATGGTAGGGGCTTGATATTGTATATGTGTACAATATTAGAATTACATACATATGTATACAATATTAGAACTATATACACTATATGACATAACTCTCTTGCACAGTAAACACAATTACAGAAAATCCTGTAACTATATATAAATATATATATTTTCTAAAATTATTCATGTTATATCATGTAAAAATAAAAAATGATTGATACAGCAAATTGTTATTTTTATTTACTCGCAGTAAATGGCAGTAAATAAGTTTTGAAGCTAATAACTAGTTTCAAAATTCTTGATACCACCCATAAATCTAGTTTACTTGGTAATAGCATTTTGAATTTTTACACCATGAATGTTTATTACTTGTATATATATAGAGTGAAATTTATATATAGAGATAAAGTAAGTAGAATTGAAGTCAGTGTTGCAGCATATGTACAAACTTTATTGACATATTGCAATTGTTTCAATATCGATCAGTTCAGGGTAATGACCAGGGCCCAACTCTTCTTCGATATCTCAGATATGCAAGTTTATATGTGCAAAGACACATCTAAAATGTTGACAGAGGTCCTGCCACTTGTAACTGCTGTAACTGTAGTTACACACCTAAATAATACACACACACACACCCATATATATATATATAACATTAATTTTTCCCTGCCATAGCAGAGTTTAGTCTTGCAGGCCCCATGACAAACTTCATATTTATCATGGCGTCCTTTTTGTGGCAATGTTTTATGGCTGGGTGTCCTTCCTTGCACCACCTCATTTAATCACATGCAGCGATACACACACACATATATATCATATATGGAGAAAAGCGGACGTAAAATGACGATGATGATATATATAAATATATGTCATCATGATTTTACATTTGTTTTCCATGCTAGAATAAGTTGAACACTTTGTCACTGTCAGAGACAAAACAGCTTGAATACCTTGGTCTTGTTCACCTCTTCCATATTTTGGTATGGTTTCTATAGCTGGATGCTCTTTTTTATATAAATACATGCACACATACACACCACACTTAAAGTATAGGTTGGTGTCAGAAAGGGTAAAAAGACATTGCAAAACTACCTCATAATGTCTGGTTCTTCCCATTCAAGCATAGAAAAGAAAATGTAAAAATAATGATCACACACACCTTTTGCTAATAGTGATAGTTTAAATCAAAATTTTGTCGACATAATGGCTTCTCAAAGCAGATTTGAGAACCAGCAGCATCAACAAGACTTCAAAGAAAATAGTTATTATTAATATCAAATATCATTTTGATTTTTTATACTATATTTCAGTCCCTTGCTCACTGTATGTTAGTGTATTTATTACACAAACCCATAGAACAAGCATATATATACTCTTTTACTCTTTTACCTATTCCAACCATCTGGCTGAGGCCATGCTGGGGCACTGCCCTTGAAAGGAAAAGGCTTACAGCACCTAGGTTTCCCAAGCAGTCACCCATCTAAGTACTTACTAGCCTTGACGTTGCTTAACTTTGGTGATTGGACGAAAACCAGTGTTTTCAGCGTATATATAATATATATATATATATATATATATATATATATACATGCTGAAAACACCGGTTTTATATATATATATATGTGTGTGTGGATGTCCAGTTTGGTCAGCATGCTTATAAGGGGCATGGTTATGTACAAAGTGATATGTGAGTCCCATATATATATATTTCATTTTTGTATTTGTTTTGTAAAATATTTTCTGTGAAGTCGTATATATATATATATATATGTGGATGTAGCATCGTTTAACGTCCATCTTCCACGCTGGCATGAGTTAGACGGGTTTGTCCCATTTATTGGCAAGTTGGGTCGGGTGACCATGTCTTGCTCATATAGGACTGTTTCTGGCTGGATGCCCTTCCTAGTGCCAACCACATTTACAGTGTGTGCTGGGTGCTTTTTACTGTGTCTTTTACATGACCACATTTTATTTATGTTCATTCACAGAACAAAAACACTACCTAAGGTTTCAAGGCCCAATATTGATCATATCTCCAGAATGCTCTTCCAAACTGGCCCCTCATCAGGCACTCTACAAGTTGTGTAGAGTAGAAGTCTTTGTAGAAGTTGGCTCAGCAATGGTTAACTGGTGTATAGTGTGTTGGTGTGTGAAAGCTTGCAAACTAGACACAAATTGTGTGTGTATTAGAGAGAGGGAAAGATAGATGATAGGTGTTGATGTTATGTCTAAAATACATGAGCTGGAGCAATGTGAAGATATAAAGTGTCTTGCTCAAGGAAACAACACATCACCCAGTCTGAGAATTGAACTCACAACCTTTCGATTGCAAGGCCAATGCTGTAACCACTAAACCATGTGCCTCCATGGCTTAGTGGTTAGAGCATTGACTGTGAGTTCAATTCTCAGACCGGGTGATGTGTTGTTTCCTTGAGCAAGACACTTTATTTCACATTGCTCCAGTTTACTCAGCTGTAGAAATGAGATGATAGGGACTGGGGTCCATATCATTCCACTGCAAAGTGGTCGTGGAGGTGCCACGGCAAAAAAGCACCCAGCACTCACTGTAAATAAGGTTGGTGTTAGGAAGGGCATCCAGCTGTAGAAATCAAGCCAGAATCAGTTCCCATCCCACCCTTGCAAGCAGGGAAAAGCGGACGTAAAATGAAAAAAAAAAAAAATACATGTGTGTGTATATATGTATATATATATAAGTATGTGTATGTATATGAATATATATATATAGTATAATAAAGTTTCATACACTTAACATGTATGTGCAACTATTGGGTTTGGTGTTCACTTATGGCCACCACTGTATATTGGAGGAAGCTCTTCTAAACTGACCCCGCATTGGGCACCAGGACAAATATACCCACATATACACACATATAATGATTATGGCATGTTCCTATGCCTATGTAGTGCATGCATATGTGAACTTTAAAATTTTGTATCATATTTTTTATATAAAATATTCATCATGCAGCTGCATATATATTCATGGTTGGATAGAACCTTCCGTAAATTAGGAGTGTGGTGTTATCAGGGCCTAAAACAGGCTTCAACAAGATGTAGTTGTGCAAGAAACTTTCATAAAGGACAGACAACTATGCCTTGTTAAACAACCTACTGCAAGCCACTGACCACTAATCTGGCTGCAGGTGAGGCTCAGACAGCAGGCAATCTAATGGTGGTGGTAAGTAATATGGTGGTAGTAGTGGTAGTCATATAGTAGATAAAGCAATAAGTTTCAAGGGAATCTATACATGGTGCAGGGTATAGAAATATAACTAATATAGAAAGGGGAAAATATCAAGTAGAGACTTTATCTTGAAGGATCATCATCATCTTCATCATTTAATGTTTGTTTTCCAAGGGTTGGACAGAACTACTGACTTTTCAGATGAGAAGCAGGTTGGGGTGGAGGTCATCTTACTTACATAAAGTAAACGTTTTTAATATCACAAATTTTCAGTAGTAAAAATACTATACTGGGCCAAGGAGATAGGCAGGCTGCATCATGCTTCTACTGAGGACTCTGATGGACTGGGATCACCATTGTATTTATATATATTCCCATTCTTGTGCACTGTTGAGTGCATTTGATATTAGCACCAGCACTATAAAGTGTTTATGGGACAGGGAGAAATGTGTCTGAAAATTATTGGATACATTTGTCATTAGTGCCATTTATAGAAAAGGTGAGAGAGGTTTTCTGTAAGTGTCCCCTTGAAGGTTTGTTCAATAAAGAATATGAACAAAGCATAAAGTCATTAACATGTTGGATAGAATGCTTTGTGATAAATATTCCAGCTCTTTGCATTCTGAATTCATATCCTGTTGAGGTCAACTTTGCAATTCTTCCCCAACATCTTTTTCTCACTTTTCTCTCTTTCACCCTTTCTCCTTCTCTGGAAGAAATCAACTGTGTTCATATTTGGAGAGGGGATGGATTCCACCTGATTCAAAATGCCTAAGACACATCATATATCACTACAGCACCCCTATAACTCCATCAGGAACTATGGGTTCATACATACAGGCTAATAAATCATGTTATAAAAGTACTAGAAAAGGTTAAGTTAAACCTGTATAGAGTGAAGTTGTATGGACTATTTAAAAAACATTTTTTATCACATACACCATTTTTGTGTTAAGACAACTGCGAAAAAAATATTTGGAAAACAATTAATTACTCTGTTACATATGTTAACTCACAGAAGATTTTTGATAAGGCCTTATCAAAAACCTTATGCTGTATTCATGACTTAATTTTTGATATTGGTTAGAACCATTTCACAACATCTATGCTGCTAATTCCTTTGAAAAAAATTTGAATACCACGACATCTCCAATTTGTAGCCTTAATTAAGTAAAAAAAAAAATGTAGTTATTGTAACTATTGTGCCACATTTCTGCTGTGAATAAAGCCTGATTTAGTTTAAGAGGAATATTATTGTCTCTTCATGTTTTTGAATACATTGTTTAACTCTTTAGCATTCACATTGATATATATTATTAGATTTTCACAGTAAAGGCTATGTACCTGCTTCTCAAACGTGGTGGGTACTTCCTTCTGCACCAGCTATCACGCTTCTTCCAATTCTGTCTGAACAATGATGCTACTCCAGAACAGTGGAAAACTGCCAGTGTCATTCCTATGTTCAAAAAGGGTGACCGCACATCACCTGTGAACTATTGTCCAGTCAGTCTACTAGCTGCATTGCCAAACTGATGGAATCCTGTGTCAGAGAAACACTTTGGAACTTCTGGAACTCTCACAGTCTTATCCAGCCCTCACAATTTGGATTTATCCCTAACTCCAGCTGATGTGATCAACTTATCGAGTTTCTTGAAGACATCACCTGGATCACTGAGAGCGGCTCATGGGTGGATGTTTGTTTATCTTGACTTTGCTAAAGCTTTCAATTCTGTGCCTCACAAAAGACTTATGGCAAAACTCTCTGCAATGGGTGTGAAGGATGATCTTTTTAACTGGTTCAAGTCCTTCATTCTCAGTCGAAGAGAGGTAGTCATGGTTCTAGGACAGCATTCCTCACCATATGAGATGTCATCTGGTGTACCACAGGGATCTGTTCTTGGCCCCCTTTTGTTTGTGGTATATATTAATTACATAGATGCCAACTTAAAGAATGTCAGAGTACTGAAATATGCAGATGACATCAAGCTGTACCTTGAGATAAAAAGGACAGATCCATGCATTTTGGGAGTAAAAACCCAGCGTCCACATACTCCCTCCACAACACTAATATCAAGAAGTCTTCTTGTGAATGTGACCTGGGCATTACTGTCAGCAGCAATTTGCGTTGGACAAAGCACGTCTCTAAAATTGTCAAGGAGGCCGAGGGTGTTTTAGCATCACTCAGCAAGACCTTTGTCAGCCGCTCTCCAGCTATCTATTTAAAGCTGTATATAGCTATGGTGCAACCACACTTAGGGGTTCCAGACTGGTGATGCAAATTCTATCTTGCTCAGAACATTGACCACCTGGAAACTGTTCAGAGACGTGCAACCAAGCGAATACCCTCCATCAGGCATCTACCATACTCTGAACGCCTTGCTTTCCTGGGCATGGATACATTGAAGCTCCGACGTCTGGCAACTGATTTGGTAAACACCCACAAAATTATTAACCATCTTGCCAACAACAACCCTGAGTACCTTTTTGATTTTGATGTGTCTAACACACATGGGCATGCCCACAAAATCAGAAAACAGCACAGCTCCCATGACTTTCGGAAACATTTTTTCACGCTCAGAGTTGGTGAAGCATGGAACAAACTACCTGCATCTGTTGTTAGCTGCCGAGACACTGCATCCTTTAAAACCTCCATGCTTCCTGAGATTCCCAACACTACATCTGATGTCTCCCTGCCATACACACGCACACATGTATTTCATAACTTGTACACTGTTCATTTTCCTAACATTTGTACATTATTCTATGTACTATACATGCACTTTTGACGAATTGTAGTGCACCTGAGCACTGTACACAATAATTTCATTATTATTATTATTATTATTATTTCACATAATTATCTCACATAGTATTGAATCTATGAGATTTTGATATTATTTATTTTGAGAATAATACCTTAACATCAGTATGAGCAGCCATTTATGACCGAGGAGAGTTCTGGCTGGATATGACCGGTTTAAATGCTAAAGGGTTAACTTGCATGGCAAATGGAACAGAGAGAAACCCAGCTACTCAGCTTTGAAAAGAGTGTTGCAGTCCACCATTCAACTTTGGAAATTTTCTTGTCAAAAAAATATTATACCCTGCCAAGGTTAGTTTTGTCTTTCATCCTTATGGAGGTTGATAAAATAAAATACCAGTAATGCACTGGGGCTAGTTTAATTGACTTTCCCCTCCCCCAAAATTGTTGGCCTTGTTTCTAATGGTAGTGGATTGGCAGTATCAGTAGAGAGTCGGGCACCATGCTTTGCAGCATAGAGTTACGGCCCTTTATGGTTTCAGTTCAAATCCTGCCGAGATCAACTTTGCCTTTCACCTTTTCGAGGTTGATAAAAAAATGTATCAGACCAGTACTGGCGTAGTTTCTTCTTCTATAGAAAAAAAATCAGCTGTGTTCAGACCTGGAGAGGGTTGGGCTCTGCCAGGTTTAAAAGTGCCCTAGACACACCGTATGACAAAGATCCCATAATTTCTAGTGGAGTCATTATGTCATAGTACAGTGAGTGAGCTATAACTTGGTTTCAAATTTGTTTCAGTCAGTGATGTAAGTGAAGTGATATGACTAACGTAGGAAACAATTTAGTAGAATCGTTTGAACATCAGATAAAATGCTTTGCAGTATTCATTCTGGCTCTCTCAGTTCAAATCCACAGAGTTGAACTATGCCTTTTATTCTTTTGAGGTTGATAAAAAGATGAACAAGTCCAATATTGTGGTCAATTCTTTCTCTATATCTCTTGACCACTTTCTATCTATCATGCGATTAAGATAACATGTACATAAATTGTAGCGCATATACAAATATGTGTTTTGGTAGTTTAGGAAGAAAAATATAATTATGGCAGTGGATTGGTAACATCTGTACAGTGTTGGACAAAATGCTTTGCAGTATATAGTTATAAATATAATTGGTATACACCTATTTAATGTGAGGCAGATAATGTTGATAGAACTCAATGCAGCATTGTACTGGAGATTCAAGGTAATGCTTTTAAGGCTTCGGTTATTTTGGTGGGCACTGGTTGCATAAAGTATCTTCGAAGAATGTACACAGGCTACAGAGTCAATACAGTGGGTATATTTTGAACAATGAAAATAAAACAAAAGTCAGATATAAGTTGTTAAGTGTACTTAATTGTTTTATGATCGTTTTAGAGGGCTGGTTGATCATGGTAAATCGAATGATCAAACACTAGTTAGTGGTTAGATCACCATGTATTTTTAGAGCTGATATTCAAGATCAATCACTCCATCATCCATAACCACTAACTGGTGTTTAATCATTCGATTCACCAAGATTAATCAGCCCTCTGAAAGGATCGTAAAGCAATGAAGTAATCTTAACAACCTACATCTGACTTTGTTTTATTTTTATTGTTAAAATGCACTCACTATATTGAAATATATACATGTATTATTATACAATAGCAATTTTATCTTTGAAAATGTATCTAACAAAGCAAGACTGGTAAAATCTGTGTAAAACAGGGATACAACTAATATATTATGATTATTACTATTATCATTGTGAAGGTGCATTGCTTAGTGGTTAGAGTGTCGGGTTTACAATCGTGAGGTTGTGAGTCCAATTCCCAGACTAGTCTGGGTGTTGTGTTCTTGAACAAGACACTTTATTTCAAACTACTCCAGTTCACTCAGGTGTAGAAATGAGTTCTGATGTCACTGGTGACAAGCTGTATCAGCCTTTTGTTTTGACAACATTGGTACCATGTAGAGGAGAGCCTAGTATGGGGAGACAACTTTGCCTAGACTTGTGCTTTAGAGGGAACTTTATCGCTGCCAATCTTATGGTCATTTGTGACCGAAGGGGCTCTTTACATTTACTATCGGTAGAGAGTCGGACGCCATGCTTTCCAGCATAGTTACGTCCCTTTACGGTCTGCGTTCAAATCCCGCCGAGGTTTACTTTGCCTTTCATCCTTTCGGGGTCGATAAAATAAAGTACCAGTAATGCACTGGGTAATGGCTGGCCTTGTGCCTAATGTAGAAACAATTATTACATGAAGTTGAGGTAGCAAGCGAACAAAATGGTTTTCAGCATAAATTTATAACCCTCTGCAATCTGAGTGCAAATCCTGCTGAGGTTAGTTTTGTCTTTCATCCTTACGGGGTTGATAAAATAAAATACCAGTAATGAACTGGGGTTAGTTTAATTGACTTTAAAATTGTTGGCCTTGTTTCTAAATCAGAAACCATCATTACATGAAAATGGCATTGGATTGGCAGTATCGGTAGAAGGTCGGGCACCATGCTTTGCAGCATAGAGTTACGTCCCTTTGTGGTCTGAGTTCAAATCCAACTGAGGTTAACTTTACCTTTCATCCTTACGGGGTCGATAAAATAAAGCACCAGTCATGCACTGGGATAATTGCTGCCATTATGCCAAAAGCAGAAACAATTATTACATGTTTTTGATAAATTATAATTTTGGCTGATTGTCCGAGAAAAAAAACACTTTTACATCAAAGTATAATTTCTTTTCTTGTGTTCATGGAGGGGTATCTCATGTTTTCTTTATATTCAATATGTTTTTTCATTAAAATGTATTATAATGGACTAAAAAAATGACTTTGTTTTTTTTTCTTTAACTCTTTAATTAATGAGGTAAGGTGGCAAATTGGCAGAGTCATAGACAGTCTGTAGTATCAAGTGTAATTAATAAGACTAGGGATTTTAATTTTGAGGTGGCTTGGATCCCTTTTGCATCAGGCTGTACTCCAAAGATTTTAGGATATAAATGTGTTTTCTAGCCAAATAATTAGATATGGTAGGATTATAAGTTGTACTAGGGTCTATACAGTTGAAATTAAGATTCTGTGGTGATTTGGATGGATTTTGTTAATCAGTAGTCAATTTGATTCTGTGTGAGTACAATGTTGATTGCATAACAGAGTGGTGGTAGCTGCAGATATACAGATACCACACAATAAGATGGCTGTAGGCTCTGTAACAGTAATTAGAATAGGTTTAGTTATTGTTATGCATGGGAGTGTGTTTTAGGTATGGTTCTGATAGGCTGTATTTTAATATATATAAACATATTAAACTTAAGCCAAATATTGGGGGAATATAAGCTAGACTGACTAAAATAAGTCAGTTTTACTTGTATAGTCTCCAACAATGGTTTCTGGAATTCAAGAAACAATATCAATTATTTCAAAATCTACATTTTATCCTTTCATTGTGATGTCTAAGTATTAGAGACGAGTGACATTTTAATTGATATGTGTATATATATATATATATATATATATATATATATATATAGTATTGGTGATCTAGATGATAAATGCACCCAGTACACTCTGTAAATCAGCTCATGATAGGAGGGGCATCCTTCAGCCATTGAAAAACTGCCAAACAAAGGGTTAGGAGGACTCTTCAGTTGTGTCATGATAAAATACACTTGGTATAGTACAGAATTTTATGTTAGCAAGATGGGCTGTCAGAGTCATCAACAGAGTGCAGAAACATATGTAAGCGAGATGCAGGCCATCAGCCCATTTGAGAGGTCAGAGGCTGCACTTGGGTAGTGGCCAGTTTGTGATAATCTATCCAGCTTGTGGTAGCAGTGAAAATGTGATGTTAGATGATGATGATGATGATGTTATATATATATATATAAATATATATATATAGTCATTGTAAGTAAATTTGAAATGTTGCTAAACTGACGTTTGTCTGAATTTATTGATGAATATTTAAAAAAATCATACTATTAACACACATACATACATTTATTTATATGTGTGAATACACACACACAGGGTTAAATTGTTATGTCTAAATCCACATATTTTCATACATACATATCACAACATAAGCATATATAATATATACACACACACTTACATGCATATCACAACATAGGCAGATATAACATACATATACATGTGCAGATACTTTTTTTACTAAAAAAAAAAAAAAAGCAGAACTGTTTCAAATATCTTTCCTTGTTTAATTCACAGCCACTAAAACAGGTTGAGACGCTAAGAGAATTTTGGAAAGAACTCCATAGTTCTATCATCAAATACTGTCACATGATTGTGATCAAATTAAACCTTTCAACATGTTAATTCTATTGTTCAGTCCATAATCATTGATTTAAAGAACATACTGGAACATACATCATTATCATTTTTTTTCTCTCTCTTTTCTCTTAAAAAATAACCCCCCACAAAAAAAACAACCGTTTTCCTCTTAAAGAAAATTCATTTCAAGCTGCGCAACGTGAGAGAAAGCACTGGCCAATTTTTTAGGGTCTAAAGCATGCAATTGGTTTAATGTCTCCTCCATGTCTTGCAAACATGTTTCTTCTAACATCTGAAGCATGTCTGATTTTTGCTGCACTAGTGGCCCGCCACTTGCAAGCAAAGATTTCAGTTTCACATGGCTTGTGTAAAGTCTGTGTTTACGATCGACTTCCTTTTGGAAACGGGGTTTCTGGCGAGCGGGGTCATCCTCCCCGTAAGATGGTGATATACTGGGAAGATCTACTACCTGGATTTCGGAAGAGAATATGAATGGCTTGAAAATACTTGTCTTTGGATTTGGTGTAGCTGTGAACCAGTGACAAGAACCACTGAAGCTGCTGGCACCTTCTTGTGGACATAGCAGAGATACTTGACTGCCAGCCGTGACAAACTGATCTTTTGAAATATTGATGCTTATTGCATCTTTCCTAAGATGTTTGAAAGAATTATGAGGATTCATTGGTTCTGAAAAGAGAAAATAAATTGTAAGTTTTTATTATAGAAGTATTTTAAGTCAGAATTTAATATTAAAAAAAAATTAGGAATACTGGGTTTTTATAAAGACAAGCTTAATTCTTTTTAACATCTTCATTACTGTATTTATAATAAAATACACTGCCTATGTGTTTCAATTAATTTTGGAAATAACCAAAAATTTGGAAGAATTTCATAAAATAACTAACCCTTTCATTTGTAAGCTGATATTTAGAACGTTACTAAAGAAAAATTATAAAATAAAATTATGATGGCAGGAATTAATATAGAGATAAACATTTAAACATTCAGCAGTTTTGTATCATAAATTCAAGGTGGCTTCAGTTTGGTATTAAATGGGTTAAGGGAGATATATAGATAATTGAATCAATCTGGCATATTATATTTATTTTATCATTTCTCAAAATATAAAAAAAGCCAAGTTCAAATCCTATTATGATATGAACCTAGAACTGAGAGTAAATGAACTAAAGACTGCTAGCTAGATTAATTTCTATAAGCCAGAATCAGTTCCTGTGCAAGCAGGAAAAAGTGGACGTATGATGATGATGATGATGATGATGAATACATTTCATCTGACATTCAACTGTCTGAAGGTCACATGCATTGTGTGGTATTCATAGATAAGAGGCCTTAGTTTGCAATGTATGAGTTTGCCTAGTTATAAATAGGCACTTTAGAGTAGTATAAATCACTGTTGTTAAGCATCAGCAACACAATAGAAATGACTATTTTTTTTGGTAGGTTTGGAGAGCCATGCCTAATTCCTTGCTGGAGGTGACTGAAGAGGAAAATAGATGCTTATGTTAGTTTCTTGTCTGTGTTCATTTTTCTAAGAGCACAATTGCTAACATTTTTTATACCAGTAACTGCTATGTGCTAACTTTTGATTTGATTGACTTGTAAGATAGACCTTATCCTTGCATTGTAACAAACTAGGGACAGAAATGTGTAATGTTTTGTAGGTTTGGAGAGCTGAGTCTAATCCCTCTCTTTAGAAAGACCATTTCTAAGACAGATTTTAACACTTTCATGACTGCATTTCTAATGAAATACACTCTATTTTAATTAATTAATGAAGAATTTTAAGGATTTACTAAAATTATCAATTGTTTCATTAATAAGATAGTAACTTAATGTAAGGTTCTTATATAAAATTATGTTAGAAGATTTTTTAAAATTTAAATTGGAAACCTATTTCATAGAACCAGAGCCAGTTTTGGATGGGCTGGTAATTAAAGGGGTAATCTTAATGTAACTAACTCGGGATAAAATTGACTAGTATTTTGTATGTTTAGAGAGCTGAGCCTATTCCTTCTCTTTAGAAAGACTATTTCTAAGACAGTCCTTACCTTGTAACAAACTAGAGATAAACACTAACCCTATGAGTATTTAAAAGGATTAGTTTAATTAGATTTCCATTGTTTCAGCTACTTATACCTTTGTCTCGAAAAGTTTATGTTAAATATTTTCTAACAAACAAGTAATTGTTACATTTAAGAATGTAAAATATTTATTCAAATTATATAATGTTTGCAAATAAAATATATAATGAAAGTATATAGAAGGGGGTGGGCGGGGGTGGGTCAGACTCTACATCCCTGTCTGGGCAATATATCTCCGCTGTGCTGCAGACAAGATGGTGAAGGCATTGCTGCAGTGAACATATAATAAAGAGAAAAACTGTTGATCTGTTGTCTGTACAGAACTACGGTTGACTCTTACAAGAAATACATGATACAATTCAAATATTTGGGCTAAAAAGATAGATGTTGACCTTTATATGAGTATATACAGTAAATAAATATTAGTTTTATACCTGTAACAAGCAGTTCTTCAGCTTTAGAAATTTCTGGATCAATTGTGGGTGCATTATCAGGTGCAAATACTTTTGTAAAGTTAAATGGTCCATCAGATTCCTTATAAAGCCCTGCTTCACTGGCTTTAGCAACCAGACCATCTGATGATAGGGAGAAGTTATCAGATATGGTGAGGTGACCATGTATACTATACAATCCAGCTGAAATATTTAAGGAGAAAAATATAGTGTTGAATGCCTCTTGAATAATCTTCATGTGATCTAGAGATTTTGAATAAATTGTCAGTAGACTGGTAGTTTAACAGTTTCAATACTATATTTCAAATAAAATACACTTATTCACTGCTAATTTGTTTCAATTAATTGTGGAAATCATTTTAAAAAATAGGAGAAATTTAATAAAACAACCAAATTTTTCATTAGCAAGCTAGTGTTTGGAACATTACTTACAAAAATTTCTTAAATAAAATTATGAAGTGTTTTAATATAAATATAAACAATTTAAAATATGCAACTTTATCTCATAAAACCAGGGTGGTTTCAGATGAGTTGATAACAAAAGGGTTAAGCGACTGACAGGAGAATCAATAGTGTTGTCAGTTTGCTAAGAAGAGAGGAAAGTGTTCTTAAACCAAGACCAAATGTTTGCAACAGAGTGGGTTCTGCTGCAAGTGTCCAAGCGCCAAAAGTTGGTGTTTAAACCAGGAACAGATTAAGTTTAATATGCATATAGGGCATGACAGGATTTGAACTCAGAACACAAAGAGTATACTGCTCAATTCACTCTGATAAGTTATGAGAAACAACATGAACAACATCAGTTTTTAGACAAGTGTAATCATAAAGGTAGATATGGAAACAGAAACATGCATATTCATATCTGGTGAGTGTCTGCACAATTTCCACTTAGCAAATTATGTATACAAATCTGAAATATATAGATGTATGACAAAAAGCACTTAGCCTACCCTGTATGGTGGTTGTGCTGGTGCCACAAAAAAAAAAAAAAACAGCCAGTCCACTCCCTTTAGCATTTACATTACTCTATATATACTATTGTATTTTCACAGTAAAGGCTTTATCTTACATAACTATTTCACATAATATTGAATCTATGAGATTTTGATGATATTTATTTTGAGAACAATACCTTAACATCAGTATGAGGGGCTAGTTATGGCTGGTTTGAACAGAAAGAGGTAAGAGAATTCTGGCAGGATACAGCAGGTATTAAAGGTTAAGGTATAAAGGGTTAAGCTGGTTTTGCTGGCGCCACAGCAAAAAGTACCCAGTAAAGTGGTAGTTTTGGTGGTACGAAAAAAGCTCCCAGTACATGCTGTAAAGTGATTAGCATTAGGAAGGATATCCAGCTGTAGAAAACCAAGCCCAAAACAACGTATGCACAAGACATGGTCACCTGATCTGTTTAATCTCATAGCGTAACAACCCATCTGACCAATGCAAGCATAGAAAAGAAACATTAAATGGTGGTGGTGATATGAGATATAAACTAATTGTATTTTTTTCTTTTTCATTTCTAATATCAATTTTTTTTTGTTGTAATAAAATTACTCAATTGTAATAAATCCATCAACATAACCATCTGCTCAATGAAGCAATGAAGCATCTTACCTGTGATTTTTGCAGCTGCCCAGAAATAACCATTCCCTGCAGTTTCAACTACCCAAGTTTCAGAGCCGTCTGTTATGAGAAAACTATAGCAGTGTTTACAAGGATGAGTAAAAGTAGGTATTTCACTGTAGGGTCCACTTTGACCATATGTGGTCAGCAGAGATGTAAGGACATCAACTGCTTCCCGTGAACATTTACTCCGTTCTAATGTTAACCTATAAAAGATGAAAGGATCATCAGAAATTGAAAAGAAAAGGATGATAACGAAAATGAAAATATCTATGATCATTAGGATAATGAACTTTTTACATATTCTTTTTATAGAGATAAAACCTTGGACTGTGAAGTTTTGAATTTTCTCAAGATCATTAGCTATGCCATGTATATCAAAATCAGATGATCGTGATGGTAATGACTGTAGTGTGGGGTGATAATGATGATGGCAATAAGAGAAAATATTACATCATGATGATAATGTTTAAAATGTAAATGATGACAATGATAAATATAATGATGATGGTAATGGAAAGTGATAAGGGATGCTAACTAATGATTGCAACTCCTGACAAACAACAACTGCTAACACAGACATGAAATACCGACAGTAACACAGTCAATAATAACTGTATCCAGCCAATAATCAATAATTATATAACTGACCTGAGTAAATCAGCTGCCAGTAACTTCTCATCTTCACCCAGCTTTTCTTCCAGCTTGCTGTATCCTATAGAACTACCAATACATACTCCATATTCATTGGCTCCCATCTCAGCTCCCCACATCCATGCTGGCTTGCTTAGTACTACAGCATTTGTGTGTAATGATTGTTCAATTTCTATAAGGCTGCACTAAAAGCAAAGTTGAGGGTTCAAATTAGAACATGACAACACAAGAGAGGTCCATTGTCAGGTTTTGGTGTTTGAGGGGGTTTGAGACTTCAAAACATTCTAGGCTGGCACTCTAATTTGCAATAATACTAAGGTGCAATTTTGGATAAACTATATCACCATAAATTTGTGTAAATCTGAGGATGTACCATTGAAAAATAGGGGAACAATGACATCTAGTACCTTTCCCCCACCCCAGTAATGAGTATGACATAAGATGTGGGTGAAGTTAACAAATCAATAAACACACACATATCCCCTTACTACTCACAAATAAATGCAAGTACATTTAACAAATAAATAAATAAAATAATGGAGGTGCATGGCCAAGTGGTAAGGGTGCTGGACTTAGTAATGTCGTGAGTTTGATTCCTGGTTGTGTTCTTGAGTAAAACACTTCATTTCACATTGTTCTAGTATACTCAGCTGAAAATGAGTACCAGCAATAGATGGGGGTTTAACTCTGTGATGGACTCGCATCCTGTCCAGGGGAAAATCTTGTAAACTCAGTGGCTTCACACTACGAATCTGGGATAAGCACCGGCCTGATAGCCTCTTAGATTGAGACAGACTTTAGATTTAGACATACAATGTAAATGTATTTTCCATCTGTTTCAGAGCTGAATAATCATTTTTTTTTAGTTGAGTGGACTGGAGCAATATAAAATGAAATACTTTGCTTAATGACACAATGTGCTGCTCAGTTTGGGGACTGAAACCAAAACATTAAGATCAAGATGAACATAACCACTAAACCATAACGTTGCATGCCTTCTTAAAACATTTGGAATGCTTCTCCCACAAAACTGATTTTCAGCAACATCTTCATGATCATCATTACCAGTGTTTTAAATCTATTTTCTATGCTTCCATAGTTTAGACAGTTCATCAAGTCTTCAGGCCAGGCATGTCAAAAGACTGCACCATGCTCATACGTTCCAATTTGGCATGGTTTATATGACTTGATGCCTTTCCTAATGCTAACTACTTAATGGTGTATATTGTCAGTACTTCTTAGAGTGTAAGAAATTAAAGAGCGAAACACTCGCTTGAGTGGGGTTCTTCTTTGAAGATGTTTTGCTGTCCAGCTCTCCTGAGAGTTTTTTATCACTAACTTTATTTTATATATATTATTTATTTACTAGTGTCAAAATTTTCAACCTGGTTGGTCAATGACACAGTTCCATGCTGTTTTTTACTGTGGTTCTAAGTGGCTAAAACAACTTTTCAACACAGTAATTGTTTTGGTTGCAAACAAATGGTCTCAGTTGTCAGACATGTACAAATCCAAAACTATAAATTTAGTATTTCACTTATATACCACTAATATTATAAATAGACTCAGCTATTGAGATATCCACCAATTAGAGATATCTAAATATAAATAAGAACCCCTATATACTCTCAGGTCCCAAATAATAGGGAGTGAGGAGTAAGCGGAGGAAGAGGTTGGAAAATCGATAATTTTTCTAGGTTGTCTCCCTTGATTAAAACAAAAAAATAGAATTAGTCGTTTAGTTTACATATTGAGATCCCAACTGTAATGTTCTTTTTTGTCATGTATAATGTTTTTTTAAAAATGACTCTTTCATGCAGTAATTATTAAAATTATGCCCGAAAGGGAATAAAAAAGCACCCAGCATACACTGTATGTGTGGTTGGCGTTAGGAAGGGCATCCAGCCGTAGAAAACCAGCCATAAACTCTCCTATATGAGTGAGACGCGGTCACCCGACCCAACTTGCCTCTAATTGGGACAAACCCGTCTAACCTATGCTAGCGTGGAAGATAGACGTTAATCGACGATGATGAAAATCAAACAATGCCTGGAATAAAACAGAGTGCCTAATATGTTGCTGTTATTTAGCCACTAACCAACTCTAATTGAACAGATCTTTGATGAAGAGACATTCTGATAGTAATATTTCTGTCTTTATTTTTCAGATATACTATGTCTAGAATAACATTGTTAAATATGTCCTTTTATTAGACAGTAGAACGTGTGATTTCAGAGAGAATTGGCTGCTAATTCTAGCAGGTTGAGAGGTGAGATAAATTTCGCTCGTTAGCATGATGTCCAGAATTTTAATTTATTTTGGCAAAAAAATTACTTTCACCATTTCTATTTCTATAGGTGTTTATTGAAAGACAACGAGAGTATTTAGATTATTCAGCGCAATGGAATATCAAATCTTTTTTGCAAGTTTTGCACACCATTCAAAAAGTTAAAAAAAAAAAAATACTGACATATAGGGGAAGTAACGCATGAATTTGGAATTATCTCCCTTAAGACTTCTAAACACATACACATACAATCCAACGAAGGAGCATCAACAATGTCGTTCGTCTTTCTAGAAATAGCAGCAAAATATACTTTAAATCACATTATTTTGTATCAATAAGAGAACAGTGGTCAGTGTAGTCCTGTTTACACTACCTGAACAAAAGACAGAGTGAACTTTGCTGATAGGTCTTCTCAACAACAGCAACAACATACATATCATCATCATGGTTTAACTGCAACAATAGATGATCACAAGGTATCCAATCTGACACTTTAATAATTCCATTAATCCACTGCTCTAGATTGATACTTTATTTTATCATCCCTGAAAGGATGAAAGACAAAGTTGACTTCAGCAAGATTTGAACTCAGAGCACTGAGAACCAGAATAAATACTGCAAAGCAATTTGATCCAACGTTTGAACAACTGCAAAGTAATCTTCATTAGTTCCTTTTATTCCCTATGGAACATTGAACAACAGATCTGTTTGTTTGTTGTTTCTGTAATAATTTTGATTAACGGAGGTTAGCTTGCTAGCCTTGTGCTCCATACTTCTCACTTTACTTTTGGTTGCTGACAGTATGCCCTTTTCTTCTTTGTCCACTTATTCCTGAGATGGTCATGGATGCAGAGTCCTCAAACACTCTTTCCGGTGGGTCCTGTCAGAAGTAACCATTTCCAACTGATCTAACTGGATTCCCAAGCGAGGCCATCCGAGCTCATGGATGTTATCCAACCATCTTGCTCGGGGTCTACCCCTGGGTCTCCTGCCAGTTGATTTTGCCCATAAAATCTGTCCAGCGATTCTTTCCTGAGACATTCTAACCACAAGCCCAAAGTATCGGAGCTGTGCTCTTTGAAGTCAGAGAAGTAGTGGTTCTACCTGGAGTGACTCTCCGAACTATGCACTCTATTGAGTAACATAACTCCAAAGACCCTTCAGAGGAACCCCATTTTGGCCACTTGTATTCGCGATTGTATTCTTTCAGTCATTACCCAAGATACATGAACATCAGATTGGCATAAATACCGAATTGAAGATAGTGAGTTTAGCTTTTATATCTACCTCCCTTCTTCTGATCACTGAATGATGAAACTGGTGCATTACTGCACCAGCTCCTGCAATTCTTGCACTTAATTCAGCCTCCTTCCATCACTCGTGAACACCGCCCCAAGAACTTCTCCACCAGCTTCAGTGCTAAAGTTATGTCCAGTTTTGAAATAATGACCTTTTAAAAAATCTTGGAAATTGGTATGCCCAGTATTGAAATAACATTTCTTTAAATTACTTCCCTTTATTTTCAAAAGACCAGTAGATAATTATATGCATAGTAGAAAAATAATATTTCTTTAAACCCTTTAGCATTTAAACTGGCCATATCCAGCCAGAAATCTCTCACCTCTTTCTGTTCCAACTGGCCATAACCAGCTGCTCATACTGATGTTAAGGTATGGTTTTCAAAATATATAATATCAAAATCTCATAGATTCTATATTATGTGAGATAAAGCCTTTATCATGAAAATACTATAGTAAATATAGAGTAATATAAATGCTAAAGGGTTAAATTGTTTCACTCTACTTTAAAAAATAAAGCTGGTAATGGTTTGTCTAGTTTTCAAACATAAACAATATACATTGACTTACCAACAGTTTGTCTCCTTTTTTATGGTCTTTGTATGGAACATAGATGACCTCTTGAACTTCATATTCAGGCCGGTTAGAGTTTTTTCCAAAAATAATTTTACCAGTTTCAGTAACTGGTGGTTGAGCAACAAATACATAGCTAGCACACTCTGTCATCTTTGTTGGGCAGGATACCTGGAAATAGATTTAAGATATATTACAGTGTTATTGGTGTAATATTATCATTGAAAATGAATTACAATTCTATTTCTTTTTAGTAATGGCTAAAGATGGATTGAAAATCGTTATATTTATATACATGAAGATTGTCTGTCTGTGTGTGTATATGCCCAACTTGTACTAAAAAATTAGAAAATGAACACCCTAAAAACAAATATATTATTGTTCCTTATCCCACTGGATAAGTAATGGTAACATTTATTTTGATGCATGAAACAGTAATTTATATTAAATTCAATTCTATTTATTTTCCTGTATTCAAATAAAAAGATTTTGGCCATTTTGTTTTACAATTTTCCCTCTTTCTCCATTCTGTAAATGAGAGAATGAGTGAGAAAGAAAGGGAGATTATAGATAACAGAATATGAGTGAAAAATTTAGAGAAGGGCGAATTGGTGAAGAAAGAGCAAGGGGCGGGTGGGAGTAGAGAGATAAAAGTTGAATAGAAATTTGAAAAAGAAAGAGAAACATTTGTGACAGAGTGAACGAGCCACTGTTTTTTATATTAACATGAGCAATGTTGGGTACTACAATTACTATTGAATAAATGATATTCACTGACATATCTATGTCATTAAAATGTTTGTTTTGTAATGATTTGGTTCTATATTTGATCAGAATCTTGGCCATGTGTCTTCTACTATAGACTTGGGGTAACTAATAACTTCTGAATGGAATTTTTGTAGATGGAAGCAAAACAGAAGCCTGTTGTATACACATATATGTTTGTATGTATCAGTGTCTGTTTTTATATCTCTCTATATGTTTTGTAACTTAGCAGTTTGACAAATTGAAATTGATAAAATAAGTAACAGATTGAAATAAGTACTAGGGCCAATATGATTGACTAAAACCCCTGAAATAAGTGGCCGCAGTTCAATGACTAGAACCAATAAAAGAATAAAAATGTATTCTCGGGTCCTTAATAATAGGAGGTGAGGTGGGGGTTTGGAAAATCGGTAATTTTTCTAGGTTGTCTCCGTCGATTTTTTTAAAGACCAGAATTAGTCGTTTAGTTTACATATTAAACCCCAACCCATTCTATTTATTTTATAACGTATGGGATTTCTAGTGATGTACTTTTTGTCATGTATGTATAAAGAAAATTCATTTTTGCAGGAATGTTACCACTTAAAATAAAATTACACCGGGGATAGATTAGCAAAATTTAATGATCAGAGGTATCTCTCTCTCAGAAAAATTAATGGAGGGTGGGGGGCATTATTCGAGATCCGAGAGTACAAGCAGACCCTGTGGAAATTCCTTAGTTTAATTAGAAACAACCACCTAGTGTTAAAGATCAATATGTTCTTCTTCATCCACCTATTCCTGGGAGGGTAATGGGGGCAGAGTCCTCATGCACACCTTCCATATGACATTTTAAATGATTAGTATGTTTATATAGATATGTGGTGTGTGTTGAACTTCCATCAGTTGATTCAATTGAGAAAATAACCTTCTCTGAAATTAACATGAAAGTGGCAGAGCATTCCACAGACATGTACCCTTAATGTAGTTCTATGGGTGAGTCAGTGTGACACAGGGTGTGATGAAGCTAGCCCTTTGAATTATAGGTACAACTCATTTCTTTTCTAGTTGAATGGAGTGAAGCAACAATAAATAAAGTATCTTGCTTGAGGACATAACATGCTACCAGGAATTTGAACTCATGTCCTTATGATTGTGAGTTGAACACTCTAACCAGTAAATCATGCATCTTCACTGTGTGATAACAGGTAAAAAGTAAAGTGCCTGTAACTCTTGATGGAGTCATAGGGTGCCTTTTAGACCTTTTGGAAGCCATCCATCTTCAGGTTGTAACATAGCCGATTTCTTCCAGAGAGGAGGAATTGACCCTAGTATTGCACTGGTACTTTATTTATCAATCTCAAAAGAATGAAAAGCAGTTGACCTTGTAAAGATCTGAATTCAGAGTAGAGTGAGCAGGAACAAATACCAAGGTATTTTAAATCTGACACCCTAATGACTGTCAAATCACAGCTTACCATCTTTATTGTGATAGTAGATGTGTATGTGTATATGTACGTGTATATATATATATATAACATGTGACAACTTGACCAGATGAAGGATAGACGTTTTGTAAATAAACCGATTTTAGGATGAATAACGAACCTATGAGCGTAGTCTGCAGAATACCACATTGTTAGAATGTGGTAAACATAACAAGGTACTGGAGATATTCACACAAAACCAGAGACGAGCTTACATATTGAGGCATATCTGGGGATCTTTCGATTCCAGAGTCAGGTTCGATCAATAATAGATCATTCCTCGAGCTGATCAACAGTGAAACATGTAATATGTTATTAAATATGTTATGATGCAACACTGTTTCTTTGTTCCTTTATTCTTATACTATATATATATATATATATATATGTATATATATGTATGTGTATATATATATATATATTGCAGGCAATAACGGAGGAGTTTAAGACCGGATGCCCATGGGAACTCCTATATACGGATGATCTCGCACTTATAGCTGAATCCATGGTGGAACTAGAGAAGAAATTCCAAACATCGAAGCAGGGACTCAAAGTCAAACTGACAAAGACTAAGGTTCTTGTAAGTAGGCGAGAAAACAGAACCCAGATACCCTCAGGGAAAGGGCCTTGCTCAGTATGTAGGAAAGGTGTATGTAGAAACTCCATCCTCTGCTCCAAAGGCAAACAATAGGTACACAAGAGATGTAGTGGGATTTCAGGAAGTTTAACTAAGAATGTAGGCTTCATATGTAGCAGCTGCACTGGGACAGCATACGGCAAACGACCACAGGAAACAAGCACCACCAAACTCTGGGAGGGCTCTGTAGAAATAGTAGACAGCTTCTGCTACCTAGGTGACCGAATTAGCAGCGGAGGTGGGTGTTTGGAAAGTACAATAACTAGGGTAAGAACGGGATGGAAGAAGTTTAGGGAACTACTACCGCTGCTAGCTGCAAAAGGCTTCTCCCTCAAAATGAAAAGCAGACTGTATGATGCGTGTATACGAACAGCAATGTTACATGGTAGTGAGACCTGGGCGCTGTCTGTAGAAGACTTGCGTAGATTAGAAAGAAACAAAGCCTGCATGCTCCGACGGATGTGTAATAGTAATATACGCAAATGGCAAAGCAAAAACGAATTGAGAGAGAGACTGAGCATAAGAGGAGGTTACGTTGGTATGGACATGTGATGCGTATGAAGGATGACAGCTGCATAAAAAAGTGTAGAGCACTAGAAGTCGATGGAAACCGCGGAGTGGGGAGACCCAAGAAGACCTGGGATGAGGTGATAAAAGGGCATTGACACATGACCGTGACCTCTGGCGTCACACAGTAATACAGAAGACCCGACCCCTCACGGGTACGAGCAGAAGCTGAAGCATATAGACAATATGCCCCCACTCCCTCCCACTGCAAAGTGGTTGTGGAGGTGCCACAGCAAAAAAGCACCCAGCCCACACTGTAAAGTGGACATGTAGGCACCACGGAAAAAAGCACCCAGCACTCACTGTAAATGAGGTTGGTGTTAGGAAGGGCATCCAGCTGTAGAAATCAAGCCAGAATCAGTTCCTGTATGAGCAAGACAAGGTCAGCCGACTGGACACTGCTGACAACAGGACAACCCCTCTAATCCATGCTAGCGTGGAAGAACGGACGTAAAATGGTGATGATGATCATGGTATATATATATGATGATATATATATATCATCATCATCCTTGTTTAATGTCCATCTTCCACGCTAGCATGGGTTAGACGGGAATTGTCCACTTGAGGCAAGATTGATCGGGTGACCATCTCTCGCTCGTATAAGACTGTATCTGGAAGGTTTTCTATGGCTGGATGCCCTTCCTAACACCAACCATATATATATAAAAGTATATTATACTCAAAACGCCGGCATCAACAGTTTTCCAAGAGATGGCAACATGAATGGACCTGTTATTTTTCTCTAAAAACCTTTTATCCGATTCTGCCCCGCCCGTCCCTTCAATCTTTCTAATTTCTCATTCTTTCTTCTGATGAAGGACTAGCGTCTGAAACGTTAAGACCCTTTTCCTGCTATTTCAAGCATTAAGTTAATCATATTCCTTCCATATACTTTACCGATTGTGTTGTTATTTCTGTTTACCTTTTACATACATATGTATATATATATATAAAAGCATAAATGAATTGAGAGAGAGACTGAGCATAAGAGGAATCAAATGCTGTGTGCAGGAGAGGTGGTTATGCGTATGAAGGATGACAGCTGCATAAAAAGGTGCAGAGCACTAGATGTCGATGGAAACCGCGGAGTGGGATACCCAAGAAGACCTGGGATGAGGTGATAAAAGCCGACCTTACCCAATTACACCTCTCAAAGGCGATGACACACGACCGTGACTTCTGGTGTCACGCAGTAATACAGAAGACCCGACCTCCCATGGGTACAAGCTGAAGCTGAAGCATATAGACAATATGACCCCACTCCCTCCCACTGCAAAGTGGTCGTGGAGGTGCCACAGCAAAAAAAGCACCCAGCCCACACTGTAAAGTGGACGTGTAGGCGCCACGGAAAAAAAGCACCCACCACTCACTGTAAATGAGGTTGGCGTTAGGAAAGGCATCCAGCTGTAGAAATCAAGCCAGAATCAGTTCCCTTATGAGCTGGACACTGCCCACAACAGGACAACCTGTCTAACCCATGCTAGTGTGGAAGAACGGACGTAAAACGGTGATGATGATGATGATGATATATATATATATATATATTGGTAATAAATACAAAGACAAAAATCCAAAGAGGACTTGATAAGGGTTGTTTCAGATGACCCCGCTTAGGGTGAAAGCAGAAATTTTTTGCTTAAACTTTTAATCTGTACTACTACTAATATATATATATATATATATACATACATATATATATATGTAGATAGATAGATAGATATGTGAGTGAATGTGTGTGTAATTATATACAATATTTTTCTATCTTTCTTCAAGTAAAATGTCAATTTGTCGGTCAACACTAACAAAGAATAAGACAAGTATCAGATTGAATGTCAACATGGTCTTTGCACACTGGATGACAGGAACCTTCTAATATAAACACACAGAAAAAAGCTAATGTCACAATATGCTGATGATGTGTAATAACATCTTTGAGAAAAATAGAGAGACAAGCTAGTTAGAATACAATGATGTGATTCTTGACATTAACCTTTCCATCATTATGTTTCTAATGAAATACACCATCAACATTTTCATGTTCACCCTTCCGTATGAGTTGGACGGGATGTTTTGAGACAATATTTTACAGCTAGATGCCCTTCCTGGTTTCAACACTTTGATAAGCACAGACATGGTGGACCTACTCTAAAAACCAAGCTACTGTATTTGAATTAATTAATGACAAATTTAGAAGGATTTACTAAAATTATTGATTATTTCATTATTAAGATGGTATTTGTAATAAAGAAATAAAAGGTTCTTATATTAAATTATGCTTGAAGATATTAATTTAAATAGAAACTCTTTAGAACTAAAAGTATTTTTGGGTGGGTTGGTATCAAAAGGGTTAAACAGAGTAGGCGTGAAGTATAAATCTCCTTATATACATACATATATGTATATATATATATATGAGACCAGTACCAGGTAGTTAAGAGAGAAGCTAGATGACTGGTATATACAGCTTGGACAGAGGTTGAAAAAAGAAAGTTTGCCAATGTCTTCAGATGTGAGGACCAGAGACATAAAGTGTTTCACATTGCAAGGCAGTGTGTTAATGTAAATCGAGATGATTTTTGGGAAAAATGTGTTAGAAATGACACTGGTACACCTAGCACCAGTGATTCCTAAAAGAAAGAGGCCTGGAAATGTTACAATGAGAGATTGATGTATATACAGAATGCCTGGGAGGAAGAGAAACTACCCCCAACTTACCCAACAGAAGGACCAGCTATTGAAATTGATAGAAATAGGGTAAAAAAAGCAATCAAAGAGATGAAGAATGGTAAAGCTGTGGGACCATCAGAGATAGTTACTGAGGGGCTAAAAGCATCAGGAGAAGTAGGAGTCAAACTAGTAACCCGTATAATAAATCAGGTAATACATGACAGAGTCATACCCAATGACTGGTGCAGCAGTATAATCATAAATTGCTATAAGGGAAAAGGTGATGTACTAGAAAGGAGCAACTACAGAGGAATAACATTAATGGATTAAGTTATGAAAGTAACAGAAAGAGTCATAGCACAGCTAATTAGGGAAAGAGTCAAATTAGATGAGATGCAGTTTGGTTTCATGCATGGGAAAAGTATTACAGATGCCCTCTTCTTAGTGAAGCAATTACAGAAGTTTCATGCCACTGTATTTAGCTACTGTTGATCTAGAAAAGGCATTTGACAGAGTACCTCAATCCATTATCTGGTGGTCCTTTAGGAAATTAGGAGCAGAAGAATGGCTTGGGAGAGCTGTGAAAGCCATGTACAGAGGAGCAGTATGTAAAGTGAGAGTAGGAAGTGAGTTTAGTGAAGAATTCAAGGTACAAGTAGGAGCTCATCAAGGTTCAGTTCTTAGCTCACTGATGTTCATCATAGTCCTCCAGGAAATAACAGAGGAGTTTAAAATTGGCTGTCCATGGAAACTTCTCTATGTAGATGATTTGGTCCTTATAGCTGAATCCATAAAAGAGCTGGAAAATAAGTTCTGTCTATGGAAACACAATTTGGAATCAAAGTGCTACTGAATAGGAAAGAAGATAGGACGCTGATCCCTTCAGGGAAGTGGTACTGCTCAATATGTAGAAAAGGAGTAGGCATAAACTCCATATGGTGTACACAATGTGAATCTCAGGTACACAAGAGATGTAGTGGGATAATGGGTAGACTAACAGGAAAGGAAGACTTTGTATGTAGAAGATGCACAGGAGTAATTGAGGAAAAGTGTCAGTGATATAGACCTCTTCAAGTCACAGGAAGGGTCTACAGAAGTGGTTGATAGCTTCTGCTATCTAGGTAACTTTATTAGCAGCAGAGGGTGCTCTGAGAGTATAATAGCTAGAATAAGGATAAGATGGAAGAAGTTTAGAAAGCTACTCCCAATTGACAACAAAAGGATGTCTGTGTGAAGTACAATGCTGCATAGTAATGAAACATGTGCAGTGTCTGCAGAAGACATGCGTAGACTGGAGAGAGATGAAGCAGCCACACTTCATTGGATGTGCAAGGTAAATGTGAGAAAAGCAGAGCTTGGATGAACTGAGAAAGAAACTGGGTTTAAGAGGAATCTGAAGTGGAGTGCAGGAGAGCAGACTACGTTGGTACGGACATGTGATGTGCATGGATGATGAGCGATGGGTGAAGAAGTGCCAGGAAATGCCAGTGGAAGGAAGTCGCAGTAGGAGACCAAGAAAGACCTGGGCAGAGGTGGTGAGAGCTGACCTCAAATTGCTGAGACTCACAGAGGAGATTAAGAAGAAAAAAACGTGGTGAGTAGAGAGAGGCTGTGCTGAAAAGGACCCATCCAACCCATGCAAGTGTGGAATAATGAATGTAAAAACAATAAGGATGATGATGATATATATATCATCATTGTTGAATGAGGATGATGATGATGATGATAATGATAATGATGACATATATATATATATAATTAAGGCAGATTCAATGACCTGTTTCTCTGGAGTTACCCTGGTGTCCTAGTGATTCCTCATTAAAGACTGGATAATGAAGAGATTGGGGTAGCTGATTGGTGAAATTCTTGTGAGTGAGGAGAGCAGAGAGAGAGAAAAAGGACACAGATGTTGAACGGGGTGAAAAAAAAAGAAAAAAAACCCAATTCAGTGAGGGACAAGGAGAGTGGCAGGCATCATTTATCTCTCACTCTTCTGTTGTTTTCTATCATCCTGTTCTATCTCTTTTTTTCTACTTTGCTTTTGCTTTTCCTCTCCTTTTCTTTTTTCTTTCATGTTTTTCTTCACTCTTGTTCAACCCCTCTCTCTGTTCTTTCCTCTTCCTCTTTTCTCTCCCTTTGACAGGAACCCAAACCAATCCACTACTGTCTCGGTATGTGTCTAGTATTTTGAGCCACTACTTCAACAAATTGAAAGATCACAGCTCTGAAACTATGGATATGTGGTGAGAATGTCTCAAGAAAGAATAGCTGAACAGATTTTGCAGGCAAAACCAACTGGCAGGAGACCCAGGGGTAGACCCTGAGTAAGATGGTTGGATAACATCCATGAGCTCGTCTGGTCATGCTTGGAGACGGCTGCTTCTGACAGGACCCGTTGGAAAGAGTATGTAAGGAATCTTTCCCAACAACCCTCTCAAGAATAAGTGGGTGAAGAAGAAGAAATAAAAAGTAAAATAAGGTAAAGGGTGCTTAACTCCTGATGAAGTTGTAGCGGCACTGTCCTTAAAGTGGGTGTATATTGGACATTTTGAACCTATTCAGATTGGAACGAAACCGATTTCCTTCAGAGAAGGGCAGAGAAAAAATAATGACCTGGTACTTTGTTTATCAACCTCGAAAAGATGAAAGGCAAAGTTGACCTCGGTAAGATTTGAATTCAGATCGCAGTCAGCCAAACGAATACAAAGGCATTTTTAATCCAATACTCCTAATGACTCCTTATCTACCCAAGAAGTACATTTGAAAACTAAATTTGACCCCTGTGGGGTTTGAACAAATTCCAAGGTACTTTTAATCCAACACCCTAACCACTCGGCAAATGTGCCACTTTGAATAAATAAAAGAAATAGAGGAATATTCACAAATCAATTCTTTTCTTCACATGAAGAATAAGAGGGCAAAGAAGTTCAAATCCTGTCAAGGTCAACTTTGCCTTTCATCCTTTTGGGGCTGATAAATAAAGTACCAATTATTGGGCAGTGAACTGGTGGATATCTAACCACATGCCCATAATATCGGAGCTTTGATCTCTCAAATTGGAGAAGTAGCGGCTCTAGCTGGAGCGACTCTCTGATATCTGAGCTATGCAGTTTGTTGAGTAACATTACTCCAAAGACTCTTCCGAGGAACCCCATTTCGGGTGCATGTACTCATGATCATACTCTTTTGGTCATTACCCAAGATTCATGACCATAGGTAAGGGTTGGCATGAATACCGAATTAAAGATAGTGAGTTTAGCTTTTACACCTAACTCCCTTCTTCTGATTACCGAATATTGAAGCTGGCACATTACAGCACCAGCTTCAGCAATTCTTACACTTAATTCAGGCTCTTGCCTTCCAACATCCATGAAGACGACCCCAAGATACTTGAACTTCTCCACCTGCTTCAGTGGAACTCCATTCATATACAGAGTGCACTGCACAGGCTTCCTTGAGAGGATGAGTATCTCAGTCTTTGCTACACTGATTTTCCTTCCAACCATGCAGCACTTGGCATGAAACCCATCAAGTACATGTCGGAGTTCACCATCTGATGAGTTAAGTAATACCATGTTGTCTGCAAATTCAATGTCAATTCTGTTCGTGAAAATAATGAACAGGAGAGGTGACAGTATGCACCCTTGGCAGAGTCCAATTCCCACATTGAATGGTTTTGATTTAGCACCATTTATCCAAACACAAATACTCTGGCATTCTTATAGAGACATCAGGGTAACAAGAAGCTGACCATCAATTCCAAACTCCTGCATAACTTCCACATCAGGTCCCGTGGAACACAATCATATGCCTTTTCAAGATCTACAAAGCAAGAACTCTTGGGAGTACTCCCATGTTGGTGAAGTGTGCCTTGGAATAAACATATGAAACCAATCCATCCATAACCGTAAAAGTAACCCTGTCTTAACAACATTTCAAATCATCATCATTTAATGTCCATTTTTCCATGCTAGCATGGGTTAGACGAGTTGTCCTGTTGTGAGAAATGCCAGGTCAGGTGACCATGTCTTGCTCATACAGAACTGATTTTGACTTGGTTTCTACAGCTGAATGCTTTTCCTAACGCCAACCACATTTCCAGTGAGTACTGGGTGCTACATGACTACAGTGTGGGCTAAGTGCTTTTTGTCATGACACCTACACAACCACCTTACAGTGTGGGCTGGGTGCTTTGTGTCATGACACCTACATGACCCCTTTACAGTGTGGGCTGGAGGCTTCACTAGATGTATGCTTCAGCTTGCCCTCTTGGGATATGTATGGAAGAATGAGGTAGGGCGGAGGTGAGGATAGTCTTGAATTTAGTACTATATGTATGCGTCAGCTTCAGCCTGTGCCCATGGGAAGGTGGGTCTTCTATATTACTGCATAATGCCAGAGATCTTGGTCTTGTGTCATCGCGTATGAGAGGTGCAATTGAGCAAGGTCAGCTTTTATCACCTCATTCCAAGTTTTCCTGGGTCTCCTCACTCCAAGGCTTCTATCAACTTTGAGCACTCTACACTTTTTTATACAGCTGTCATCCTTCATACACATCACATGTCCATAACAATGCAATCTCCTCTCCTCCACACTGTATCTGATTCCTCTTATGCTTAGTTTCTCTCTGTTCGTTTATGCTTTGCCGTTCATGTATATCCATTGGAGCATGCAAGCATCATTTTTTTCCAATCTTTCCAAGTCTTCTGTACATGACACCCAGGTCTCACTACCATACAACATTGCTGTTTGTATGCACACATTATACGCTTTTCATTTTGAGGGAAAAGCCTTTTGTAGCTAGCAGTGGTAGTAGCTCCCTGAACTTCTTCCATCACGTTCTCACTCTGGCTACTGTACTTTCAGAACACCCACCTCCACTGCTAATTTCGTTACCCAGGTAGCAAAAGCTATCTACTACTTCTACCGAACCATCTCAGATTTCAATAATGTTTGTATCCTGTGGTTGTTTGCTGCTTACTGCTCCTGTGCAATGGCTACATGTAAAACCTACATTCTTAGCTAAACTAGTTGAGATCTCATTTCATCTCTTGTGTACCGATAGTCTGCATTTGGGAAAGAGGATGGAATTTCTACCTACACCTTTCCTATACACTGAGCAAGGCCATTTCTCCAAGGGAAGAAGGGCCCTGTTTTCCCTTCTATTTACTAGGACCGTTTTCTTTGTCTGGTTGACTTTAAGACCCTTTCTTTCTAGGCCATGTTTCCAGGTTTGAAATTTCTTCTCTCGTTCCGCCTTAGACTCAGTTATAAGTGTAAGATCATCCGTGTACAGGAGTTCCCATGGACAGCCAATCTTAAACTTCTGTTATAACCTGCAGGACAATAATAAACAGGAGAGAGCTAAGAACAGAGTCCTGGTGGATGCCAACCTGCACACTAAATTCCTTGCTATATTCATTGTTAATCTTAACTTTGCTGACTGCTCCCCCATACATGTTTTGTACAGCCTTCACAAACCACACAGAGTTTTCTAAGAGCTCATCAGATTATGGCATGGGAGACTCTGTCAAAAGCTTTCTCCAAATCAATAAATGCCAGGTAGAGCAGCTTACTTTTAGCTAGGTACTTCTCCAGTAGCTGCTTCACAAAAAAGAGAGCATCTGTGGTGCTTATACCTGGTACAAGTCCAAACTGCATTTCACATATTTACCCTGCCCCTAATCAGCTGTGTTATAACCCTTATATATATATATATATATATATATATATATGTATGCCTGTGTATATATCAATGTAAGCCAGTATAAAAGAAAGAAATTGATTTAGGAACTGGCCCTCTGTGTAAGATTGTATGATTAAACCTAAGTCAACTCTGGTTGAGGAGATCTACGATCAAAGGGATTTCAGCCAAAACCATCTTGTCTTATCTTTGATGTTTTAAGTTTAGAGTTGAGTTTAGTGCTTGAGTATAGTACATAAGTTTAAGGCTCAAGTTTAGCATTTGGTTTGAGTATTGGATTTTAGTGTTTTAGTTTATCGCTTGAGTTTAAGGCTTGAGTTTAGTGTTTGTGTTTTGGGCTTGAGCTTAGTGTTTGTGTTTCAGGCTTGAGTTTAGTGTTTGGGTTTTGGGCTTGAGTTTAGCATTTGAGTTTAGTCTTTGGGTTTTGGGCTTGAGTTTAGTTTTTGTTTTTGGGCTTGAGCTTAGTGTTTGTGTTTCAGGCTTGAGTTTAGTGTTTGTGTTTTGGGCTTGAACTTAATGTTTGTGTTTCAGGATTAAGTTTAGCATTTGAGTTTAGTGTTTATGCCCCCGGCTTGAGTTTAGCATTTGAGTTTAGTGTTTGTGTTTCAGGCTTGAGTTTAGCATTTGAGTTTAGTGTTTGTGTTTTAGTCTTGAGTTTAGTATTTGTGTTTAGTGTTTGGGTTTTGAGCTTGAGTTTAGTGCCCAAGTTTAGCAGTTATGTTTAGTATTTGGATTTAGCCCCTGAGTTTAGAGCTTGAGTATAGGGTTTGAATTTGCATTTGAGTTTTGATTTGGGTTTAGCACTTAAGTTTAATGTTTGACTGTAGTACTCGAGTTTAGCACTTGAGTTTATTGTTTCAGTTTAATGCTTGGGTTTAGCGTTTGAGATTAGCCCCTGGGTTTATTAGCACTTGAGTTTAGTGTTTGAATATACTGCTTCAGTTTAGTGTTTGAGTTAAGCGATTGAGTTTAACACGTCACTTTTACTTTTATCAATCTTCAGTGAAAGTGAAGCGCAAAACAACAAAAACAAAGAATCGCCTATATGTACATTATCCAATGTGACCTCTCTCTTTAAATGCGGTGAGGATATGTAGGATTTGAGGTAAATTTGGCTGCCATTTCTAGCAAGTTGAACGACCACATAGGAGCTCCCTCGTTCGTTCGTTTTTGTTAATCAAAGGTGCAAAAAACAAGCTAATTAAGGGCGTCTACGTGTTCGCTAGAAATAACAGTCACATTGCTTGCACTGTAAAAAAAAAAAAACCGCAGACACGTTGGACAATGTAATATAGAAAATGACGGGATGGTCACCGATGGAAAGTCTTCGATCATAGGTTTGCCCGATCTGTGTCTGACTTGGAGTTAAACAACATGAACTACGCAGGAAGCCTCTTGGCGGTTGTTAGACCTGTAAAATAACATCTAAATTTCTCTTAACTTTCAACCTTCCGTCTTAAAAAGATAAATAAAAACGAAACTAAAAGAGAGGGGGGGGGGGCATATTAAAGAATACAATTCCTAGATGCATTGTTTAATGATAGGTTTGCTCAATTAAGGCTGACCTGGTAACATCCAGGGCTTATTTTAAAAAAAAAATCTAGAATTGCACACATTTTCGAGGCTGGTGGTGGTATATTTGATATTTTCTGAGTCTAGAGAAATATTTGTCATGGCTATTTTAAACATTTCATGAAAGTTATATGTCTTTTAACCACCAATTACTAATCGCATGTCGTATTTGTCATAAAAATCTAAACTTATTGCTCAAAATAAGATTTAGAACTACACAAGCAGGGGTCAACTGCACGTTAAAATGATCATTATTAACAAGTCACAAACAATCACAGGTGAATCACTTTGTCAGTCCCGTGTCAAATTATGTCATTTATTTTACACCTTAAGATGTAAATTCATTTTCTTTGTGAGATATTTCAGGACACTAAGAAAGCATGAATCGAAATCGGGATGTTACAGATATGTGTGAATTTTCGATATACTGTACAATTTTCTGTATAACAATGAGCGTATTTCTGCGGTCAAATTCGTAGACATATATAATCGATAGGTTATATGTAGGTGTATATGATTAGGAATAATTCATACACAAATAAGTATATGTATATTATCATGCGTATGCATTCCTATACATATATCATTAAGCGTGTGTATGTAGTCTGTGCACACACCCACTTATATATATATTTGAAAAAGGGAAAAAAATGACTTCATTTGTAGTTCTAAACAATTTAATTTTATAATATTATGATTTAACAATTTGGTTTTGTAGATCTAGTAAGTTCTATGTTAACTTCGGTGGGAAGATATTTTAAAGATTCCTGGTCAACTTGCATCACTATATATATATATATATATATAGTGATATACGTAGCCTGAATCGACCGGACGAAATTGTGGTGTATTTTGTTGATAAATGTGTATTGTTAAATATAATGCAACATATATATATATAGAGAAACATGCATGTATAGAAATATACATAGGTATGTATGTGTGTGTGTGTGTATATATATATATATATATATATGAAAATAGAGAAATTAATGTAAGCAAGAAGCCAACAGTAATTCAGACATATAAGTGACTATTACGTCAAGATGTAAATATTTAACGTAAGATATGGGAAAATAATCTAATCCCAATTCAAAATAAGTCAAGACCAGAATATATATATATGCACGCGCAGAAACATGTAAGAAGCTGACAAGATATTCTAGAATAGTTTAGTGGTCAGATACGGAAAGCTACAGTGATAAATATACGTCAAACCAGACAGAAAAATTGATACATAGAATAAAAAGGTAGGTTGATGCGTCTGCAATTATTGTTTAGACCCAAGTCCTGATAAAGCAAAAACCTATGATCAAGTAAGCTTTTGTTATGACAAAAAGAAAATCATTTAAGATGGTAAGGTGTGTTTTGAAGGAAATTTAGCTGCTATTTCTAGCAGCCTGTGCAACAGCATATATGTTAGCTCATAAATAGAAACATAATAGAATGGGTTGGATTCACAGGTCAAAATAGAGATAGATGGATTTTAAAACACACACAAAAAACCTAACGGTAAGTGAATATTATACAGACAGAAAATATAGAAAGCCTACGAGAAAAGATATATATGTTTAGACAGTGATAGATAGAAAATAGAATTAAACTGGACGAACTGTGGTTATATTGCTGTTCGTTTTGAATATGCTTTTCCGGGATAAAAATACTAACTTGGAAGCTTGACGAATGCGTATGACTGACCTTTAAAAGGAAGAAAGACGATCGGACAAATAGTAGGGAAATCAGCTGAAGTGGTTGACTGAATGGGATATTTGCACGTTGCCGGAACAACCACCTGACAACCTGGTAACGTTGATGTGATTTCTATAAAGAGGAAGTGAAACAGAACCGAATCGAAGGAAACAAAGTGATGGTGGCGATGGGGAGAAAAAGATCAATAGATAGAGAAGGAGAAAGAGAAAGAGGGAGAGAGAGAGAGATGTGTGTGTGTTAGAATTATCGAGAATTAAAAAGGAATACAGAGGAATTTTAAAATAATATTAAAATAGAGGTAGGAGTAAACGTTGAGCAACTAATCCACGAGAGTAGTAGGAGTAGTAAACAAATGGCAAGCGTAGATTAATGGAAATGAAAGTATATATGTTAACTCGTTAGGGGTTGTGAGAAAAATAAAGCCTTGTTTATTATGGTCTCTCCATAGCCTAACAAACATTTACGCATTCATACATTCACAACACGGGCCCACACACACATGCATTTATGTATTCATACATTCACAACACGCCCCCCCCCCACACACACATACATTTATGCATTCACAACACGGGTGCGCGCGCGCGCATACACACACACACACACACACACACACACATTCACATTTGTGGCCATTGTCAGGTCATGACATTATCAATAAATCATTAACAATACGAACAGATAAATCCAGACTATGCTAATCGTTGGACATCTTAATTTAATTTTAACTTTCGTGGTAGTGATTATGTTAACGTACAATTTAGAACGTGTAGTTCTAAATTTAATTTCGTGCTGTAAGTTTACATTTTGTGTCAAATACTACAACAAACGCTTACATGGTAAATGATGCTAAAAGACATAAAATACTTATAGAATATTAAAATAGCCATTACAAATACTTCTCCAGACTCAGTAAGTATCAAAAACAGGGTCATGTGATCTGCAACAAGATGTGTGCAATTTTAAAATTTCCTTAAAATAAATCCCGTTTTCATAGAGAGTCGGATTAAAAATATTTGTTCCGGCTCACAGCACTGAGTTCAAATCGCGCCGAGATGAACTTAACCTTTCATACTTTCAAGCAGTCAAGATCTTCCCTTGTCTCTCTTTATCACCCTATCTCTTTTTGGAAAAATCGGCTATATTCCGACATGGAAAGGGATGGACTCAACCAGGTTTAAAATATCCAAGACACACCGCGTGTCTGGATGGTGCTCTGACGATTTCTTCAGGAGTTAAGAGCCCTTATCTTACGATTAGCCACGTACAACGTTGACTTTTGGTTGTGGTTTAGCACTGTTTCTTGTCAGTTTCCAAACCCTCCTAAGTTCCCAACAGCTCATAGATGTCAACCATTCGACAATCGGGCCTTCCAATCTAAGCTGCACTGAGCACGTCATATGTAGAATTACTTTAAAATACATCTGCAAAATTATATACATATATGTGTGTGTGTGTGTAATGGAGTTTCCCTTCGAAAACGAAGTGTGAGTGTTCAACAACAGATAAAGCAGATCCCAGGCAAGAACTTAAAGTTCATTTTATATGACAGATCTGCCTTAAACACCTCATCTGGAAACTTCTCATTTGATAGTCTACCATCAAATTTATCAAAAGCTGAACTTGACTTTCCTATAGCAATCAATATCATACTACAATACGCCTCATCTCTAAAACATCCACTTTATAAGGTCAAATAAACCTTTAACCAAAAATGGAATGATCAAAGAGATGAGTAAAAACCAACCAATAAGATTGAATGAATACACCTTCACAAGATATGCTAACTAGAGAGTCTTGAATCCATATGTCAGCGGGGTGTTGAATGAACAACATCAAAACCC
Organism: Eledone cirrhosa; assembly: GCA_964016885.1. Taxonomy (NCBI): domain Eukaryota; kingdom Metazoa; phylum Mollusca; class Cephalopoda; order Octopoda; family Eledonidae; genus Eledone; species Eledone cirrhosa. The sequence goes on along the minus strand of OZ024741.1, from coordinate 304,039,361 downwards.
GCCCGGGACTTATCACTTTTTGAACAAAATATTACACAATAGCTACTGACGAGGTCGCTGCTATTACATAATATATACCACTGACATATATATATAACAGTAATAAAGTATTCAATATTTGTATGTGTGTGTGTATCATCACATTGGAAGCCAATGCTTGCCATAAGATCCACTAACACGTATTCATCAAGTTGAATGCACAAGAAGAGAGATTTGAGAGTCATTTGACTGCTATCTCTTGCAGAGCGAGCGACTACTCCCGAGTCTCGAATAATCTCCCGCCCTCCCCACCGCTTATTAATTTTTCAGACTTTTCCCAATCCCTCTGCTTTTTAAATTTTGCTAATCTATCTCCGGCGAAATTTTATTTTAAGTGGTAGCATTCCTGCGACAATTAATTTTCTTTAACCTTTATACATTAAAAGTACATTAATAGAAATCCCATACGTTATAAAATAAATAGGATGGGTTGGGATCTCAATATGTAAACTAAACGACTAATTCTAATTTTTTTAAAAATCAACGGAAACAACATAGAAAAATTACCGTGTTTCCAACCTCCGCTTATTCCACCTCCCTATTATTTGGGACCCGAGACTATATATTATCTCTCCCGTTGGATAGTTGATAGTGCATCTAATGTGCTTGTTTGGAATCTTAGTAGATTATTACAATTACATGTACCTGTGTGTGTATTTGTGCATGTGTACATGTGTGCATGAGTTTATGCATGTATGTATATTTGTGTGTGTGTGTGTGTGTGTGTGTGTGTGTGTGTGTGTGTGTGTGTGTGTGTGTGTGTGTGTGTATAAATTTAATGGATTATGTCTAATACATGACTAAGAACTTGCGTGTATGTGTAACATAGATTATCATCTATATCTGGACTACAAACAACCGAAGAAAAAACAAAAAGTTAATTAAAAAAATTAAACCCGAAGATTACTGTTATTGATTAACTAGTGGACTAGCGTTGAATTTATTATATTTTTGGAGTCCAGGATTGGTATACCATATATGCCAGGACTAGTGGACCAGTACTGTCAATAATGATGGCAATAGCATTGAATATATCTAATGTTTGGAGTCCAGAGCTGGTATAACATATATACCAGGACTAGGGGACCTGTATTGTCGATAATGACAATAGCGTTGAATTTATTACATTTTTTTGGAGTCCAGAGTTGGTATAACATATTTACCAGGACTAGTGGACCAGTGTCGTCAATAATGGCGACAATAGAATTGAAGGTATCTAATTTTTGGAGTCCAGGGTTGGTATACCATATAAACTAGGATTAGGGGACCTGTGTTGTCAATAACGATGCCAATAGCATTGAATGTATTTAATTTGGGGGGCCCAGAATTGGTATAACATATATACCAGGATTACTGAATATATGAACAAGCATACACTCTGGGAAATTTTTGTATTGATAAATTGAAGATTTACACAAGAGAAACCCTATAGTTTATGTTGAATATGGACACGTGGAGGGGATTAAAGATAAAAATGATATTTTAATAATTTATATAATTACCTCAATGTTCAGCATGTATGTACCTATGATAAGATACAATTTATTTAGTGAATAAGTCTATGCAGGTTTATACATTACTAAAAATAAAAAATGGAGAAGTAAGATCTTAATGACACACTATAACAAGGGATGCTGGGGCTTTCCTCTAACAGCTTTTGATGCGAGCCATCACACTTGTATTATTGCCGCGGGTGGTAGCGAGGCTAAGAGGCTGGAATAATGAAGCATGCTCGCAGGCATCACCTGATACCACGCTATGACAAGCCTCAGGGTAAGAACCCATGGTTGTAATTGGAAAAGAAATTTCTTATTGTCGCAACGTGACTGATATAGGAAACCTATTGTGTTTATGTGTGTGTAAACGACAATTGTCAAAGTCATTAGAATGTCGAATAGAATGCTTTACAGTATTCGTTCCAGTTTACAGCACTCTTAGTTCAAATTCCACTGAGGCAAACTTTACTTTCCATCCTTTAGAGGTTGATAAAATATGTACCAATCCAGTTGTAGGGCCGATTCTTCCTCTAGATCTATTTCATATTTCCTTTCTATTACCTTTTCTCCTTTTCTGAAAGAAATATGTTGTGGTTAGATCTAGAGAAGGATGGGGTCCAAGAGAAATGTTTGGGTGCATATCTTTTAAATATATATATATATATATATATATATTTAACGAAGGGGTATTAAAAAGATTGTTAGATGGGATTAACATGATTGTTAAATGTAATAACAAGAATAAATGATTTACTTTATATATAAAGGTTGACTTCACTTCAGTCAAAAAGAACAATAAACAAGTTACCACGAGTTGCAAAGGTTGACAATGTTATTTTTGTTGTTGGTTCTTGAGGCTGGTTTAGTCTGCGACCAGGAGAGAAAGAAAGTAATGGTCTGTGGACCACTGTGGTCTGTGGACCACTGTGGCCTGTAGATAGCGGTGAATCTTTCACATAGATTGTAATAACGTACTGCTCCGATCTCTCTGTATGTCTGTAGACCTGTGAGGCCTGAAGGTAGCGGTGAATCTTTCACATGGCTTGTCTGTATCGTGGTGCTCCGATCTCTCTGTATGTAAGCTGGGAAAATATAGGCTTTATATACCTGTCGCTTTCTGTCTCCCACCTTGAGGGGATAGCCCACACATGAACTTGTTCACACCAAAAGGGTGGTGACCTAGAGTTTGACCTTTAGGTGTCACCCAAGGTTCAAGGCGTGGACAGATTTCGCTACATATATATATACTTCGTTTTTGAATTTGTTTTGTAAGATGAAAACGTGTGTTGAAACAGATATTGTTATACTTTGGGAGGGTCATGCTGCCAATAAACCCACGAACCTGTGATTTTCACTTCAATTTATTATAAATTTCCAGTTGGCTGGCTGGTTGGTTCAATAACCGGATGGTTGTTTATATATTGTCAAAGCTCTTTCGTCACACATTCTGTGACTTCCTCAGTGACTAGGCTTTTATTTTGTCTCTCCTTTGTTCTGTCCCACACCAACTTGTTTTTGTGTGTTGTGTGTTGAACCAACCAGCCAACCGGAAATTTATAATAAGTTGAAGTGAAAACCAACAGCTGCATGTATTTTTATTGGTAGCATCACCCTCCCAAAGTATAGCAATATATATATATATATATATATATATATATATACACATTCACACACACACACACACACACATATATATATATATATATGTAAGTAAATATATATGTATATATACGAGGTCAACTTTGCCTTCCATCCATTCAAAGTCGATAAAAAAAGTACCAGTTTAATACTGGGGTTGATTCTTCCTCTATATCTCTTTCTCACTCTCTCTATCCTTCTCTAGAAAAAATCTGCTGTATTCAGACCGGGAAAGATGGGCTCCGCCAGGTTTTAAAAAATTGCATTAGAAAGCCGTCTGTCAATGCGGGCGCCCTAGGACTTCCCCAGGAGTTACGGGACTAGAAACTGTGGGGATGGTGTGGTGGTGTGGAGGAGGTGACCGGAAGCTGGTGACGTTTGACCGGAGACGGAAGAGGAAGCGACGTGGGATCTGGAGCATCTGTGGGTTCTCTTTCGGATGTGACCCGCGACGGACGGACGTGCGAATGCGAGCTGCAACTTGGCGAACGGATTATACCCACGTGGATGAGGCATGGCTCGCTGAGTGAGCTAGCAGAATTGCGGTCAGTGCAGTAGCTTTCTCATTACAAGCTATTTCGGCATCTGAAGACTTACAATTGAAAAAAAAAAAAAAAAAAAATAAAAAGGAAGAATTGTTTTTGAAGACAAAGCTACTAGAAAACAGAGAGGATTCTGTTGTTTGTTACTTACCGCAGGACTAAGGAGATGGCGACGAGATTACGGATGAGCGGAGAAGTAATTAGAGCCTTTACCGGTGAAGGTGACGTTGGCGCCTGGATGCGAAAGGTTCGGCTGGTCGCTGAGCTACAAAAGATAGACGATGTAGTGGGCCTCATCGCACTCTATCTCGAGGGCGACGCGCTAACGTTGTACCTCGAGATGGACGAACTCAGTCAGAGGGACGCGCAAAAAATTGAGCGGCGTATGATGGAAGTGTTCGCAGAAGGACCGCTTACCGCGTTTGCTAAGCTGGCAAGGATTAGGTGGAACGGTGAGCGTGTGGATATTTTTGCAGCGGAGTTAAGGCGATTGGCCATGCTGGTTGGGTTTCAGGTGGAATGCGAACATGCGGTGCGGTTGGCGTTCATAAACGGATTTCCGGATGACATCGCGGTGAAACTGCAGCAAATACCTGATCACAAGGAAATGGAGATGCGTGCACTGGTAGAGCAAGCCCGCATCATAGCAGAGGATGTCAAGAAGAGTGTTGCGGCAATAGCAGCGACGGAGCCCCGGGGCAGCCGACAGCGAAATGGCGAAAGGGAGATAAACACGGTGCGCAGTCGCCCGCAAACGTTTAGAGGTCGTTGTTTTAGGTGCCAGGGCGCGCACATGGCGAGAGACTGTAGAGAGTCAAGGCCGGACATAATTTGCTACCGGTGTTAGCGGCCAGGCCACATCGCTACCAGTTGCGACCAGGGAAATGGTCCAGGGGGGGGGGTGTGAAAGTCTTTGTGAGGGGAAAGCCATTACGAGCCCTCGTGGACACGGGCTGTACGACGACATTAGTGACCACGGGGGTGATGCAGAAGTGGAGAGGGAAGAGTAGCGTAAGGGCAGTCGACGGAAGGAAGATTGAATGTCGAGGTCGCAGCGAGGTGGAGATGGTGGTACGGGGAAAGAAAATAAGGCTTTCGGCCATTGTGGTCGACTGCGTGATGGATGGAATCACCGTAGTTATGGGCATGGACGCGATTGGCCGTTTAGGAGGCGTCACAGTGAACGATGTCGGCGTGACGTTTGGAGGCGCCACACCGGTATGCGCTGTGAGTACGCGACAGGAGAACGAGAAGGCCCACGAGGAAAAATATGCCGCTTACACTGTACAGGGTAAGGACTTCAAGGCCGTGTTCGACGTGCAACGATGGGTTGTTGAGTGGTACTGGAGGGGAGAACCACTAACACTGAAGAACAAAGTGGGCTGCTATTGAAAGGAGACACTAGGAGCGAGTTTGAGCGAGACGTAGAGAGATGGATCGAAGAGGGCATACTGCTTCCCTGGAAAGAGGAGGTGAAGTGTGGGGTACTGCCGTTAATGGCGGTGGCGCAACCCACGAAGAACAAGGTGAGACCGGTATTGGATTTTCGGGAGCTGAATGAGCACGTGTCGTGCCACACGGCTGGCGAGGTCACAGATGTCTGCGGGGAAACCCTACGTGAGTGGAGACGTATGACGGGGGCTTCCACAATCATCGATTTAAAGTCGGCATATCTACAGCTACACGTGGAGGAGAGCTGTGACACTATCAGCTGGTCAGGTATAAGGGCCGGACATATTGCCTGACCAGGCTCGGCTTCGGGCTGAACTCTGCACCGAAGATCATGGCGGTGGTCCTCAAGACCATTCTGGGAAAAGCCGACAAGATGAAGAGGGCTACCAATTCCTATATCGACGACATCTTAGTGGACGAGACTGTAGTGTCGGCGGCGGAGGTCACGAGCCATTTAGAAGGGTACGGATTGACTGCGAAGCCGTCGGAGGCGTTGGAGGGAGGAGCTGCGCTGGGACTTAGGCTGCGAAGAGGCAAGACGGGCACGTTAGTATTTCGGAGGGGAAATGAAATCCCGAAACTGGGCCCAAATATGAATAGACGGGAACTCTTCTCGGCGTGTGGAAAATTGGTGGGTCACTACCCAATCGCTGGGTGGCTCCGGGCGGCATGCAGCTATGTCAAGAGACGAGCGGACGGGGTGATTTGGAGTGACAAAGTGGGAGAGAGGACGGTGGCCATGATGCAGGAGATCGTGGGGAGGGTGAAGGCTGTCGACCTGTTGCGAGGACGCTGGTATGTCCCCGAATCGCAGAGCGGGACCGTATGGTGTGATGCCAGCAGCATAGCGCTAGGTGTCACGCTGGAGATAGGAGGTGTCGAGGTCGAGGATGCAGCCTGGCTCAGGAAGAAGGATGATTGCAACCACATCAATGTGGCCGAGCTGGACGCGGTGTTAAGAGGGGTGAACCTCGCCTTGAGGTGGGGACTGCGCCCCATTGAGATTCGTACCGACTCGGCCACTGTACTCGGATGGGTGAGATCAGTGCTTACCAGTGAGAAGAGAGTGCGAACGAGAGGGCAGCGAAAATGCTGATAAAGCGCCGCCTGGGAACTCTAGGAGAGCTGGCCACCGAGTTCGACCTGAGGTTGAGTGTAGTCTTCGTGCCCTCAGAGAAAAATAGAGCAAACGTTCTAACCAGGGTGAAGAAAGCCAGGATGGAAGCGCCGGAGGATGTAGAAGAGGGGATAGCTGCTGTGTGTCGGCTGAGCGAGTCGGAACTTAAAGGGTTGCACCACATGGGAGTGGATAGGACCCTGTTCCTAGCCAGGAGAATCGACTCCGACGTTAACAAACACAGTGTCCAGATAGTGGTCAGAGGCTGCGTCCGATGTCAGTCTATCGATCCCGCCCCGAGTGTACACGAGACGGGAAGTCTCCAGGTGGATTGCGACTGGAAGCGATTGGCGGTGGACGTAACACACTACCAACAAGGAACATATCTCTCGATGGTTGACTGTGGTCCGGGACGGATGGCGATATGGAGGGAAATGAAGATGGGAACTGCGGAGGAAATCACACGGACGTTGAGAGAGATATTCTTGGAGCGGGACCCTGTGGACGAACTGCTGATGGACAACAGCGCGGCGTTCCACTCGGAGGCGCTGAGGGAGATGCTTGATGGATGGAAGGTGGACCGCTTCTTCAGAGCAGCATACAGGCCGAGCGGAAATGGAATCGTGGAGCGACACCACCGCACAATCAAAGCAATGGCGGAGCGGGGCACATCTCACTAATGGAGGCAGTGTTTTGGTACATGTCCCCGCGGGCGGAACAGGCTGAGGAATCGGTGCCACACAGAGTAATATACAGATACGAGTAGCGGCACCCGTGCACGGCCAGTGGGGAGAGAGAACGGATTCGTACAGGTGGGCGAAGAAGTCTAGGTTAAGCCCCCAGACGCACGTTGCACATCTCAATGGGGAAAGGGAACGGTAACGGCCGTAAATTCCCAGAATAACGTGTCCATGGACGGAGTGCCACGTCATATCCTGGATGTCCGTAGAGTTGTTGTGTCGACGGACTTCGAGAAAGAGGAAATCGAAAGCGCCGCCCCAACATTGCGGAGATCGCAACGAGATCGCCGACCTCCTGGCTGGACGGCAGATTATCACATGCAGCAGTGTGAGGGTGAGATTGATCCTTGAGATCAGGGGGGCGTGTGGGGATGGTGTGGTGGTGTGGAGAAGGTGACCGGTAGCTGGGGACGTTTGACCGGAGGCGGAAGAGGAAGCGACGTGAGATGCGTACCCAGGAGCATCTGTGGGTTATCTTTCGGCTGTGACCCGCGACGGACGGACGTGCGAATGCGAGCTGCAACTTGGCGAACGGATTATACCCACGTGGATGAGGCATGCCTCGCCGAGTGAGCTAGCAGAATTGCGATAAACTATATATATATATATATATATATATATATATATATATATATATATATATATATATATATATAGTTTCTGTAATGAGAAAGCTACTGCACTTACCGCAATTCTGCTAGCTCATATATATATATATATATATACAGTTGTCCCCCGGTATTCGCGTGGTTTACTTTCCTAGAGCATTCGCGAAGAGCGAAAAAACCGCGAATATCGGACGCGGTTCATAAAAATGCCTATAAACGTCAAAACATAACGTAAAATATAGGTTGGTAAATACGGTATATTGTTATGAATAATTTAGCGTTAAAAAGTGTGAAAAAATATATATTGCCACGAAAAAAGCCATAAAAATATCGCGGAAGATATTTACTATTCCGCGACTATTTCGACGAACAAGTATTATATTAGTTAGGTTCTAAGAAAAATCCCGCGAATAACCGGGACAGCGAATGTTCACAATACATACAAACACACGTGGCATTTTATTATTGTTGATGATTAACGTGTGAGAATAGTCTGTTACTCGAGGGAGCGTTATGTAATAACTGTTTCTACTTTTGGCACAAGGCCAGCAAATACCCAGTGCATTACTGGTACTTTATTTTATCGACCTCGTAAGGATGAAAGGCAAAGTTAACCGCGGCGGGATTTGAACTCAGAATGGAAAGGGCCGTAACTCTATGCGTCAAAGCATGAGGTCCGACCCTCTACCCATACTGCCAATCACCATTGTTTGGTTTAGATGCCCCAGCAATTGCTCGTATGGTTATCTTTTGGAATGTGTGTCAACGTTGTTGTTTAGCCGCAAGGTCAGCCCTGACCAAGCAGACCTATGGACAAAGGCGCTATAACCATGACCATCGTGACTCAATGGCAGTTGTGGACAGACTGTCGCCCGTTTGGCTTTCTGAATTGTATGCTTAATTTCGAAA
>OZ024741.1:303990820-304020820 GCA_964016885.1 Eledone cirrhosa | reverse complement strand
ACTAAAAAATCACTTCCAACTAATTAGTTTCTGGAATGGAGTAAATATATTTTCCGAAGAAACATATAGAAAATCATTCCGTCATCAGGAAAGTCTTTTTCCGTATAGGTCTCCAGGCATAGCGAGGACACTGGAAACTTATTAAAAAAATAATTCAGTTCCATTCCACTGAATTATTTTTTTAATAAGTTTCCAGTGTCCTCGCTATGCCTGGAGACCTATACGGAAAAAGACTTTCCTGATGACGGAATGATTTTCCATATGTTTCTTCGGAAAATATATTTACTCCATTCCAGAAACTAATTAGTTGGAAATGATTTTTTAGTAAGTAAGTTAATTTTATAATTTTCTTATTTTACGTCTCTCATATATATATATATATATATATATATATATATATATATATATATATATATATATATATATACATACATATACATGTATGTATGTATATATGTATGTGTGATATGTGTGTGTGTCTGGGAGAGAGAGAGAGAGGGGGGGCAGTATGTGATAGACAGAGTATATATATATATGAAAAATGGTGTGCTGCGTGGTTGCACATGGGTTACATATGAATAAAATTAGTCCTTCATCAGTGATCTTCCAGCCTTCATTGGTATTTCTTCGCTTTAAAGATCATATACCTCTGGTTGGTGCGAGCAATAACTAAAAAAAGTTATTGGGACACGTAAAATAGGGTGAAGCGAGCGAGACATGTAAACAAACAAAGATGGTATTGCAACGGAAAGATAGGAAGAGGGGAAAACAAGTCCGTGATATCTGTGAACTTAAGTTCTGTGAAATCATAGACGAGGAGAGATACAGACGATCCGACCTGTGTGAGATGTGAGCGAGAAAAGGATTTCACACAGGTCAAACGGGAGGAAGTGAGAGAGGGTAGAAGCAGAGAGTGAGTGAGTGAAAGTGTGAGGAAGAGGCCAGCGGAGAGAGAGAGAGATACAGAGAAAGGGGAAGCAGTAAGAAAGAAACAGGCAGCGGAGGAAAAAATATAAAAATATGAAAAATGGCGTGCTGCGTGGTTGCACATGGGTTACATATGAATAAAATTAGTCCTTCATCGGATCGTCTGTATCTCTCCTCGTCTATGATTTCACAGAACTTAAGTTCACAGATATCACGGACTTGTTTTCCCCTCTTCCTATCTTTCCGTTGCATTACCATCTTTGTTTGTTTACATGTCTCACTCGCTTCACCTTATTTTACGTGTCCCAATAACTTTCTTTAGTTATTGCTCGCACCAACCAGAGGTATATGATCTTTAAAGCGAAGAAATACCAATGAAGGCTGGAAGATCACTGATGAAGGACTAATTTTATTCATATATATATATATTTATATGTATGTATATGTGTGTGTGTGTGTGTGTGTGTGTGTGTGTGTGTGTGTGTGAGAGAGAGAGAGAAAGAGTGAGAGAAGAACTGTGTGGTAGATAGAGTATATATATATATATTATATATATATATATTATATATATATATATATATATAATAGGAAAATGCGAAGTAGTTTCGGATGTCTAAGTCCTTTATTGATAAGGTGATGATACATATATCAATGTCGACAGTGGCCACATGATTCCACCTAACCAGTGCCATGATCTCATCACACAGCTTCTTACATAATAAGGTTACATTCTCGAGGCAATCCAAATTAGAACGACAAAGGAACGGGTGAAGGCTTCAGAAACATCATCTTTGTCCGTTCCCTTGTCGTTTTAATTTGGATTGCCTCGAGAACGTAACCTTATTATGTTAGAAGCTGTCTGATGAGATCATGGTACTGGTTAGGCGGAATCGCGTGGCCACTGTCGACATTGAAATATGTATTACAGCCTTATAAATAACTGGCGTACTGAACTCCTTGAATTCAGTCAAAGAGACAACACATTCTTTAAAAGGTTTATTACAGGTGATGAAACTTGGATTCATTATTATGAACCCGAGTCAAAAAGGTAATCAATGGAATGACATCACCAGACGTCTCCAAAAATCCAAAAGTTCAAGGCACAAAATTCAGCTGGAAAAATCATGGCGACTGTCTTTTGGGATACTCAAGGATGGATTCTTATTGATTTCTTGCCAAGAGGAGAAACGATTAACTCTGACACATATATTGAGACACTAAAAAGACTAAAAGCAAGAATTCAATGAGTTAGACCAGACTTGGAGATGAATAAAGTTATTCTTCAACATGACAATGCCAGGCCTCACACGAGCATCAGAACAAATGAGGAAATTACCTCATTTGGGTGGACAACTCTGCTGCACCCTCCATACTCACCTGATTTGGCACCATCAGACTACCACCTCTTCAGTCCCATGAAAGAAGCATTGAGAGGCAACCATTATGGAAATGATGAGGAAGTGAAAACTGCTGTCAAGAAATGGCGTTGTGAGCAGCCAGCAGAGTTTTACGAAGCTGGGATAGATGCCCTCATTCAAAGGTGGACTGATGCTATCGGAAGAGGTGCTGACTATGTTGAGAAGTAGGACAGTGATCCTCTGATGTATAGCTTCATTTTGATGTATAATATATTTTGTTTTGTTCTTTACGTTTCTTGCAATAAAACAGAAGGCATTACTATTTGCCTCTGGTAGTAGCAACAATTAATTTTCTTTTATTCTTAACACTTTAAAAAAAAATTATCTTGTAAAAGATGCTTCTTTTTTCTTTTCAAATAATTCTGCAAATTTGCATATTTACTCAGAATGAATTATTTTTTATGGGGTCGATTCTCCTTCTCTATTTTTTCCTCACTTCCTTTCTCTTACTATATGTCCTTCTCTGAAAGAAATCTCATGTACTCAGGGCTGGAGAGGAGATAGGCTCCGCCAGGTTTAAAAATGTCCTAGAAACGCCATATGTCAATATGGCGCCCCTATGACTCCCTCTGGAGTTATGGGTCCAATCATACATACAATGATTTGGCATTATCCCACAGTGTCCAGACTGATTGAGGTAGATACAGTATAGGTTGTTGATATTCATGCTTACACACACACACACATACTACCATACACACGCGCGCACACACACATACTACCATACACGCGCGCGCACACACACACACACACACACTCTCACGCACATCCACAAACACGCACACATATTCACATACATTCACACATACGCATAGTTCTCAATTTTTCAGATTTTTCCAATCTCTGTCCCATATAGTTAATTCACACTGGCACTCATACACATATGCATACACACACATACACACGCCCGTCTACACATACACACGCGCACATACACATACGCACACACGCGTGCACGTACACACACGTGCATACACACACACAGACACACGCACATAAACACAAACATAAACATACGCAAACTGAATTTTTTATACTAAAAGGAAGCAACTCTTGTCGGATTAGAATGGTAATAAAAAAATAACTAAAAAACCCCGGAACATTTTAATTTTAATAGTGAGGAGGACGAGTAGCCTCCCTTGTAATAGGTTGTGCAAATAAGACAATGAGATACAAAAAAAGTCAGATAGAGGGAGAAAGAGTGATATATATATATATTAAAATAAAGATCCCGTTAAGGGTGAAAGCAGCGATTCTTTGCTTAAACTTTAATCTGTTATTTTAATAAATATTTGCTCTACGGTTCTTATATATTTGATATATATTTATCCTTATCGAGTCCTCTTTGGATTTTAGTCTTCAAATTTATTATTATTACTATATATATATATATATATGAAAAAGTATGACACCGACGGCAGAGCTCAAGCCGTTTCGACGGCTATTTCTGGACTGAAATAGCCGTCGAAACGGCTTGAGCTCTGCCGTCGGGGTCATACTTTTTCCTATTTCCCACTCTGCTACCCTAAGTATTGAGTACTCTGGTGCGTTATGGTCCATCTGGTTCCTTACCACAATTCCTTTGTTATATATATATATATATATATATATATATAGTAAAAAATTGAACGGGAATAAAACAGAGAGGCAGTACGAACAAAGGTTTATTAGTTTCACGCTCTTGAGAGTGGGGTGGTGGTGATATATATATATATATATATATATATATATATATATATATATAATAAAAAAAAAAATTTTCGCTCTACATGGCTGAATAAATGTAATCTGAGTGTTTCGAATATTAATAATAACATTCGATTCATTTGCAATTATGCAAACAAGCCTCAATTTTATAGCCATGCTCGTGTGAGGTCTGGCTTTAGAATGAACCCTTCATTCTTGCTCTTCTGGCAGTTCTGTTCACATGCCAATACAAGAGTAAGAATGAAGGGTTCATTCTACTGACATGGCTATAAAATTGAGGCTCGTTTGCATAATTGCAAACGAATCGAATGTTATTATTAATATTCGAATGTTGGATTGGCAATATCGGTAGAGGGTCGGACGCCATGCATTGACGCATAGAGTTACGGCCCTTGCCATTCTGAGTTCAAATCCCGCCGAGGTTAACTTTGCTTTTCATCCTTACGGGGTCGATAAAATAAAGTACCAGTAATGCACTGGGATAATTGCTGGCCTTGTGCCAAACGTAGAAAAAATTATTAATATTCGAAAAACTCAGATATATATATATATAGGTTTGTTATTTTTATTTATTTATTACTTTAAATCGAGACAGGCAAACCATATTATTTTAAATTAGTATTTTTCAACCTAGCTAACTTGGTCCTTTGCAATTGGAAAACATGTATACTTGTATCGGTGTTTATCCCTCTCATATATTCATTTGTATTACATGGCTCGGAAATATTCCCTTCTTTGAGCTATTTAATTGTAAAAGTATTTTGAGTTTATAACTCAATATATGATATATATATATGCATATGCACACACACACACACACACACACACACACACACACATACACACACACACATATATATATACATATGAATTTGTTTTGAAAGGTTTATGGTATGAAATCGTATGTAGAAACAAATATTGTTATATTTGGGGAGGGTCATGTTATTATAATATTGCCAGAAAAATATAGTAAAACACACTCACTGTTTGGTTTGGGTTGGTTTTTGCTTTAGTTTATTTTATATTTCTATAATTAATGCAGCTGGCAATCAATGTTTATCATTGATTGACAAACAGTTAAAAATATAGATATAAATATAGCTTCTCAGAGTTCTTTCGTCACACACCTGTGACACCATCAGTAATGTTTAATCAACAGCTACGAAATTTAGCAGATAAATTACATAATATTCATTCATGATTTATTCAAAGTAATCCAACTTATTTTAATAACGTGTTCAGAAAAAAATACCGCCGGCAAAGTCACGCAGTCATCCAATCATTATATATAAGATATATAATTATTAAGGCCAATCACTACAATGGCGCCAATACAATTTTGAAAAGAAGTACACAGAATAAACATGGCAACTAAGCAAAAAAACCTTGATATAGTGCCGTTGTAGTAAATCATGTTTTATGTATATATATATATATATATATATATATATATATATATATATATATATATATAGGGCGGGTAAAATTCTGGAGATCCATGGACGAGTTCTCTCCAGCGGCCTCTGTTCCTCATCATCGCTGCCACGTCCTGCTTCTCCAAGAGACCAGTGTCTGTCCTTAGGGCATCAACATATGTCAACTTAGGTCTCCCTCTTCCAGTGTCAACTCTGCATGTCGGCGAGCATGTCCAGCTAACCTCAGTCTAATCTGTGCTACTCTCGAGCTGACTTTTGGGAGGCTCCCGTACAGCTCTGAGTTCTTCATCCTCAGTGTGTACTGATTAATGTTCAGAGCCATCCTCAGCATTCCCCCCCTCTCTCTCTCTCTCTCTCTCTCTCTCTCTCTCTCTCTCTCTCTCTCTCTCTCTCTCTCTCTCTCTATATATATATATATATATATATATATATATATATATATATATGTAGGAGGTGAGTTTTATTGTAGTACAATAAAGCAGTGCAGATATCGGATAAGAAGCACTCTACAGTTTGTAGGACTGGAGTATACATAATATATAAGAACAAAAGATGGTTAAAACTTAAAAGAACCAACACGGCTCTCTCAGAACTCATATGGTCCTTGAAAGACAAAAATATTAAATATAGCATCTTTTGGAAGAAGGTTTCTTCTGCGTCTTCATACTTGAACAGTTCTCTATCCAAAATTTGCAATCTCTGTCTAAATGAAAAATTTACCATTATATCTAATTTAGATTCTATAATAAATAGACACACTGACTTGTTTTCTATCTGCTTGCATAAATTCCACAAAACATTCCACAAAGTATACAGCTAATATCCAAATCTTTATCAATTTAGAATCTTTTTCTCAAAGGCACATATATATATATACACCTCTTTAAAAATATACCCATCTTTCTACCTTATTTCAAAGGTTATTATACATTCTATAATACTTGTTACTCATTCTATATCGCTCCTATTTATCACTTCCCTTTCTTCTCTTTTTCTTTTAATGTCTAACCCCTAATCTGTACCTTTTCTCACTGTTGCCTAACATAGAATCAATTATTACATAATACAATACATTCTTACTCTATATCACCTTGTAAAAATCCTTCGTAAACATAAACTTTTTTTTGACGTTAGATTATTCATCCTCAATTCATTATTCTTTTTTCTCCCTTTCATCTAACTCATTCATGCTCATCTCACAATATATCCTTACTTAAATTACCTGTTGTTCTTTTTAATAATATATATCAACATTTTCTTTCCATCGCACATATTATTAAACCTTTAAATATCATTCTTAATACATATTAAATTTTTTTTCCATCGTACATGTTATTAAACCCTTAAATATTATTCTTAATACATATTAACATTTTTTTTTCATCGCACATATTATTAAACCCCTCAATATACAAACCTTAACTTTACATTATTTTTCTCTTCGTTAATTTTCAAATTCTTTTAATTTATACATTATCTTCCAACGGTTTTCAACCTCTCTATGTAAAACAATATCTTTCTCAGTTATAAAAGCTCTCTCTCTCTCTCTATCACCCATCTCTCCTCCTATCTCATCCTTCCTCATTATACTCCTCCCTCTCCACTTTTTACTCTCATCTCCTCCTATTTTTCATCCTCCCCCCCCCCCCCCCCCTCTAAATAAAATATTTTTCCCAATATCACACATCAATCTAAAACTACTTTTCATATGTTGATTTAAAACTGCACTATCCACAAGTGTTTTTTAACCTTCATATCATGTCTTCCTGTTTTATCTGATGAAAACACAAATATTATTGCATGATGATATTTGTTTTTGAAATGCGCATAATAAAATAATGGAACTCTTTTAACCATCTTTTGTTCTTATATATATATATATATATATATATATATATATATATATATATATATATATATATATATATATACAGTATATGGCATGGAGCAGAGAGAGTTGAGTTTGTGGTATTTTACGGAAGTGAAGAAATTAATTGTAGAGGAGGCGATCGAGGTAACGGATGAAGTGAATAAAGGATTAGGCGAGGAAAGGGTGGCAAGTGGAGGAGAGATGGAGGTAGGCCTTGGGGAGATCTCGGTGGAGAGAACGGATTTGGGCGAGAGTTGATCGAATGGTCAACCGCATGAGCTGGCGAGGGGCGCAGCTAAGGATGGGTTCAGTAGTGGGAGCAGAGTAAGAGGTGGGGTGAAACTTGAAGCGGAAACCGCAGGGAATGAGGTGGTGGTGGAGACAGCGACTTAAAAATGTGATGTGACTATTGTATCGTGTTTTGGTGAAGATGAAGTTGGAGAGATGCAGGGAAGATTGGATATATATAGGGGGGGGGGGAGAGGTTGGAGGAAGCGCTTGAGAGTAGAATGGAGCTGCCGGAGAAAAGATTTGAGATTGGGCATATTGAAGGTACTAGGGTGGGAGTGAAAAATAGACGGGTGAGAAGAAGAAGAAGGTGTAAGAAGATTGTAGTAGAGGAAAAGTGGTAGAGAGTCGTGGAATATTTAAATGCAAGAAACAAAGAAAATTTTAATGATACGAAAGATTTCCTGGTGGAAGTTCAGGTGTACACCGGGTTGGTATCCAGTTACGGGGTGAAAATTCAATTAGAAAATCCAATGAATTTTGAGAGGTTCACGTAAGCGTTGATATATATATATATATATATATATATGTAAAAGGTAAACAGAAATAACAACACAATCGGTACAATATATGGAACGGATATATTAGGTTAACGCTTGATATAGCAGGAAGAGGGTCTTAACGTTTCGGACGCAAGTCCTTCATCAGAAGAAAGAATGAGAAACAAGATAGATTGAGGGGACGGGCGGGATGGAATTGGAAAAAAATGTCTTTAGATAAAAATAACATGGTCCATTCATGTTGACATCTTTTGCAAATCTGTTGGTGCCGGCGTTTTGTGTATGATTTATTTTTTAGAAAAGTGGATGATGGAGCGCATCTACCTGAAATGGAAAAAAAAACCGCTTTGTAAAAAGAACTATACTTGTGCACGTGCGTAAGCATGTGTGTGTGTGTGTGTGTGTGTGTGTGTGTGTGTGTGTGTGTGTGTGTGTGTGTGTGTTATTATACGTCCGTACGAAGATAAGAAGAAATGTGTGTGTATATGTGAGTAAAAGAGTGTGTGTGCATGTAAGTACGAACCTTTACCATCCAAGAGTTCATCTTCTCCTCCCTCATACCTCCCACAGCAACCAACCTTATTGTACGCACCCCTCGCACACCCACCATCTACTTCCTCCCCAAAATACACAAACAAAATAATCCCGGCCGTCCTATCGTTTCTGCGTGCAACTGATCCACCGAGATCATTTCTGAATATTTAGACACCATCCTCGCCCCGTTGGTCGGCAATCACCCTTCCCACATCCACGATACAAATCATGCCCTTAGACTCTTCAACTATTTCTCCTTCCCTCCTGGTCCCTCCCGCCTTCTCTTTACCCTGGACATCACCTCTCTCTATACCGCCATCCCTCATGATGACGGCCCCCGCGCTCTCCAGCAATTTTTAGATTTACACCCTACCCCTTACCCCAGCACTACCACTCTTCTCCGTCTGGCTGAGCTTGTTCTCACCCTAAATGGATTTTCTTTTTCGGGTGAATTTTATCAGCAGGTCTCTGGGGTAGCGATGGGAACCAGAATGGGTCCAGACTATGCCAGCTTGTTTGTTGACTACGTCGAACCCCAGATCTTCTCCCAGTACGCTGGACCGACTCCTGAGCTATACAGTCGTTATATCGACGACTGTATCGGCGCCACCTCTCTACCACGAGAACAGTTCGACTGTTTTCTTTCTTTTGTCCAATCTTTCCATCCTGCTCTCAATTTCACCGCCTCCGTCTCCGATTCTTCTGTCGCTTTTCTAGATACCTCTCTATCTATTAATCACTCTCACCACACCCTCTCTACTTCCATCTACATTAAACCAACAGACTCCCAATCTTACCTCCTCCCATCCAACCCACACCAAAAACTCCATACTCTATTCCCAATTCCTCCGTCTTCGTTGACTCTGTAGCCAGGACGACGATTTCGAAACCCATTCCCTTCGCATGGCTTCCTGCTTCATCCAGCGTGGATATCCCTCCACCCTGATCCAAGTTGCTCTCACCCGCGCCTGTGAAGCAGACCGCACCACAACCCTCTCACATCATCCCCGCCCTCACAACACCCGTGTTCCTTTTCCTCTCACCTACCACCCCATATAACCCTACCACTCCGGCGACATATCCACCGTTTCTTTCGCATCCTCTCTTCTGACCCCGTCACTTCTCGCTTTTTTCCAAACCCACCCATTACTGCTTTTAAGCGCGCCCGCAAACCCGCGACCTCCTGGTTCGCAGTTCCTTCTCGTCCTCTCCCACGACCCCACCCGGCTCTCATCCTTGTTCCCGTTCACGCTGCAACACTTATCCCTTTATTTCCACCCTTACCACTCTTACAGTACGGGTCTTTCCGTATCCGCCATTCCTTCACCTGCACATCCACCCACGTTGTCTATGCTCTCCGGTGTTCCTTTTGCGGGTCTTTATATATCGGACAAACGGGACGCCGTATGGCGGACCGTTTTGCCGAACATTTGAGGGACATACGACTCAGTTTGGATACTCCTTTTGCCCGTCATTTCTGTTCTCCTGGTCATTCTTCCCTACATGTTTCAGTCCTGGGTGTCCTTTCACATCATGGATCTCAGGTCTCGCGCACCAAGACTGAACAAAGTCTGATTCACTGCCTTGGGTCCTATTCCCCTCTTGGACTCAACTCACCTCCTCAATTTCTCTAATACACCGTCCATTATCGCACCCCTAGATTCCTATCACTTTCTCTTGATCATTAACATCTTCTCTTACAACTAATACATACCAACTATATATACTCACTCCACTTTTCCCTTCACTGCTCTGTATACACACATACACACCCTTATATTAACATACTTTTGCTCATAGCTTCGTACTTACAAGCACACACTCTCTTTTACTCACATATACACACACATTTCTTCTTAGCTTAGTACGGACGTATAATAACACACACATATAACATCTCGTTATAAGGAATTTTTCGTTACAACGAATATCTATTATACCTCATGAATTTCGTTATAACGGAATTTCACTGTATATGCCATTGTTTGGCAAGCACTTTAATAAGTTCTTATGTTGGCTACATAATACCAATCCCTGTTTCTCCAAACAGAAAACTGCATCTACCATACGGGTTAGAATCATCCAGTTTTGTTCCGTTTCTGCTCCGATTAGTTCGGAGACGTCTCTAGTTGAAAAAATAAATTTGATAAGGTAAAAAAAAAAAAAAATGAAACAAACATTTTCTGCATTTTGTGAGTTTCACTTTTTTATGCTTTTCAATTTTGTGCGTAACAGAATTTATTGGCTTCCATTTGAGTTTGTGGTAAAATTATCCTAGTGTTTTTAAAGGTTATGCTCTACGCATGACTAAAACTTGCGGTTTCTTATGTAGTTTGGTTGTTGTTGTTGTTGTTATCAGTTTCGTTGTTAATGTTATTAAGGGTATTTGTGCCAGCGTTCTTGTATTTTGTGTGATGTTACTTTAGAAGAAGTCTTTGGAGTAACGTTATTCGATAGAGTGCATAGCCCGGAGATCAGAGAGTTGCTCCAGGTAGAGCCGCTACTTCTCCGAATTGAGAGATCACCGCTCCAGTACTATGGGAATCTGGTTAGAATGTCTCAGGAAAGAATCGCTGGATAAATTTTAGGGGCAAAACCAACTGGAGAAGACCCAGGAGTAGACCCCGAGCAAGAAGGTTGGATAACATCCATGAGTTCGGCTGGTCTTGCTTGGGGGTCCAGCCGGATCAGTTAGAGACGGTTGCTTCGGACAGGACTCACTGTAGGGAATGTTTGAGGACTCTGCCTCCACGAGCTTTACAGGAATAAGTGGGCGAAGAAGAAGAAGAAGAAGAAGAAGAAGAAGAAGAAGAAGAAGAAGAAGAAGAAGAAGAAGAAGAAAAAGAAAAAGAAGAAGAAGAAAAAGAAAAAGAAAAAGAAGAAGAAGAAGAAGAAGAAGAAGAAGAAAAAGAAAAAGAAGAAGAAGAAGAAGAAGAAGAAGAAGAAGAAGAAGAAGAAGAAGAAAAAGAAAAAGAAGAAGAAGAAGAAAAAGAAAAAGAAAAAGAAGAAGAAGAAGAAGAAGAAGAAGAAGAAGAAGAAGAAGAAAAAGAAGAAGAAGAAGAAAAAGAAAAAGAAAAAGAAGAAGAAGAAGAAGAAGAAGAAGAAAAAGAAGAAGAAGAAGAAGAAGAAGAAGAAGAAGAAGAAGAAGAAGAAGACAACGACGACGACGACAACGTACCGCAATCTACTTTGTACAAGTTTTGTGTCTTATCAGAAAATATAACTATTAAGAAATATATCCTCCTCCCACAAACATACAACAAATCAAAACAAAACAAAAATAAATCTATGTTTCTTCTGATAAGAATTAAAAAAGCTGCACAAAGTAAACTAGGATAGGTACGCTAAACTCTGAATGAATAATATCACACAAAAATGCAATAGAATTAGCTCCTGGTTACATTCCATGGAACAGGCATGAAACTGTAGTCCATGCATGATCCATGACTGTGATACCTCTTTCGTTGTAACACATTATAGGAATCAGTGTTGTTTAGCCCATAGCCAGTTGTTTTCTAGACGACCTATGGTCAAAATGTATTCCAGCCATAACTATCCGGTATTTTATCCTGACATAGAATATCTAGGATTACATTGTCCAATATGTTCTACTCTTAATTAAAACGTTGTGATTTGAGATGAGAGAAATTTGGCAACTATTTCTAGCAGGCCGTACCAGCAAATAAAGTCGTTAATACATTGGCTCAGGAAAGATGACCAAATTCAATCACAGTCCACGAGCCTCTATATTAGCCACAGTATTCGTACATACTTGCACATCAACATAGAACATATAGAACATTGTTGTTTAGCTTCAGTCATTCGAGTGCAAGTGCATCAGAAGGTTGCTAGACATCCCATACACGGAGCACAAAACAAACAGCTCTGTCAGGCAGCAAGTTAACAAATATGCTAGCAGACAGGAACCACTCCTTGCGATGGTGAAAAGACGGAAGCTTGCCTGGTATAGTCATATATCTTGCCACAATTCCTTTTCTAAAACCATACTTCAGGGCACAGTCGAGGGGGGGGGGGGCGAAGAAGAGAAAGACAACATCAAAGACTGGACTAGTCACAAAGGAGAATAGAGACCAATAGCAACGACAAAGGCGTCAAAGGTGGCACCCCAACGACAGACTGCATCAGTTACGGGAACATGATGATGATGAAATGTCATTTAGACATATAATCTAAGCCTTCCAGCCGTGAGCATTCACGTCTAGGAGAATACAGGGTTAGAATATCTAATATGTCCTCATCTCCATATCAGAGAAGGTAGGATGTGTAAGTTGAGGGAAGTTTGGTTGTCATTTCTTGCTGGTTGGGTGACCGCGTAGAGCAGGCATGTCAAACTAAGTGTCCCCCGAGGCCACATGAGTCACATATGTGTTGTCTGAGGGCCACACACGACAATTAATTACACACACATTACAACTAATTTTTTATATTCTATATTACGAAGATAAAACATTCTCGCGCAATAAAAACATTTATGCGGGCCGCAGGTGTACTTGTAAAGGGCCGCACGTTTGACATGCCTGGTGTAGAAGTTCTTTTGTTGGCTACAAAAACAGAGATCTCAGTGGTGAAAGTATGCAGATAACATTAACTGTATGATCATAGACACCTGGCTTTTTCACAAGCATTACTAAAGGAAGCGAACTGGCAGCCATTATAACGTCGGATAGAATGCTTCGGGGTATTCGTTGCGGTTCTTTGCGTTTTCTGAGTTTAAATCTCGCTGAGATTAACTTTGCTTTTCATCCTTTCGAGGTCGATAAAAAAAAATGTACCACTCCAATACAGGGGACGATTCTCTCTCTCTCTCTCTCTCTCTCTCTCTCTCTCTCTCTCTCTCTCTCTCTCTCCTTCTCTGGAAGAAATTGGCTGTCTACAGACATGGAGAGAGGATAGGCTCCACCGAGTTTTAAGCGCCTAAGATGCTGTATGTCACGGCCGCACCCCTACGGCTCCCTCCGTAGATACTGGTCTATGCATTCATACATACATTAAAGACAAGAAAAAGCACTACACTCACAAACCAATAGAAGCCCCCACTTCGTTCATTTCTAGATGCCATTCCATGCTCTAGTTGTCATCTCGTCATGTATAACATGTCTAGCTTTGGTCTCCACTCAACTCGGTTACTCGCAATTTAATCAAGCTGTTGTTCCAACACAAATATCTTCCAGAATAAACTTTAGTTTTGGGAAACCTAGTTATCACTGGCGTGGATACCAAATCAACCAATCTCTGGTCAATATTAGTGATTATTAGTGATTATTTTAACATGTAGTTGACCCCTGCTTGTGTAGTTCTAAATCTAATTCTGTGTAGTTCTAAATCTAATTTTGTGATATTCTAAATCTAATTCTGTGTAGTTCTAAATCTAATTTTGTGATATTCTAAATCTAATTCTGTGTAGTTCTAAATCTAATTTTGTGATATTCTAAATCTAATTCTGTGTAGTTCTAAATCTAATTCTGTGTAGTTCTAAATCTAATTTTGTGATATTCTAAATCTAATTCTGTGTAGTTCTAAATCTAATTTTGTGATATTCTAAATCTAATTCTGTGTAGTTCTAAATCTAATTCTGTGTAGTTCTAAATCTAATTTTGTGATATTCTAAATCTAATTCTGTGTAGTTCTAAATCTAATTTTGTGATATTCTAAATCTAATTCTGTGTAGTTCTAAATCTAATTTTGTGATATTCTAAATCTAATTCTGTGTAGTTCTAAATCTAATTTTGTGATATTCTAAATCTAATTCTGTGTAGTTCTAAATCTAATTTTGTGATATTCTAAATCTAATTCTGTGTAGTTCTAAATCTAATTCTGTGTAGTTCTAAATCTAATTTTGTGATATTCTAAATCTAATTCTGTGTAGTTCTAAATCTAATTCTGTGTAGTTCTAAATCTAATTTTGTGATATTCTAAATCTAATTCTGTGTAGTTCTAAATCTAATTTTGTGATATTCTAAATCTAATTCTGTGTAGTTCTAAATCTAATTCTGTGTAGTTCTAAATCTAATTTTGTGATATTCTAAATCTAATTCTGTGTAGTTCTAAATCTAATTCTGTGTAGTTCTAAATCTAATTTTGTGATATTCTAAATCTAATTCTGTGTAGTTCTAAATCTAATTTTGTGATATTCTAAATCTAATTCTGTGTAGTTCTAAATCTAATTCTGTGTAGTTCTAAATCTAATTTTGTGATATTCTAAATCTAATTCTGTGTAGTTCTAAATCTAATTTTGTGATATTCTAAATCTAATTCTGTGTAGTTCTAAATCTAATTTTGTGATATTCTAAATCTAATTCTGTGTAGTTCTAAATCTAATTTTGTGATATTCTAAATCTAATTCTGTGTAGTTCTAAATCTAATTTTGTGATATTCTAAATCTAATTCTGTGTAGTTCTAAATCTAATTCTGTGTAGTTCTAAATCTAATTTTGTGATATTCTAAATCTAATTCTGTGTAGTTCTAAATCTAATTCTGTGTAGTTCTAAATCTAATTTTGTGATATTCTAAATCTAATTCTGTGTAGTTCTAAATCTAATTTTGTGATATTCTAAATCTAATTCTGTGTAGTTCTAAATCTAATTCTGTGTAGTTCTAAATCTAATTTTGTGATATTCTAAATCTAATTCTGTGTAGTTCTAAATCTAATTCTGTGTAGTTCTAAATCTAATTTTGTGATATTCTAAATCTAATTCTGTGTAGTTCTAAATCTAATTCTGTGTAGTTCTAAATCTAATTTTGTGATATTCTAAATCTAATTCTGTGTAGTTCTAAATCTAATTTTGTGATATTCTAAATCTAATTCTGTGTAGTTCTAAATCTAATTCTGTGTAGTTCTAAATCTAATTTTGTGATATTCTAAATCTAATTCTGTGTAGTTCTAAATCTAATTTTGTGATATTCTAAATCTAATTCTGTGTAGTTCTAAATCTAATTTTGTGATATTCTAAATCTAATTCTGTGTAGTTCTAAATCTAATTTTGTGATATTCTAAATCTAATTCTGTGTAGTTCTAAATCTAATTTTGTGATATTCTAAATCTAATTCTGTGTAGTTCTAAATCTAATTCTGTGTAGTTCTAAATCTAATTTTGTGATATTCTAAATCTAATTCTGTGTAGTTCTAAATCTAATTCTGTGTAGTTCTAAATCTAATTTTGTGATATTCTAAATCTAATTCTGTGTAGTTCTAAATCTAATTTTGTGATATTCTAAATCTAATTCTGTGTAGTTCTAAATCTAATTCTGTGTAGTTCTAAATCTAATTTTGTGATATTCTAAATCTAATTCTGTGTAGTTCTAAATCTAATTCTGTGTAGTTCTAAATCTAATTTTGTGATATTCTAAATCTAATTCTGTGTAGTTCTAAATCTAATTTTGTGATATTCTAAATCTAATTCTGTGTAGTTCTAAATCTAATTCTGTGTAGTTCTAAATCTAATTTTGTGATATTCTAAATCTAATTCTGTGTAGTTCTAAATCTAATTTTGTGATATTCTAAATCTAATTCTGTGTAGTTCTAAATCTAATTTTGTGATATTCTAAATCTAATTCTGTGTAGTTCTAAATCTAATTTTGTGATATTCTAAATCTAATTCTGTGTAGTTCTAAATCTAATTTTGTGATATTCTAAATCTAATTCTGTGTAGTTCTAAATCTAATTCTGTGTAGTTCTAAATCTAATTTTGTGATATTCTAAATCTAATTCTGTGTAGTTCTAAATCTAATTCTGTGTAGTTCTAAATCTAATTTTGTGATATTCTAAATCTAATTCTGTGTAGTTCTAAATCTAATTTTGTGATATTCTAAATCTAATTCTGTGTAGTTCTAAATCTAATTTTGTGATATTCTAAATCTAATTCTGTGTAGTTCTAAATCTAATTTTGTGATATTCTAAATCTAATTCTGTGTAGTTCTAAATCTAATTCTGTGTAGTTCTAAATCTAATTTTGTGATATTCTAAATCTAATTCTGTGTAGTTCTAAATCTAATTCTGTGTAGTTCTAAATCTAATTTTGTGATATTCTAAATCTAATTCTGTGTAGTTCTAAATCTAATTCTGTGTAGTTCTAAATCTAATTTTGTGATATTCTAAATCTAATTCTGTGTAGTTCTAAATCTAATTTTGTGATATTCTAAATCTAATTCTGTGTAGTTCTAAATCTAATTCTGTGTAGTTCTAAATCTAATTTTGTGATATTCTAAATCTAATTCTGTGTAGTTCTAAATCTAATTTTGTGATATTCTAAATCTAATTCTGTGTAGTTCTAAATCTAATTTTGTGATATTCTAAATCTAATTCTGTGTAGTTCTAAATCTAATTTTGTGATATTCTAAATCTAATTCTGTGTAGTTCTAAATCTAATTTTGTGATATTCTAAATCTAATTCTGTGTAGTTCTAAATCTAATTCTGTGTAGTTCTAAATCTAATTTTGTGATATTCTAAATCTAATTCTGTGTAGTTCTAAATCTAATTCTGTGTAGTTCTAAATCTAATTTTGTGATATTCTAAATCTAATTCTGTGTAGTTCTAAATCTAATTTTGTGATATTCTAAATCTAATTCTGTGTAGTTCTAAATCTAATTCTGTGTAGTTCTAAATCTAATTTTGTGATATTCTAAATCTAATTCTGTGTAGTTCTAAATCTAATTCTGTGTAGTTCTAAATCTAATTTTGTGATATTCTAAATCTAATTCTGTGTAGTTCTAAATCTAATTTTGTGATATTCTAAATCTAATTCTGTGTAGTTCTAAATCTAATTTTGTGATATTCTAAATCTAATTCTGTGTAGTTCTAAATCTAATTTTGTGATATTCTAAATCTAATTCTGTGTAGTTCTAAATCTAATTCTGTGTAGTTCTAAATCTAATTTTGTGATATTCTAAATCTAATTCTGTGTAGTTCTAAATCTAATTTTGTGATATTCTAAATCTAATTCTGTGTAGTTCTAAATCTAATTCTGTGTAGTTCTAAATCTAATTCTGTGTAGTTCTAAATCTAATTCTGTGTAGTTCTAAATCTAATTCTGTGATATTCTAAATCTAATTCTATGTAGTTCTTATATAATTTTATCTCGTTCTAAATCCCATTCTGTATAGTTCTAAATCTATTTTTCTGCACTAAATTTACATTTCGGCTCAAATACTACATGCACATTCATGGTAAATGATGCTTAAAGACTTAAAGCATTCATAAAATGTTAGAAATAGACATTACAAATGTTTCTCAGACACAGAGAATATAATACACCGGATCATAACACATGCCTCAAAGATTTGTGTAGCTCTAAAATGTCCTTCAAATAAACCCCGGTTAATGTATATAAAAATGTGACAGCATTATCAAATACCACGAAACTCACTGAATGCGGAAGATTGCTTTCATTGAGATGTGTGTTGTGTTAGAAAACTTTACATTACATAGATACTCAACCTTACCAATCACTGATGTATGTATGTATGTATGTATGTATGTATGTATGTATGTATGTATGTATGTATGTATGTATGTATGTATGTATGTATGTCGGTATCTTCATTGAATTGAAGTACCCTGAGTGTGGAAAAATTTGCTTGAGCAAATCTGGTCTCAGGAGCCACAGTCACAGCCATGTTCAAAGAGAACCAGTGAACTATGATCTCCACGGTATTGTGAAGATTCACAAACAGCCTGATGCAAGACCTGAGGCCTGCGAGATCCATAGTTGACAATGTGCTAAGAAGTGCAAGTCTCTAGTAGGTTTGAAAAGCCATATCCGAGCGTCACACATCTGAATCTGACAAGCGATTGCAATACTCTTAACAGAATTTGCAGCCATCATGTATGTATGTATGTATGTATGTATGTATGTATGTATGTATGTATGTATGTATGTATGTATGTATGTATGTATGTATGTATGTATGTATCTCCGGGAGAGATGACCCCTTAGCTTTTGTCAAGGCAGAATTCTAGGAGAAGGAAAACTCTGATATAACACCTGCAACCCTGATGGTATCCAATGATGTTGACTTGTTCTTCTTTTTGGTAAATATCATCTTGGTTAAGAGAGTGGGACTGGCTTTGTGCAGTGCTTTTGCTCACTATAAAAGCTTCACGTCACAGGCATTACTTATATCTGGAGATCTCTCTG
This sequence comes from Eledone cirrhosa, assembly GCA_964016885.1. NCBI lineage: Eukaryota > Metazoa > Mollusca > Cephalopoda > Octopoda > Eledonidae > Eledone > Eledone cirrhosa. The sequence goes on along the minus strand of OZ024741.1, from coordinate 304,001,986 downwards.
CACTTGTCGTCACATGGTACCATGGGCCCAGCACTATGTGTCAATAATTGTTACAAGTGTAGTGTTTGTACCAGAGTTTTCATGTCGCAGGCTGGACTAAAAAGTCACACTCGTTCAGCGCATCGGTAGGGGTTCTCCTACATGGTTATACAGTAATGGCCATACTCGAAAACGAGTTGGCAGCCACCATGTATGTATGTATGCATGTCTCTTTCTCTTAATTTCGAGTATATTTTTTTGACCGGCCACCTTCCTGGTGGCAAGGTTGTAAAAGAAAAGAAATTGTCATCCCTTGAATCGCAAGAATGTTTTGCAAATTTTGAAGGTGCCAGCTATCGCAGCCATTTGTAGACTATGAATTAGGGAGCTGCGCTTTTTGTCCGCAAATCCAAGTTCAGTCATACTTTGGTCCAAGCGGGTTGGTATATAACCCGTAGCTCCAATAATGATAGGTATGAAGCTAAAGGTGTATCTTGGATACTGGATTTGTAAACTCCTCATCAATGGTCCGTAGATGTCCTCCTTCTCCTGTATTTTTCTGACAACGTTTACATCAAGTGGGCAGCTGATCTCCACAACAGAACACGTTTTCAATGTGTGGTCCCAAACAACAATATCAGGCCGGTTGTGCTTTAATTTGGCGGCAGTTTTTATTTTCAGGTTCCACCAGTATTCCTTAGTGCCATCTGTCTCAATATATTCTTCCTCATTTGTTGTTAATTTTGTTTTCCGAAGTGCTTTCCAGATGGTTCTAGCTATCCCATCGTGTCTCATGGGAGGTAGTAGCGAGATGACATTCTTTCGCAGCTGGCAACAATGTGGCTTACATCTTCGATCTTTGTTTTACATAGCCTACATTTATTGTCAGCTGCTGGCCCTCCCCTTTTGTGCAGCAGATATTTGGTAGGGAGTTCTTGTTCCTGTATTGCATAGAGATATCCCTCAATGTGTGATGTCATAAACTTGTCGGAACTCCATGCCAGGCTTTTTGTGGTTTATCCCCTCTATGGTCTGTGTTTTACGTCTCAAGTATCCATGCACAACTTTTTCTGTAAATTGGTCAATTTTTTCATCTTGTTTGAACATTGAATTTCCGATTTCTCTGGGTGAGAGATTTATATCAGGCTTTATTCCATATCTCTTCTCCAGATCAGTCGCTATTCTAATGATTTTTTTTTTCATGCTCATAAACTTGGGCAAGATGGTTGCCAACCTTTTTCCTCTGTTGAAAGTGTTGCTTCAGTGTTACTACCCGGGTCTCATATGTTGTTAATATGGATTTTAGACCCCGGCCACCTTCCTTGCGTGAGAAGTATAGCCTATCCACATCACCATTGATGTTAAAGTTCCCAGTAACACTGAGAAGTTTTCGAGTTCTAACATCCATCTCACTTAGTTCTTGCAATGACCAGTTCAGCAGGCCAAATGTTGGCGTTAGAATTGGTACAGCATAAGTATTGTGGGCAATGTATTTGTTGTACGCTGACAGTTCTGATGATCATATTTTCTTTACTCTTGAGGTATTCAGTTCTGGTTCTCTCCTTATTTATGGGTCCATCATATCTGACATTCTCATCCTGTCAAAGATATCTGTAGTTGTCACCTGACTGTAGCGGTTGTATTGACAGGCCGTTCATCTCTAGATTTCTAGAGGAGGGCACAGCTCTTCCACGTTTTACTGCCAAATATGCACACTTGGACTCACCAATTTTCATTTTGATGTCTGTTGAAAATTGTGTAATGAGGTCCACTTGTTTCTTGATGTCATTGATATTTGGCCCATACAGCTTCAGGTCATCAACAAAGAAAAGATGGGAGATACTTCTGGATCCACTTCTTTGTCCACCTTGTTTCTGAGTAGGTAAGATAGTGGATTTAGTGAGAGAACAAAGTGTATGTATGTATGTATGTATGTATGTATGTATGTATGTATGTATGTATGTATGTATGTATGTATGTATGTATGTATGTATGTATGTGTGTGTGTATGTGTGGAGGTATGTATGCATGTATGTATGTGTGTGTATGTATGTATGTATGTATGCATGTGTGTGTGGGGGGGCTATGTATGTATGTATGTATGTATTCATTAGCGGACTGGTTCTAAAATTATTTGTTGCCAGGAAGAGACAAAAAGGCACACACACAATTACAATATTATTATTTAATTTCTATATCGAATAAAAAAAATAAAAAAAAGTCATCTCTATTTCTGTGAATGCAATTGACCGTAAACTTGTAATGGAAAAATACGGATTATAGAATATATTAAAACTTTCTTACCTTCTCCAATAAAGAAAGATGTGAAATATAGACATCCAAAAAATAGCAGAAATGAGCTTCGGTTTTCACACTCAAGCGGGGCTTCAACCCAGCGATGCCTTTCTTTTTAGACGAGATGAGATGATTGAACTTAGAACAGTCTTTGCCAATCAAAATTAGTAGTTACACAATTATATAACCAGCAGTTGTACCACGTAACCACAGAGACTGCTCGAAATAAGAAGCATTTTAAAAAGTTATATTGCTAATATTAACTTTTGGAATCTTTATGGCCTTACCTACTTTACACTTATGTATTTGTTCAAATATTTTACATCGTTGGATACCCGGTTCGGTTATTCCATCAATTATTAAAGATTAAAATTTACTTTTATTTATTTAATTGTTTTCACTTTTATCTGTATAAATAACTCTCTCTCTCTCTCTCTCTCTCTCTCTCTCTCTCTCTCTCTCTCTCTCTCTCTCTCTCTCTCTCTCTATATATATATATATATATATATATATATATATATATATAAAGAGAAAGGCGGACTGACATGCGTACACAGATATTCATAGATACGCTCGTGAGTGTTGTACAAACAAAGCCGAATATACATATACATCATCTCCTTCCCCTTTGTATGTTAGCCTTACCTTGCAACTAGAAACCAGTTTCTTTGAAACCCCTCCAAATCTCACGATATCACTTTTAATAACTATAGAAGAAAATCAAAATATATACGTATCTCTCCCGCCAGTACACGTAATATAACGAACATCTTTTTCAGAGATAATCGAAATACAATGGCTAAGTTAAATAACCCTAGTTTCTAATAACGGAAATACTGAAACATTTATCACCCCGCCATATAACTTAATAGTTCCTCCAGTTAAAATTTTGCTCGGGTCTCCCTGTCATCCTTCCGGTGTTGACAAAATAAAATATCAGATTTTTGAAACTTATATTCTAAACATTCATCTCTAAAACCTTTATCGTTTTTCCTCCTTTTTGGATTCCATTAAATATCAATATAATATCCTTCCATACAGGCTTCATTTATTCTATGATTTGTCAGACATTACTTTTGATATTATTTATTTTCATATTTTCCCTTACAAACAACTAATGGTATATATATGTGTATATATATATATATATATATATATATATATATATATATATATATATATATATATTATTCAAAATGAATGTTATCAAATGAAAAATATTCGCATAATCAAAATATATACTTTATTATATATATTTCAAAGGTACTGTGCTGTTTTCTCAGTACGTCCTCATCAGACAAATATATATATATATATATATATATATATATATATATATATATATATATATATATATATATATATATATATATGTATGTATGTATGTATGTATGTATGTATGTATGTATGTATGTATGTAATATATATATATATATATATATATATATATATATATATATATATATATATATATGTATGTATGTGTGTGTATATATATATGTATATATATTGTCAAGGCAGAATTCTAGGAGAAGGAAAACTCTGATATAACACCTGCAACCCTGATGGTATCCAATGATGTTGACTTGTTCTTCTTTTTGGTAAATATCATCTTGGTTAAGAGAGTGGGACTGGCTTTGTGCAGTGCCTTTGCTCACTATAAAAGCTTCACGGCACAGGCATTGCTTTATATCTGGAGATCTCTCTGCACTTGTCATCACATGGTACCATGGGCCCAGCACTATGTGTCAATAATTGTCACAAGTGTAGTGTTTGTACCAGAGTTTTCAAGTCGCTGGCTGGACTAAAAAGTCACACTTGTTCAGCGCATCGGTCGGGGTTCTCCTACATGGATATAAAGTAGTGGCCGTACTCGAAAACGAGTTGGCAGCCATCATACATATATATATATATAAATATATATATATATGTATGTATGTATGTGTGTATATATATATATATATATTAATAAGAGGAATTCCAACTTTGTCTGATTTACTCGTTTTATTTACAATCCTTTAAAATATATATAATGGTATTATAATGAAATAGTATGATAGAATATTAAATTCTAAGTGTTAATTGAACAAGTACTTTCATGCTTTCGCAATCTTCAGGTTCATGATATGTGGTGACAGTCAAGTTTGCAATTTTCAACTGTAATGAGATGGGTAAATTTCCTACCTTTTATACATTTTATACAGAGAAAAGTGGCTCCAGAATGCAAAGCCCTGTAAACTGTATTTCGACCAATCAGTGTGTAGTTTCACTGAATTACTACAGCTGATTGGTTTAAGCGTCACGGCTGGTTGAACATGCTAACGACCAATAGTCATATCCAACGTATCAATTGTTTTGCTTTTTTGAAATGATGAAAATAGCATTTTCTATTAATCATCACCATCAACATCACTTTTATTATTATTATTATTGTTGTTGTTGTTGTTGTTAGTGGTCGTGGTCATAGTGGTAGTAGAAGTAATACCCCTAGGCGTTATTATTGTTCATTTAGCTTGGGTTTGAATTTATCAATAAAATTCTTTTCTTTGATTTTTCTCTTGATTTCATTTGGGCTGTGTAATTTGTAGAATGGGAATATTATAAATATTCCCTGACCACATGTTGCCAGGTGGCCGCTTAGGGGTATCTGACGGACATTTGGGTCTCTGATTTGTTGACGGTGTACCCGTGCACGTTCCGATAGTGCATTTCCAGTTTGACCGACATATAGTTCTTCACAATTCGGGCATTTAATGCAGTAAATTAGATTTCTGCTTTTGCAGTTCATATTTGCATTTGTGAATATTTTTCCAGTTTTTGTTTTCATATATTGACCGGCGTGTATGGATTGACATGTGCCGCATCGATTATCATTGCATTTAGATACAGTGAATGATTGGTCTTTGTTGTTAAGGTCAAACTTTGCTTTTGTTAGCAATTGCTTCAAATTTTTTGGCTGTCTTTTACTAAGAGTCAAAGATCGATCTGTGATTAAGCCTTTTAATTCATTACTTTGAGCAATGATCGGTAGGTTTGCTTTGGCAGTGTTGAAGATATTCTGGTGACATGGGTTGTGTGTCATTATAAATGGTATGACCAGTTCTTGGTTTCTTCTTCTTTGGGTTGTTCTAAGTTGTTGTATAGGTATTTTTATAGCCCGCTGTATGCCATTTTCTATAAGTAGAGATGGGTATTTTTGTTTGAGCAAAAATTCTCTTAGTTCTGTTAGGCGTTTGTACCTGGTATTCGTATCTTCTACAATGGTACAAATTCTTCTGGCTAGGCAGTATGGGATGTTGCGTTTTGTATGAGGTGGATGGCACGACTTAAAATTCAGATATTGATGGGTGTCTGTGTGTTTATAATATATATCCGTGGTAATGGTGGTGTCGTTTTTGATTATCATTATATCTAGGAATGGTAATTTGGTCCTACTCATCTCTTTTGTGAATTGGAGAGATGGGTGTAGGTTATTCAGGAGGATATTGAACTCATCCAGAGTATCTAGAGATTCTGTCCAGATGATGAAACAGTCGTCAAGGTATCTCTTCCAAGAATTTTCAATGTACTTTCTAAAGTCAGTACTATATTTTTCCTCTATTTCTTGGTAGAGTTGTTGTTCTAAGTATCCCATTACAGAGTTCGCGTAAACGGGAGCAAACTTCGTTCCCATCGCTGTGCCTCTAATTTGGATGTAATTCTTTCCATTGAAGAAGAAAGTGTTGTTTTCCAGAATAAGTTTAACTGCGTCTAATATAAATGGCGCTGTGAATCTAATGGGAATCACTTCTCTATGTTTTTCCACCCAGTATTTAACCGCCTTTATTCCTAAATCATGTGTAATGTTGGTGTAAAGGCTTACCACATCAAAACTGAGTAGAAGTGAATTCGTTTCCGTGGTTTTGGGAAGATGGGACAGGAAGTCGATATCATCCCGGATGAAACTGGGTATGTGAATACATAGTGGTTTCAAAATAATGTCAACAAAATTGCTTAGACGGTGAGTGGGGCATGTTGGACCAGCTATAATAGGTCTAAGTTTTAAGTCTTTTGGGTGTAATAATTTAATGTACTCACTGTTTTGTTCTCTTACTGCCAGTTGTATTTCTTTTGACTTGTGAACTTTCGGTAGGCCATACAGGTTGCTGGGTTTCGGCTCAAAATTGGTGATGTAGTCTCTTTCCTTATCAGTAAATGAGTTGTGGTATTTTGAAGCCAGGTTGTTGATCTTCTTCATGATGTTGTGGTCTATATTTGACGGTATTTCATGATAGAATGTTGTGTCTTTCAGTTGTTCCTCAACCAAATCCTTGTAGTATTCAGTATCCATTATAACAACTGCACCCCCTTTATCTGCTTGTTTAATTATTATTGTTTTATCATTTTGTATACGTTTAAGTGCAGACATTTCTGATTTGTTAATGTTTGGCCTAACATTAGTATTATGTCTAAGAGGAAATTTAGACAGGATGTCAATGTATTGGTCGAGATAGATATTTCTTCCTTTTGGCGGAGTGAAATTTGATTTATTCTTTACTAGTGATTCATCACTCTCATTATTTTTATCAGCGAAGAATTCTACAAGACGTAATTTTCGACAGAATTCTTGGGTATCCTCCTTCAGTTCTTGGTGGTTGACTGTTGGAGTCGGTGTGAATTTCAGTCCTTTTGACAGAATTTGCATTTCATCATTGTCAAGATCTCTTTTAGATAAATTAATTATTTTAGGATCTACGTGTACAGCTGTTTTGGGTATGTTTCCTCCTGGAGTTTTTCTTTTTCCGGTTTTTGTTGTCCTGACGTTAAAAAATGAATTTTTCTCTGTTCAGGATTTATATTCCTGTTGGTGTTCGCTTGATGAACTTTTGGTCGTGATATTATATTTGGTTTCGTTATGTATTTTGTCCTATTTTTGGTATTCTGTATATTATTTTTCTTCCTGTTAGCATTATTTTTAACAATCTGGGAAAATGACCTAGGTTTGCTTTCAGGTTTAGATCGTTTTTTCGTCCAGTTTCTTGTGGGCAATCTCTGTTGAGATCTTGAGAGTGATCTGGTTATTCTACGTTTTGTTTCCACATTCCTTGTTGGTAGTCTCTGTTGAGATCTTGAGAATGATCTCCTGGTTTTACTACTTCTCATGGTCTGGTCAAAGGAATACCTATCGTGTTTGTGCTTTTTGTTCATGTTGTGTGCGATAGGGTGTTTTTGTAGAAAAAGCGAAGAGTTATTACCGTAGTTCTTCTTTGATTCAAGGTAAGGTGAGTGTTTGTGTTGGCACGTGTTCTGGCGTATGTTGTGTTGATGAGATTGTCCACTTTTAATGCTTTTTCTCAGGGTTCCAGAGTCTTTACCGTAATTTGCAGCATATTCATCGAGAAATAATTGTTTCTGCTGCCATACCTTTCTTGATTTGTTTTCTTCTTTTGAGATATCTCCGATCCATAGTTCTCGTAGTTTTTCAGCTATAATACCAGTCGTTAGCTTTGAAATTTCAACTTCAATTTGGTCATCAATAGCTTCATATTTGGCTTTGTAGCGGGATTGTTTACATTCAGAAATGGAGATGTCGGTCCTGAATTTTGTCAATGTAAGTTCCCATCGGAGTTTTGTTTCTTCTTCTGGTTCTCCTGCAATTTCTGTAATTAGGTATTTACGAGGGAGTATGGGTGCCGTTAGAGAGAGCCATTTCGAATGTGTTTCGACATATTTTTCGCATCTGTATGCTTTCCAGAAATTTTGTTTTCTTATGTTAAGGAATTTTTTCCATGTCTTCCACATTTCTTTTCTTATTCGATGTGTTTTGTTTTCCAAATTTCTTTCGTTTATTTCTGACATCCAAGGGGGTTGTGGTAGGCTTTCTCTTGTATCTTTGATAACTGTTGGTATAATTTCAGCTAAATTCTTAATTTCAGAGTTTATATGTTCAGACGGAAAACTTATAATATTCCCATTCTACAAATTACACAGCCCAAATGAAATCAAGAGAAAAATCAAAGAAAAGAATTTTATTGATAAATTCAAACCCAAGCTAAATGAACAATAATAACGCCTAGGGGTATTACTTCTACTACCACTATGACCACGACCACTAACAACAACAACAACAACAATAATAATAATAATAAAAGTGATGTTGATGGTGATGATTAATAGAAAATGCTATTTTCATCATTTCAAAAAAGCAAAACAATTGATACGTTGGATATGACTATTGGTCGTTAGCATGTTCAACCAGCCGTGACGCTTAAACCAATCAGCTGTAGTAATTCAGTGAAACTACACACTGATTGGTCGAAATACAGTTTACAGGGCTTTGCATTCTGGAGCCACTTTTCTCTGTATAAAATGTATAAAAGGTAGGAAATTTACCCATCTCATTACAGTTGAAAATTGCAAACTCGACTGTCACCACATATCATGAACCTGAAGATTGCGAAAGCATGAAAGTACTTGTTCAATTAACACTTAGAATTTAATATTCTATCATACTATTTCATTATAATACCATTATATATATTTTAAAGGATTGTAAATAAAACGAGTAAATCAGACAAAGTTGGAATTCCTCTTATTAATATAATCTTCTATACACAATCATACACACCCGTGTATATTTACCTATCTATATCTATATATATATTCCTATTGTGTATATGCCAACATGTCTGGAAAGCAACAAATGAAACCAACAGAATCAGAAAGAATTCTAAAGGAGATATCATCGAAATTATCAACACTTATCACGATGATGGACACACAATCCTCTATTTTAAAGGAAATAGAAAAACAATCTACAGACGGAAAACTTATAACTGAACATATAAACTCTGAAATTAAGAATTTAGCTGAAATTATACCAACAGTTATCAAAGATACAAGAGAAAGCCTACCACAACCCCCTTGGATGTCAGAAATAAACGAAAGAAATTTGGAAAACAAAACACATCGAATAAGAAAAGAAATGTGGAAGACATGGAAAAAATTCCTTAACATAAGAAAACAAAATTTCTGGAAAGCATACAGATGCGAAAAATATGTCGAAACACATTCGAAATGGCTCTCTCTAACGGCACCCATACTCCCTCGTAAATACCTAATTACAGAAATTGCAGGAGAACCAGAAGAAGAAACAAAACTCCGATGGGAACTTACATTGACAAAATTCAGGACCGACATCTCCATTTCTGAATGTAAACAATCCCGCTACAAAGCCAAATATGAAGCTATTGATGACCAAATTGAAGTTGAAATTTCAAAGCTAACGACTGGTATTATAGCTGAAAAACTACGAGAACTATGGATCGGAGATATCTCAAAAGAAGAAAACAAATCAAGAAAGGTATGGCAGCAGAAACAATTATTTCTCGATGAATATGCTGCAAATTACGGTAAAGACTCTGGAACCCTGAGAAAAAGCATTAAAAGTGGACAATCTCATCAACACAACATACGCCAGAACACGTGCCAACACAAACACTCACCTTACCTTGAATCAAAGAAGAACTACGGTAATAACTCTTCGCTTTTTCTACAAAAACACCCTATCGCACACAACATGAACAAAAAGCACAAACACGATAGGTATTCCTTTGACCAGACCATGAGAAGTAGTAAAACCAGGAGATCATTCTCAAGATCTCAACAGAGACTACCAACAAGGAATGTGGAAACAAAACGTAGAATAACCAAATCACTCTCAAGATCTCAACAGAGATTGCCCACAAGAAACTGGACGAAAAAACGATCTAAACCTGAAAGCAAACCTAGGTCATTTTCCCAGATTGTTAAAAATAATGCTAACAGGAAGAAAAATAATATACAGAATACCAAAAATAGGACAAAATACATAACGAAACCAAATATAATATCACGACCAAAAGTTCATCAAGCGAACACCAACAGGAATATAAATCCTGAACAGAGAAAAATTCATTTTTTAACGTCAGGACAACAAAAACCGGAAAAAGAAAAACTCCAGGAGGAAACATACCCAAAACAGCTGTACACGTAGATCCTAAAATAATTAATTTATCTAAAAGAGATCTTGACAATGATGAAATGCAAATTCTGTCAAAAGGACTGAAATTCACACCGACTCCAACAGTCAACCACCAAGAACTGAAGGAGGATACCCAAGAATTCTGTCGAAAATTACGTCTTGTAGAATTCTTCGCTGATAAAAATAATGAGAGTGATGAATCACTAGTAAAGAATAAATCAAATTTCACTCCGCCAAAAGGAAGAAATATCTATCTCGACCAATACATTGACATCCTGTCTAAATTTCCTCTTAGACATAATACTAATGTTAGGCCAAACATTAACAAATCAGAAATGTCTGCACTTAAACGTATACAAAATGATAAAACAATAATAATTAAACAAGCAGATAAAGGGGGTGCAGTTGTTATAATGGATACTGAATACTACAAGGATTTGGTTGAGGAACAACTGAAAGACACAACATTCTATCATGAAATACCGTCAAATATAGACCACAACATCATGAAGAAGATCAACAACCTGGCTTCAAAATACCACAACTCATTTACTGATAAGGAAAGAGACTACATCACCAATTTTGAGCCGAAACCCAGCAACCTGTATGGCCTACCGAAAGTTCACAAGTCAAAAGAAATACAACTGGCAGTAAGAGAACAAAACAGTGAGTACATTAAATTATTACACCCAAAAGACTTAAAACTTAGACCTATTATAGCTGGTCCAACATGCCCCACTCACCGTCTAAGCAATTTTGTTGACATTATTTTGAAACCACTATGTATTCACATACCCAGTTTCATCCGGGATGATATCGACTTCCTGTCCCATCTTCCCAAAACCACGGAAACGAATTCACTTCTACTCAGTTTTGATGTGGTAAGCCTT
>OZ024741.1:303973320-303985820 GCA_964016885.1 Eledone cirrhosa | reverse complement strand
CAGTTGGAGGTGGTTGCTTCTGACAGGACTCGCTGGAAGGAGTGTTTGAGGGCCCTGCCCCCACGACCCTGTCAGGAATAAGTGGTCAAAGAAGAAGATAAAGAAAACGAAGAAGAAGGGAATAATAATTGTTTCTACTTTTGGCACAAGGCCAGTAATTATCCTAGTGTATTACTGGTACTTTATTTTATCGAGCCCGTAAGGATGAAAGGCAAAGTTAACCTCGGCGGAATTTGAACTATGATCATAAAGGGTCATAACTCTATGCTACAAAGCATGGTGTCCGAGTTGAATAATGTTGTGGAGTTGTAGGGTCACAGTAGTGACATACGATATCTCTTGCACATTTTAACACTGGTAGTGTCCAGGGTTGGATTTAGACCTTCGATGGGGGAGGAGCATTTCAGGTTTGGAGGGCCCCACATACATCGGTGAGATTTGAAGTCAGACCACAAAGGGGCATAACTCTATGCTGCAAAGCATGGCGTCCGACTCTCTACCGATACTGCCAATCCATAATAATTCACCAGTGCATTAGTGGTACTTTATTTTATCGACCCCTTAAGGATGAAAGGCAAAGTTAACCTCGGCGGGGTTTGAACTCAGAATGGCAAGGGCCGTAACTCTATGCGTCAAAGCATGGCGTCCGACCCTCTACCGATACTGCCAATCAACCAACAATTGTTTCTACTTGAGGCACAAGGCCAGAAATTTGAAGGAGAGGGGAAAGTCGAAGAAAAGAAGAAAAGAAGGAGAAGAAGATACCTTAGGATAGCTAGAAATATTATCGATTTTCCACCCGCACCCGACTTCTCCCCACCCCCATTATATGGGAGCTGAGAGTACTCAGCACCTCAATATTACAAGTATCTCACATGTCATTGTGGCGATGACTTCAACAAGTGTCTGCCTCGCCATTTAAACACATACTTACTTATCAGTACTATATGGGAACACAGCAGACGGTTGGGGCTGGCTACTTTAATAACATCCCATCTGTGGTTATTGTTGTTGTTGATGTTGTTGTTGGCACTGTTGACATTGTTGTTGTTGCTGTTGTCGTTGTTGTTGTTGTCGTCGTGTCGTCGTTGTTGTTGTTGTTGCTGTTGTTGTCATTGTTGTTGATGCTGTTGTTGTCATTGTTGTTGTTGCTGTTGTTGTCATTGTTGTTGTTGCTGTTGTTGTCATTGTTGTTGTTGCTGTTGTTTGTTGTTGTTACTGTTGTTGTTGTTGTTGTTGCTGTTGTTTGTTGTTGTTACTGTTATTGTTGGCGCTGTTGTTACTGTTGTCGTTGTTGTTGGTGTTGTTGTTGCTGTTGTTGGTGGTGCTGTTGTTACCGTTGTCGTTATTGTTGTTGGTGTTGTTGTTGCTGTTGTTGGTGGTGTTGTTGCTGTTGTTGGTGGTGCTGTTGTTACTGTTGTCGTTGTTGTTGTTGGTGTTGTTGTTGCTGTTGTTGGTGGTGCTGTTGTTACTGTTGTCGTTGTTGTTGTTGGTGTTGTTGTTGCTGTTGTTGGTGGTGCTGTTGTTACTGTTGTCGTTGTTGTTGTTGGTGTTGTTGTTGCTGTTGTTGGTGGTGCTGTTGTTACTGTTGTCGTTGTTGTTGTTGCTGTTGTTGGTGGTGTTGTTGTTACTGTTGTCGTTGTTGTTGTTGCTGTTGTTGGTGGTGTTGTTGTTACTGTTGTCGTTGTTGTTGGTGTTGTTGTTGTTGTTGGTGGTGGTGCTGTTGTCATTGTTGTCGTTATTGTTGTTGGTGTTGTTGTTGCTGTTGTCATTGTTGTCGTTATTGTTGTTGGTGTTGTTGTTGCTGTTGTAATTGTTGGTGGTGCTGTTGTTATTATAGTTGTTGTTGTTGGTGGTGCTGTTGTCATTTTTGTTGTTGCTGTTGCCATTGTTGTTGCTGTTGTTGTTGTTGCTGTTATTGTTGGCACTGTTGTCATTGTTGTTGTTGCTGTTGTTGTTGTTGCTGTTGTTGTTGTTGCTGTTGTTGGTGGTGCTGTTGTCATTTTTGTTGTTGTTGCTGTTGTGTTTGTTGTTGTTGGCGCTGTTGTCATTGTTGTTGTTGTTGTTGCTGTTGTGTTTGTTGTTGTTGTTGTTGTTGTTGTTGTTATTGTTGTTGATGGCGATGCTTTTATTGTAATTATTATTGTTAATGATGATAATGATGTTATTATTGTTGTTGTTGTATTGTTATTGCTCTCTGTTAAAGCTGATGACATTTTTGTTGTAGTTGTAATTGTTATTGTTGTTGTTGGTGTCGTCGTTGACGTTGTTGTTGTTATTGTTTTTGATTTTGGTGTTGCTGCTGTCGTTGTTATTGTTTTTGTTGTTGTTGTTTTTTTTGCTGCTGCTGCTGCTGTTGTTGTTGTTGTTGTTATTGTTGTTATAGTTACTGCCATTGTCTTGGGCAATATCGGTGGTACGGAGAGGGGAAACTGGCATGTATGAGCAAAAGCTGGTATTCCATCAAAATCACCTCACTTTATCTAGTCCAGAGGTTCCCAAAGTGGATTCCACAAAGGAGTGCCTGGAGATCCGTGAAAAAAAAAAGTAGAGAAGTATATTTATATCACAACCAGAATTAGATTTTGGGGTTCCCCCAAAAGTTTCTGAACCAAAAAGGGTTCCGCATTTGAAAAAGTTTGGGAAACCCTGGTCTAGAACAACGTCATAGAGAAGAACTGATAGAGGTCAATAATTCCACGCGATACACTAAGGCCTGGAACAAAGGTACAAGGTAGAGGAGAAGTTAACCTGGGATTTGATCTCAGATTATAAAGAAGTAGATCAAATTCCACAATGGTATTTTATCCGACGCCATTCTTTTTCTACTTCTCCATATTAACACCTACATAACACATTGACATAATAGCACACACACACACACACACAGATTCACATACAAGGTCACACACATAGACACACACATACACACACATACACACACATACACACACATACAAAGACACACACACACATACAAGGACACACACATAGACACACACACAAGGACACACACATAGACACAATACAAAGACACACACACACGTACAAGGACACACACATACACATACAAAGACACACACACATATACAAGGACACACACATAGACACACACATAGGCACACATATACAAAGACACCCACATAGACACACACACAGACACATACATACAAGGACACACACATACACACAAATATAAGGACACACACATAGACACACATACATACAAGGACACACACAAACATAGAAGGACACACACATAGACACACAGATAGGCCCACACATACATACACACACACTGACATACCCATACAAACGCACATATACACGCACGTAGACACACACATACCCATTCACCCATACATACGCATACAAACATATACACACACATACACGCATACACATACACCCATACTTATTCATACAAACATACACAGACATGCATGAATAAACACACATACACTCACACTCATATATGCGTATACAAGCACACACAAATATATACACCCACATAGACACATACACACATATACTTACACAGATACCTACGCATACAAACACGCACACATATACACAACATATACATACATACATACACACACATACATATGCACACAATCACGCACACGTACGCACACACACATACACCTATACATACGCATACGCACACGTACACACAAACATATGCACACACATAGACACTCAGACACATACACACATACATACACATACAAATATACACACATACACTCACACATAGATACGCATAGAAACATGCACACGCACATACAAATATATAAATACACATAGATGCACATACACACACACATACACCCATACATACGCATACAAACATACACACGCATAGATGAATATACACACATACACTCACACACAAACATATACATACACATAGACGCACATACATACACACACATCCATACATACGCATAAAAACATACACACGCATAGATGAATATACACATATACACTCACACACAAACATATACATACACATTGACGCACATACACACCCATACATACGCTTACAAACATACACAGACATAGATGAATACACACACACACACACTCACACATATACAAACACACACACACTACGCCACACTATCAGAAGTACTCCCGATAAGCACACAATACTATAAAAGTGTGTTTATATTATCTCCACCGCCATCCCGCACCCTACAAAAAAAGTCAACATGCTCATAAAGGTACTTTCACATATCCATCCATTCCTCTGAACTCTTTTGAAGAAAACCCCAGTTAAGGTATTTCTACATTGTCTAACGACTTGCTAGAAACAACAGACAATTCTCCCTCAAACCAGATTCCTACACTTATAGAATCTAATCTAATCTGGCCGAGTTTACACTCCCAAATAAGAAGAACTAGGGCCGCTCCTAGGAGCATTGGATTTGGTGTACTTCATATTTGTTTCTGTTGCTGAATACAATCAGGGGTCACTGCTTCTCCTGAAGGTCAATAGTTCTCTTCTAACTCGAGCAGGAGCGCCTTTCCATTGTCAATTTGCATTGATCATCTGCAAAGCCGCATTGTTCTCAGAACCACTACACCAGTCTTTCAATGCGTGCAGCTGGAACTACTGCCACCCATTGATTTGGCAGGGTCACAACTCATTTCTACAGCTGAGTAAACTTATAGAAAAGGACTAAAAAAAAAAAGAAAAAGAGGTGATGCACACGACACAGTGCCGGATTTTGGACAAATGAGGATCTGTGCTAGTTAAGTTATGAGACCCCTTACTTTTCGCTCTAATAAAGTAAAAAAAGCAACCGCTAAGGAGGTAAACAATTTTTTCGACAGGAAGATGCCCACCCACTTCCTGGCCAACGAGGCCCTGTGCTTAAACACACCTAAGTAGAATTGTAAATCCGGCACTGGCATGATTACAATGTTTTGGTCATAGATCTCTTTAGTTAGCAGTTGTATGAATAATGGTTTCTTATATAGGCACAAGGCCAGCAATTTTGGGGGGAGGGGGAAGTCGATTAAATCGACACCAGTACATTACTGGTAATTTACTTTATCAACCCCGCAACGATGAAAGGCAAAGTTAACCTCAGCGGGATTTGAACTATGATCATAAAGGGTCATAACTCTATGCTACAAAGCATGGTGTCCGACTTGAATAATGTTGTGGAGTTGTAGGGTCACCGTAGTGACATACGATGTCTCTTGCACATTTTAACACTGGTAGTGTCCAGGGTTGGGTTTAGACCTTCGATGGGGGAGGAGCATTTCAGGTTTGGAGGGCCCCATATACGTAAAAAAAAAAAAAAAAATTGAATACACTGCCCCCATCCTCTAATTTAACATATCAAAGTCAGCTGGCGCAAGTAACTGGAATTGAAAAGTTATACATACAGGTATTAAATTAAAAAATTCTAACCATCCTAAAACTAAAAAGCCCAGCTGAGGGCACAAATCATTGTTACGGCCGTCGCTGGTGGGGAGCCCTACTGTAGGGGGCCCGGGGCAATTCCCCCTTTTGCCCCCTATTAAATCAGGCCCTGGTAGAGTCCATCCCACATACAAACACACAAACAAATATACAATAACACACACACACACACAAACACTCACAAACACATACAAACTCAAAAATACACAAACATACACACAAAACAGACACACGCACACACGAATACACACACTCAAATACACATACAGACATACATACACACTAGAAAATGTATGGTAACGGTTGGAATTTTTTTAGAACAGCTCGGTAAAGGCTTACCTGGGGCTAAACAACAACAACAACATCAACAACAACAACAACTTATCAAGTCAACAACATAGATACCGACTCACCTTCCCACTTACCTCAACATACCTTCCACCCACATCTACCCATTACATCCTACCCTCCCATACCACTCATCACCCCTTCTCTAATCATCGCCATCGCCACCTACTTCATCTGTCCATATATCTATGATGATATATTAACATATGCTAATATTCCCGCTTCTTATCGGACAACACGAAAGATAGACAGAAAGAAAAAGAGAAAGATAGACAGAAGAAAAGAGAAGACAAGGAAAGAAAGAGAGAAACAAAGAGAAGAGAAGGAAAGAGAAGCTAATGGAAAAAAAAGTCAGTTTGCTCATGATGTACGTATCAGGACAATGAACTGAAGACAACAAATATTTTATAAACAATCGCACTCATAACACACACCTGTATACTATGGGAATGCATACATACACACGCACACTCACTCACACATGTACACAGACACACACACACGCACACTCACTCACACATGTACACACACGCATTCACACACACACAAAATATATTTTTTTCATTACAGGGTTTATGTTACCACTAGAGTGAAAGACATATTACAGGGAACAACGCGGGTCCTTTACTCCGTTGCCTCATTTGATATATATTTCAATCACATATATTTTTATTTGTTTGACCCGAATTACCTGGTCGTTTCTTTGGCTGTGCGGATGTTTGTTTAACCATCATCTCAGTGTGATTGACCTTTAACGTATGTTGTAGCTCCGGTTCATCTGAATCATCGAGCGCTTGCCACACACCTCGGAAGTTGTTTTTCGTTAATTCCTAGGCCAAAATACGATTTTCTCGCTAATTTATATATATATATATATATATATACATACAACATACATGATGGCTTCAAACTCTAAGAGTATTGCAATCGTTTGTCAGATTATAGAGTTTAGTGCACTTTTAGGCTACGGCCAGCCACACGAACCTGTAATATATCCTAAACATGCAATACCTGTGCTTTGAAGGTTTTTTTAAGTGGGGAAAGGCCGTGCACTTGACCAATCCCACTCTCTGAGCATCGAAAATACTTCCCGAAAACTGGTCACCATCATCGGATGCTTCCGAAGCCGCAGGTTTTTTTCAGAGTTATATATGATGAACTCTCTCGTCGTGTTCGACGCATGACGGTCAAAAGATTTTACTTTCCATTTACTCCACATATTAATGTTTGTGTCTTCTGTGAGACACTAAACCTGCTTTGCTTTTGCGAACCAGACCATATCCTTTACACACAAATCGTTGAACAGAAGCTGGATTCTTTTGACCTTGCCTTAGATCAGCTAGGTGCTCAATCCTTGCGTTGACAGGGCACCTGGTGGCTTTTAAATAGATATTCCTCCACCTATTACGGTCAGCACATTCCTGAAATTCTGATGGTTGTATTCCAATATGCTTGATATTATTGTTTAGCCTATCTTTCTATCTAAGAAGGGGCCTTTCTATTTTTTTACACTCCCGTTTGAAGTTGCCCATAAGTGAGAATTTTCGGCAGTCTTTCATCATTCATCCTAGCAACATGACCTGCTCATCTTAATTGAGACTTTATTAAGAAGGCCTTTATGCTTTGTATATCACATTTATGAAACAACTGTACATTAGAGACTTTCTCTTTCCATGTGAAACCACTGATATATCTGAGACAACTCTTGTGGAAACTATCTAGCTGTGTCATATGATTTTTATATGGTGCCCACGATCTAGACCCATACAGCAATATTGAGATGATATCCGCATAGTAAACTGATATTTTCGTTTTCAAACCCCTTCCTCTCTCATTCCATACCCTTGCTCGTGGCTTTCCAAATGCCTCACTAGTCTTGGTGATCCTATTTAATATTTTATCATCTAACGAAGCGCTAGAATTGCTTTCACTTCTTAAGTATGGGAGGATTTCACGTTCTTTAGAGGCTTGTTGTCCACAAGAATTTGACGTGATGGTGCACTGTATTAGGGCCTAGGTAGTGTTATGTCTCTTCTTTGAATAAGTGTTGGTTTGTGCTGATATACGACCTCTTTCCTTTTCACATTTATAGCTAGGCCAAATGCTTTACCACAGACGAAAACCGGCTTAGAACTTCTTGTGCTTTTCGGATAGAACTAGCTACAGGAACAGGAAAAAAGAAGTCTAAAATATTTATGTTCTAGTAAGGATCTTCGCCTTAAATCTTTGATGATTGCAGATCCCGCTTGATGTTCTAAATTAAAACAAAACGCCACAAGAAGGCACCAGAGAAAAGTAAATAGCAAACAAAACAGGGGCCACACCCTTGTTTTGTCCCATTTTTTACGCGAAAAGGATCTGATGAAGCGCCATTTGACTTAACAGATCCTTGAATGTTTTTATGGCAGGATGTTATAATACTGAGCATCTTGGGAATCCCAACCTGCTTTAGCACCGACAACAAAGCATCGCGATTGACAGAGTCAAAAGCCTTTATTAAGACAAGTCGCTGTTCTTCCGTACTTTCTCTGCAACCTGCCTCAAGCAATACATCATGTCTATGGTTCCTAGCTGATCCTGAAGCCATTCTAGGATTCAAGAAAAACATGATCTATCAGGTGAGTTATTATTCTGTTCAGAACAATTCGAGCAAGGATCTTGCTCGCCATAGAAAACAATGATATACACTGATGGTTATCGCACAATTCTTTTTTCTTTTTCGTTTAAACATGTGAGTGAAAGATGAGTCTTTAACTCCTGAGGAACCTGACCATTCTAAATCAAAATGAACAAATCCAAAAGCTTATGCATAAGTACATTACCTCTATATTTGTACACCTCGGTGTTGCATCACCACACAACCATTTACCTGATACCATTTGTAACACAGCTGTTTTAACTTCGGTATATGTTGTTCTACCTGGAATTGCGACCAATAGAGAGTATTAACAATTGAAAAGACCAACGAAAACATTGTTTCCTCGGTCCGATTTGATAAAAGTCGATCGATTGTCGATATGTCAAAGTCCAATTCAGGGATTTCCAGCCTTAAAGTGTTCTTTCCAGCGGTTAAGAATATCTGCTAACAAAGTGGATCCATCCGATGCTAATACCGGTGAGGAGTGATGTTGCTGAGAGCCATACACCTCTTTTATGACTTCATAGAAGACTTTTATATCCGTTCTATCAGCAGCAGCTTGAAACTCGGTTGTTTTTGATGACCACCACTCATCTTTCATTTTCCTCAAGGTCCGTTGAACAGTTTGTTTACAATCCAAATATAATTTCTTTTTCACTGAAGGCATTTTGTTGGCAATCCACAAATGTGGCAAGTCACGAATGACCATGGACATTTCACCTAGCAGGCGTCCATTCATATCTGTTTCCCCGCTCCTTGCCGATGTAGTCTAAGGGAAAGGTAAAGTGATGCCGCAGCTCATTTGTACAGCTGGGTGAAGTGGAAGCACGTGAAATAAAGTGGCTTGCTGAAGGACACAACGCATCGCTCGGTCCGGGAATCGAATTCACAATCTTACGATTGTGAGTGGAATTCTCTAACTGCTAAACGACGCGCCTTCATATGTGTATATACATATATATGTTCATATATGTTCATATATGTATATATTTGTATATGTATATATAAAGTTGATCTCGAGGAAACTTTTGACATTGCAAGCCAAGACGTCCCGAACGAAAAGATGTCCCATCTAAAGACGAAGCTTTCCTTGAGACACAGCGAGAAGATCGGGTGTCTTCATTCCTGGCTGGTGTTGATGCAGATCATGTGAGAGCCATTCAGAAGAAGGAAATGAATATTTAAGATATAAAAGTAACCAAGAGAAAGCAGGTTAAAGCCAAGAAGATGTCTGAGATGACATCTATGGACATGTTTTGGTTTTTATTTGATTTCATCAATGAAGCACAGACTTCACAAGTCTGCTTTGATCAGAGGACGTAGAAATACTTTTACTATTAGAAATACTTTTACTAAGATTTGTCCTTTAAACATGGAAATAATTCCTGTAAAATATATTCTTAATAATTTCAAATGATCTTTCTTTGAAATTTGTTAACATTCACCGGTAGGTTTTGTTTTCTGTCTCCATCTGACATTCACTACATTCAATACAAAGGAAGACTCGCAACAACAGTTAAAATAAAAGAAATATATTATCAGTTTTTAAAACAAATTTATTCATTCAGCAAAACGATTAAGCTCACTTTTATCGTAAATACGAAGTAGTTTGGCAACATTAGTAAGTATGGCATATTTAAGGTTCGGATAAATTGGTTTAATTTTTTTAGTCTTAAGTCATGAAGGTTTTGTCTACAATTTACTTCAATAGTAAAAGTAAAAGTAATAAAAAAAATATTCTAATTCATCAGTCTTTTCTTTAAAAATTGTACATACTTCTCTTACGTTCTTACGTCCAGTCACAAAATATAATTATATTAAAAAAACAAAAAAAAAAAAACGAAAAACAATCGTATTCATGAAGTGTTGAACAGATTTTGAATTTTGAATGTTTGTTAGTTGAATGTAAAATGGTCGAGCAAACTGGATATATAAACCCTCTAGAGTCAGGTAAAGTAGACAGTAACTACCGTGGGGCTTGTTCACACTCCTGTGGTATGCCGGACGGCTGCACAACCATTACACCAGGAAAAAAACTTGTTTTGAAGCTAACATACATTAAAAATTCATAATTCTATTTATATTTTTAAATCGCGTAAGATGAATATATTTATCATTTGGAATCACCATAATATCATTTTAAATCACATAAAATATATTTATTTAACATACAAAACTTGAATTCATCAAGTTCGAAGAAATTTGATTGTGCGATGTTTATGTATAATCTTAATAAACCCTTTTGACAGGTAAACGTTTGGGCGCCTCGTAGTTCATATTAAATGGCAGCGAATCGGCCGAGTCGTTAGAACGTCGGATAGATTGCTTTGCGGTATTTTTAACGGCTCTCTACACTTTCTGAGTCTAAATCTCGCTAAGTCAACTTTGTCTTTCGTCCTTTCGATGTTTATTAAAAAGTACCAGTTGAAAAGTGCTGAGTTGATTCGTAAGATGCTGACCATAATAATATAGGACATTAAAAAAAACAAAAAAAGAAGTTCCGTGAAGAATATATTTCTTTGCGTTATTATGGAATATTACGGCGTATTGGATATTTTCAAGTGATGAGAGATACTTTTAATCCCGAGGATGGCAGTAGTCTATGAGCCAGAATTTGACGTATAAGAGGATCTGAGTTGGATAAGGTAATGAAATGCTGGTTATACAGCACTTATGCAATGAAACAATGGTTCACACATATTTAAAAAGATCGGTGGAAACAGAGCTATTCGGGTCCACAATCAACGAAGCTTCTTTCACATAAAACGCACCAAGTTTCCCTGAAATTACATCTTGTCGCCTGAAGAAAAGAAGCATAACTCTGAGAAGAAAAGATGTGATGGTCACATCTAGAATGTCTTTGATCATAGGTTAGCTTGATCAGGTTGGCGCTAAAGAATAAACATCAAAACAGGAATGGCTGGCACGGGATATGAACGTCATTTGATCCATTATGTTATTCAATTGGCCATTTTGGTTAAATTGAGGACATCATTATATTTACCATAGTGTCTTTCACGAACATCATCATCATTATCATCATTATCATCCTCGTCATCGCAACATTATGACTATAATCATCATCATCATCACCACCACCACCATCATCATTATTATCATCACCATCATCATCACCCTCATTGTCATTTTCCTATTCATCGTCATCACCTGCATCAATCATTATCATCATCGGCGTTATTTCATCACCTACACCATCATTATCCCCAACACCAGCACCACCACTACCATCATCATCATCATCATCATCATCATCATCATCATCATCATCATCATCATCATCATCTTCTTCCTAGTCATCGTCATATTCACGATCAACGTTACCCTCATCATCACCAGCGTCAATCATTATCATCATCAATCGCGAATTTCAGAGCAATTGGGAAGCAATTCCTTACACAGTTCCCGGAATCGAGATACATTCTCAGCTTCCATAGCTTGCTAGGTTTACAAAATCCGATGCGTTTGGGATTTCTGGGTGCCATGTACGAGCTGTATGTTTTTTGTCGTGGGAGACTTTTGGGGCGCTTTCATTTTCCCACGAAAGAGAATGTCCCACAAGCTCTGTCTCCGGCCAACAGTCACTGAATAAATCTGAAAGAACAAAAAGAGGAAACAAATTATTAATTTTCATGAAAGTTCTTGTTTAGGACACACACACACACATATATATGTATTAAAATATCGATTCATAAAGTAATTAATCATATTGTCTGACAAAAGTATAGGTTAACCACCAAAGTTCTACAGATAGTCACTATTAGAACCTACGTATATATATATATATGGGATATTATTTATCAAACTACAAAAGGGCGGTGAATTGGCAGTAACGGTAGAGGGTTGGATTATGCTTTCCAGCATAGTTACGTCCCTTTACGATCTGAGTTCAATTCCCGCCGAGGTTAACTTTGCTTTTCATCCTTACGGGGTCGATAAAATAAAGCACCAGTAATGTACTGGGATAATTGCTGGCCTTGTGCCAAAAAGTAGAAACAATTATTTATCAAACTATACTACTATATATATATATATATATATATTGTAGTATATTGT
>OZ024741.1:303948320-303970820 GCA_964016885.1 Eledone cirrhosa | reverse complement strand
ATAAACACACAAAGACGCACACACATGCACGAATGGGTATATATATATTATTATATATGTATACAGATATAATTTTATATAAATATACATATATAAATATACGATATATTAACAAATGGAAACTATATTTATAAAACCATATTTATTTCATTATACATATTTCAAGGACACCAAGTCAAATTATGGTGCGCTTTCATCAGATATAGATCAGTTTTATAAATAAATATTGACATACCCTTAAAGAATGCGACCATTTCTGTTGGAAGCTCGAGGATATATGAAATATGTATAATGAAATAAATATGGTTTTATAAATATAGTTTCCATTTGTTAATATATCGTATTTTTACTCCAATAATTTGTTGAGTGGTTTATATCAGTTATAAAAATATTTGCTTGTTGTATCCCAACAAATTAAATATAACTTCTACACACACACACACACACACACACACATATATATATATATATATATATATATATATATATATATACATATTTGTGTGCGTGTGTGAGTATGTGTAATATATACACACACACTCATATATATATATTACACACCCTCACACACACAATCTACTGGACCACTTATTATATATATATACATATATATATATATACATACACACACACACACATATATATATATATACATAGAATAGGTAAAATGCGAAGTTCGGTGTAGATGTTATATATATATATATATATATATATATATATATAACATCTACACCGAACTTCGCATTTTCCCTATTCTATGTATATATATATATATATGTGTGTGTGTGTGTGTGTATGTATATATATATATATATAGAGAGAGAGAGATAGATTAGAGCAAACATCAGAAGCGTTCTATCTCAAAATTATTTTTGAAAAGCATTAGAAATACGCAACCGGTAAAACCTTAAAACTAAAACTGAATATTAACCAATACTTATTACTAATTTATACTTATTCCTAATTAAACTATTTTTCACTGGGAAAAATTGTCACCATTTTCTTTTCCTTTTTACTAATATATCACAACTCGAGTGTCACACCTATATTTTTTTAAAATATATATATATACGTGTATATATTACATACACTCACACACACATATAGGCATTCACACACATAATATATTGATGCATGCATTTGTGTAATGAATATGATTATGTGTAAATATACTTGTTTAAATAGATATACAAACGCATACACAGTTATAATCACCACTCTATCATTTTTAGGAAAAATGATATGTGTTAGTTACGAAACACCTGTTAGATATGTATGTATGTATGTATGTATGTATGTATGTATGTATGTATGTATGTATGTATGTATGTATGTATGTATGTATGTATGTATGATATGTGTATGTGTGTATATATGACATGTGTATGTATGTCTCTCTTTCTCTTAATTTCGAGTACATTTTTGACCGGCCACCTTCCTGGCAGCAATAGTAAAAGAAAAGAAATTATCATCCCAAGAATGTTTTGTAAATTTTGAAGGCGACAAATATCGCGACCATTTATAGTCTATGAATTAGGGAGCTGCGCTCTTTGTCCACAAATCCGAGTTCAGTCATCCTTTGGTCCTAGCGGGTTGGTATATAAACTGTAGCTCCAATAATGATGGGTATGAAGATGAAAGTGTATCTTGGATACTGGATCTGCAAACTCCTCATCAATGGTCTGTAGATGTCCTCCTTCTCTTGTATTTTTTTTTGCAACGTTGACATCAAGTGGGCAGCTGATCTCTTCAACAGAGCATGTTTTCAATGTGTGGTCCCAAACAACAATATCAGGCCGGTTGTGCTTTAATTTGGTGGCAGTTTTTATTTTGAGGTTCCACCAGTATTCCTTAGTGCCATCTATCTCAACATATTTCTCCTCATTTGTTTTTAATTTGTTTTCCTAAGTGCGTTCCAGATGGTTCTAGCTATCACATCGTGTCTCATAGGGAGGTAGTAGCGAGACGACATTCTTTCGTAGTTGGCAACAATGTGGCTAACATCTTCGATCTTTGTTTTACATAGCTTACATATATTGGCGCTGCTGGCCCTCCTCTTTTGTGTTGCAGATATTTGGTAGGCATTTCTTGTTCCTGTATTGCATAGAGATATCCTTCAAGGTGGGATGTCATAAACTTGTCGGAACTTCATGCCAGGCTTTTTAAATGATTTATCCCCTCTATGGTCTGTGTTTTTCGTCTCAGGTACCTATGCACAACTTTCTCTGTAAATCGGTCCATTTTTTTTTAATCTTGTTTGAACATTGAATAGGATCTTCCAATGTCCCTGGGAGAGAGATTTATATCAGGCCTTATTCCATATCTCTCCTCCAGATCAGTGGCTATCCTAATGATATTATTTTCTTCGTGCTCATAGACCTGGGAAAGATGGTTGCTGACCTTTTTCTTCTGCTGAAGATGTTGCTTCAGTGTTACTATTCGGGTGTCGTATGATGTTAATATGGATTTTAGACCACGGCCACCTTCCTTGCGTGAGAAGTATAACCTATTCACCATTGATGTTAAAGTTTCCAGTAACACTGAGAAGCTTGTGGGCTCTTACATCCATCTCACTTAGTTCTTGCAATGACAAGTTCAGCAGACCAAATGTATGTATGTTTTTATGTATGTATGTATGTATGTATGTATGTATGTATGTATGTATGTATGTATGTATGTATGTATGTATGTATGTATGTATGTATCCCAGCACAACCTGTCTCATGGTCGGGTCGTTGGCGACTAAACTGGCAACCCCACCAAGGTTTCTTGGTGAGGAGGGTGTCTTTGGACATCTTGCAGGACTAAAAACAAAACCTGTCAAAGGGTAAAGGTGCTCTTAAGAGTCAATGGCCATCCAAAATCACCGGGAGAGATGACCTCTTAGCCTTTGTCAAGGCAGAATTCTAGGAGAAGGAAAACTCTGATATAACACCTGCAACCCTGATGGTATCCAATGATGTTGACTTGTTCTTCTTTTTGGTAAATATCATCTTGATTAAGAGAGTGGGACTGGCTTTGTGCAGTGCCTTTGCTCACTATAAAAGCTTCACGGCACAGGCATTGCTTTGTATCTGGAGACCTCTCTGCACTTGTCATCACATGGTACCATGGGCCCAGCACTATATGTCAATAATTGTCACAAGTGTAGTGTTTGTACCAGAGTTTTCAAGTCGCTGGCTGGACTAAAAAGTCACACTCGTTCAGCGCATCGGTAGGGGTTCTCCTACATGGATATAAAGTAGTGGCCGTACTCGAAAACGAGTTGGCAGTCACCATGTATGTATGTATGCATGTATGTATGTATGTATGTATGTATGTATGTATGTATGTATGTATGTATGTATGTATGTATACTTGGTTTGGTTAGCCCACCAGGAGTGAGAGAACCCTAGTCCTTGTTAGTACATCATTCTAGAAGAAGGAAAACTCTCATGTAAAACTAGCGACTCGATGGCAACCAATTACGTTGACCTGTTCTTCTTTTTGGATACCTGTCACCGTTGTTCAGAGAGTGGGATTGGCCCAGTGCAAAGCCTTTCTTCTCTTAAAAAATCTTGAAGCACAGGCATCACTTGATCTAATCGACTTTCACGTGTGTTACGTTAGCATGGCCCTTTATTTTTTTTCTTTCCCTACAGCATATGCAGAAAGGGTTCTAAGTTCTTGGTAGGGCCATCCATGTATCAGAAAAATGTCAAGGGATGGCAATTCTCGAAACTGAGATGCAGTCATTATGTATGGTGGATTGGCAGTATCGGTAGAGGGTCGGACGCCATGCTTTCCAGCATAGTTACGTCCCTTTACGGTCTGAGTTCAAATCCCGCCGAGGTTGACTTTGCCTTTCATCCATACGGGGTCGATAAAATAAAGTACCCGTAATGCACTGGGTAATTGCTGGCCTTGTGCCTAAAGTAGAAACAATTATGTATGTATGTACGTACGTATGTATGTATGCATACATAGATGTATTCAAACATACATAAATGCATACATATACATACATACACACATACATACATGCACATACATACATGCACACACATACATGCATTCAAACATACATACACATACACATACATACATACATTCAAGGACCTTGTTTCAGGGGGTACTAGGGGACAAGCCCCCCCCCCCCCCCACACACACACTTGTTCAGGAATGGGCAACAAACCATCTTTTGATTTTTGTTTATTTGATATAATAAATTCTTTTTAAGCTTATTTTTTTGTATCCGAACTTCATTTCAATATATAAAATTTAATTAGCGTAAAGTTTTACTTATGTAGGGTCCGGGAAAGGCACCATAAGCAATTAATGCTCCTTTAAGAATCAACAAATGTTGGTTTGCCCCCCCCCCCCCCCCCGCGTTTTTAAGGCAAACGAGGCCTCTGCATGCATTCAAACACACACACACACACACATACATACACATAATACATACATACGTACATACACACACACATACATACATACATACATACATACACACACACACACACATACACACACACACACACATACATACGTACATACACATATACATACATACATACATACATACACATACATACATACGTACATCCGCACATACATACACACATACATACATACGTACATCCACACATACATACATACATACATACATACATACATACATACATACGTACATACACACATACATAATGGAACAGTAAAAATATGTAAAACATTCCAAAAATTTTGCATCTAATAACTGCATATACACATGTACAGAAACAAAGCATATAAACATGCACACATACAACTCAAAACATCCACATCCACACATACAATAACACCCATATCTACACATGCATGCATGCAGACATGCAGACATAATCTACCTAGTTGATGTGTAAATTCCAATGAGAGAGTCTTGTGTCTATGTTAGAAACCGACTCTCTCTCTATTGGGAAAAAATTTGTGAAATTATAAAACCAGAAGAACATACATACATACATGGTGGCTGCCAACTCGTTTTCGAGTACGGCCACTACTTTATATCCATGTAAGAGAACCCCTACCGATGCGCTGAACGAGTGTGACTTTTTAGTCCAGCCAGCGACTTGAAAACTCTGGTACAAACACTACACTTGTGACAATTATTGACACATAGTGCTGGGCCCATGGTACCATGTGACGACAAGTGCAGAGAGATCTCCAGATATAAAGCAATGCCTGTGCTGTGAAGCTTTTATAGTGAGCAAAGGCACTGTACAAAGTCAGTCCCACTCTCTTAACCAAGATGATATTTACCAAAAAGAAGAACAAGTCAACATCATTGGATACCATCAGGGTTGCAGGTGTTATATCAGAGTTTTCCTTCTCCTAGAATTCTGCCTTGACAAAGGCTAAGGGGTCATCTCTCCCGGTGATTTTGGATGGCCATTGACTCTTAAGAGCTCCTTTGCCCTTTGACAAGTTTTGTTTTTAGTCCTGCAGGATGTCCAAAGTCACCCTCCTCACCAAGAAACCTTGGTGAGGTTGCCAGTTTAGTCGCCAACGACCCGACCATGGGACAGGTTGTACTGGGATATATGTTACCAGTAGCACCAACTGGTGACTTGACAACCACATAAACAAAAACATAACTATATAAATACAACCACAACCACTCGACCACAACCACACAACCATAACCACGTAAACATAACCACAACCACACAACCACAGCCACAGCCACAACAACATAAAAACAACCACAACCACACAACTAGAACCACATAAACACCACCGCAGCCACAACAACATAAACACAACCACAACCACACAACTACAACCACACAAACACAACCACAGCCACATACATACATACATACATACATATGTACATACATACATACATACGTACATCCACACATATACACATACATACATACATACATACATACATACATACACACACACATACATACATACATACATACATACATACATACATACATACATACATACATACATACATACATACGTACATCCACACATACATACATATCGCTAATTGAAAATCAAATATTTGTCAAGCCTGTTTATGATTAAGGAGGGTAGTGTACTGTGAAGTGGTATAATTGTAGTTTGGGTTGTGTTTGTGTAGTCGTGCTTGTGTTTGTATAGTAAAACTGTGGCTGTCGTATTGTGGTTGTTGTGGTTGTGTTTATGTTGTGGTTGTGCTGTGACTGTGGTCGTGTGCTTGTGCTTATGTTGTTGCGGTTGTGGTTGTTTTTGTGTTATTAGTTGTGGTTGTGTTTATGTTGTTGTGGCTGTGGCTGTGGTTGAGTTTATGTGGTTGTAGTTGTGTGGTTGTGGTTGTGTTTATGTGGTTGTAGTTGTGTGGTTGTGGTTGTGTTTATGTTGTTGTGGCTGTGGCTGTGGTTGTGTCTATGTGGTTGTAGTTGTGTGGTTGTGGTTGTGTTTATGTTGTTGTGGTTGTGGCTGTGGTTGTGTTTATGTGGTTGTAGTTGTGTGGTTGTGGTTGCGTTTATGTTGTTGTGGCCGTGGCTGTGGTTGTGTCTATGTGGTTGTAGTTGTGTGGTTGTGATTGTGTTTATGTTGTTGTGGCTGTGGTTGTGGTTGTGTCTATGTGGTTGTAGTTGTGTGGTTGTGGTTGTGTTTACGTGGTTATGGTTGTGTGGTTGTGGTCGAGTGGTTGTGGTTGTGTTTATGTAGTTGTGTTTTTGTTTATGTGGTTGTGGCAGTGTAGTTGAGGTTGTGTTTATGTGGTTGTATGGTTGTGGTAGTGTCTATGTGGTTGTTTGTGGTAGTAGTTGTGTGGTTGTGGTAGTGGTTGTGTGGTTGTGGTTGTGTTTAAGTGGTATGTGGTTGTGTCTATGTGGTTGTGGTAGTGGTTGGGTGGTTGTGGTTGTGTTTAAGTGGTATGTGGTTGTGTTTATGTGGTTGTGGTTATATGGTCATTGTTGTATTTATGTGGTTGTTGTGTTTATGTGGTTATGCTACGTTATATTTGAGCTTCAACACGAACCAGTACAATGTAGTGTTGTTATGACAACTAAGCACTCTGGAAGATCGATTCTTGTTTGGACGAACTGTATAGTAGCTATCTAATATATATCTAATATGTACAAATACACATACACCTGTATGTATGTATGTATGTATGTATGTATGTATGTATGTATGTATGTATGTATGTATGTATGTATGTATGTATGTATGTATGTATGTATGTATGTATGTATGTTCTTCTGGTTTTATAATTTCACAAATTTTTTCCCAATAGAGAGTGAGTCGGTTTCTAACATAGACACAAGACTCTCATTGGAATTTACACATCAACTAGGTAGATTATGTCTGCATGTCTGCATGCATGCATGTGTAGATATGGGTGTTATTGTATGTGTGGATGTGGATGTTTTGAGTTGTATGTGTGCATGTGTATATGCTTTGTATCTCTACATGTGTATATGCAGTTATTAGATGCAACATTTTTGGAATGTTTTACATATTTTTACTGTTCCATTAATGGATTGTACTTGTAGTTTCCTAACTAGTTGTGTTCTTTCTGTTCCTGTGAAGCCTACCTTCTCAAGATTTGTATTGAGGCAGTTACTAACATATCCCAGTGCCCCAACAATCACAGGCATAAATGTATGTATGTATGTATGTATGTATGTATGTATGTTTCAAGTCGCAGGCTGGACTAAAAAGTCACACTCGTTCAGCGCATCGGTAGGGGTTCTCCTACATGGATATAAAGTAGTGGCCGTACTCGAAAACGAGTTGGCAGCCACCATGTATGTATGTATGTATGTATGTATGTATGTATGTATGTATGTATGTATGTATGTTTATTTGTTTGCATGTATGTATGTATGTAACTCAGGAAACTGGGATAACTCCGATATAAAACCTGCGGCTCAGTAGTTACCGATGATGTTGATATTTTCTTCTTTTCGGGTTATAGCTACTGTCGCTCAGAGAGTGGGATTGGCTCAGTGCACAGTCTTTCCTCACTTTTAAAAATATCTTCACGCACATGCATTGCACGATAGAATTAATTAATAATTATTAATAATGGTATATCGTGCAATGGCCATACTCGATAACGAGGGGGCAGCCATCATCATCTTAATTTCGAGTAAATTTTTTTTGACCGGCCACCTTCCTGGTGGCAAGGTTGTAAAAGAAAAGAAATTGTCATCCCTTGAATCGCAAGAATGTTTGCAAATTTTGAAGGTGCCAGCTAAACTATGAATTAGGGAGCTGCGCTCTTTATCAGCAAATCCAAGTTCAGTCATACTTTGGTTCAAGCGGGTTGGTATATAACCCGTAGCTCCAATAATGATGGGTATGAAGCTAAAGGTGTATCTTGGATACTGGATTTGTAAACTCCTCATCAATGGTCCGTAGATGTCCTTCTTCTCCTGTATTTTTCTGACAACGTTTACACAAGTGGGCAGCTGATCTCCACAACAGAACACGTTTTCAATGTGTGGTCCAAACAACAATATCAGGCCGGTTGTGCTTTAATTTAGTGGCAGTTTTTATTTTCAGGTTCCACCAGTATTCCTTAGTGCCATCTGTCTCAATATATTCTTCCTCGTTTGTTGTTAATTTTGTTTTCCGAAGTGGGTTCCAGATGTATGTATGTATGTATGTATGTATGTATGTATGTATGTATGTATGTATGTATGTATGTATGTATGTATGTATGTATGTATGTATGTATGTACGTACGTACGTACGTACGTACGTATGTATGTATGTATGTATGTATGTATGTATGTATGTATGTATGTTTGTTTGTGGGTTGGCCTACAAATGATGTACTAGTAGAAAGTCTTACATTGTAGGAAATGAAAGTGGTTAGAAAACAACTCAATAATGGAAAATCGCCGTGGAGGGATGGTATTTGTGCTGAGTACTGAAATCTGATACGTAAGGTTTGGATAAAGAAAGCGTTCCCCAAGACTGGAAAGATGCATTGATGGTGGTGTTTTATAAAAGACAAACTCCAAATATGTTTGTGGTAATTAGCATTTATGTGTATGGCAAAACATTGAAGGTTGTGGATAAATCTGTATTTAGGCAGCACAGTTAACATAACAAACACCCTTGGTGATAAAATCTCTTTACGACTAAAGAGAACAAGTGAATCTTTGAGCAAATTATATAGGTGTCTCTGGGTTCGACGTGGAAATTCCGTTGATACAAAGTTAAAGGTGTACAGATCATGTATATTGTTTTTATTGATATATGCATGTGAAACTTGAGTCACATACCACTGAATATAAAAAATACTTGAACATCAACAGTGTCTTCGCCGAATACTTGGTATCCATTGACAATCTCATATGAGTGATGTTGAAGTGCTGGAACGAAGTCATGTTGAAAGTATTGATTCTCTAACAATTCAATAAAGATTGTGGTGGAGTGGCCATGTTGTAGGAATGCCAGACCATCGTATTCCTAGGCAGTTGCTGTACGGGGAGATAGTCAAAGGCAAATGGCCAAGGCATAAACCAAAACTCAGGTATAAAAACTGCATCAAAGAGCTGATAAACTCAAAAATAAGAGAAGATAACTGGAAAGGCATTGTCTTAAATTGATCATCCTAGAGGAAAATTGTTTTTAATGGAAAATATGAATCTGAAAAATCTCGTGCAGAGCAGGAAAAGTCAAAGAGGGTCTGAGTAAGAGTCTACACAATATTACTTTATCTAGATTTTCAGATGCCCCAAATGACTTTATGTGCAATGAGTGTGGCCGGATGTGCTTCAGTAAAGATGGTCTTAGAAGTCATCATAGATGTCACGTACAATATGTTGTTAATTATGGTCTCTTTGGTATTTCTTCCTGTCGGATGTGCGGAAAACACTGTGTCTCGGCCGGCGGACGCCAACGACATTTGAAAACTCAACAAACAAAACAGGGAGCTAAAGTGGAAGTAAGTTCATCACTTCAATATATGCAGAAAGGAATGTAAACCCTTGTTAGAGCTAAAGAGTCATATTTGTGCCACACATGTGTGAGAGAGGGATCAGGTGGTGGCAAGTCTTGAAATCGAGATGCAGCCATCATGTATTTGTGTATGTATGCATATATGCACACACACACACACACACACACACTCAAATATACGCACATAGACACATACACACGAAAAAAAAAACCAGTGACACATACACATACACACATATAAGCAGTGTAAGATATGCCAAAAAAAAAAAGAAAGAAAAAAGCAGCAACAATAAAATACATAAATAAAAAATGCTTGACCGGCTGCAAATCGATCTGTGCAATTTAAGTTGACAAGAAAGACAACTATATTCGGTGACGAAAGAATAATGAGAATGATGTAATTGTTATTTAGCCGCAAGAGGGCGGCGGGCTGGGTGAATCTTAAAAAAATCGCCACCCTGCATTGTATTTTGAAAGGTTTTATACATATTATTTGGGTTATTTCTTCCGGGTTTCTATGTTCTGAGTTCAATCTCGCCAAGGTCAACTTTGATTTTCATTCTTCCGAGGTCGATAGAATAAAGTACCAGTCATTTACTTGTCTTCTTTCTTCTTCCTTCTTCTTGTTCTTGCTCTATGAGACAGGGGTCATCCTAGGTCAGTGATTACAGAAGCATCATCATGTATAGAGCCGACCAAGTACATCAGTGCCTTCCATCACTGGTGGTCCCGTGCCAACCCTCTGCATCCTCCATGGCGATGTCGAGCCTCTGGAGATCTTCCTTGATGATATCCAGCCATCTAGTGCGGGGCCTGCCTGTCAATTACCTTGGTCGATTTAAATCGATTTTCCCCTTTCCCCTAAATTGCTGGCATTGGACCAAAATTAGAAACTGTTATTTAACCCCAAGAAGTCCCTGATCAAGCAGACCTATGAGATAAAATGCATTCCAGCGTCTTTTCAGAAATAGTATGCCTCACTCTATATTATCCTATGTATAATGTTATATATATAATATATTATATATATAATATATTATATATATAATATATAATATATTATATATATAATATATAATATATATAATATATAATATATAATAAATAATATATTATATATTATATATATAATATATGATATATTATATATATAATATATGATATATTATATATATATAATATATAATAATATTGTATATATCATAATATATATATAATGATATTATACATATAATATACAATATATTATGAATATAAAAATCCCGCCGAGGTTAACTTTGCCTTTTATCCTTACGGGGTCGATAAAATAAAGTACCAGTAATACACTGGAATAATTGCTGGCCTTGTGCCAAAAGTAGAAACAATTATGATCGTATGTCCAACACTCTTACCACTGGGCCACGCGTATGTCAAACATGTAGTTTTCATACATCTGTATATATTGATAGATACATTACGAAACACACATCTAGCAGAAAAACAACCTAGAGATCAGTATTATTGCTAGTAGCACTAACATAACGTGATTCATAATAGAGCTGGATATTAAGGCACTCCCTTCTTCTTCTTCTTCTTCTTCTTCTTCTTCTTCTTCTTCTTCTTCTTCTTCTTCTTCTTCTTCTTCTTCTTCTTCTTCTTCTTCTTCTTCTTCTTCTTCTTCTTCTTCTTGAGAGAGACGTGGAGGGACAGAGTCCGCAAACACTCCCTCCAGCGGTTCCTGCCAGAAGCAACCGTCTCCAACTGATCCGCCGGTTGGATCCCCCCAAGCGAGACCAGCCAAGCTGATGGATGTTATCCAACCATCTTGCTCGGAGAGATCTGCCTTTTGATCTCCTGTCGGTTGGTTTTTGCCCGTATAAAAATCTGTCCAACGATTCTTTACTGAGACATTTCTAACCATATGTATCCATTAGTATCGGAGCTGTGATCTCTCAATTCCGAGAAGTAGTATAATAAACATATGAGTTTCACTATGGGTGATTTAAGCTGTTATCATGTTACTGGGCTGGCTTCGATAATTCATAAGACATACATGATGGCCATTGCACAATATAACATTATTAATAATTATTAATTAATTCTCACGTGCAATTCCTGTGCGTGAAGATTTTTTAAAGTGAGGAAAGACTGTGCACTGAGCCAATCCCACTCTCTGAGCGACAGTAGCTATAACCCGAAAAGAAGAAAAAATCAACATCATCGGTAACTACTGAGCCGCAGGTTTTATGTCGGAGTTATCCCAGTTTACTGACTTGCTTTCTCCAAGAAGAATGCCCTGACAAAGGCTAGGGGTCCTTCACTCCCAGAAGACATACATACATACTTACATAGATACATAGCTACATAGATACATATATATATATATATATATATATATATATATATATATATATATAAAGAAAAAAAGATGAAATTGAAAATGCAACTGGAGTCTTATTTTAAAAAAAAATATATATATTTATTTGGTTCCTTTACCGGTTTCGCAGTTCTTCTGCTTTTCAAAAGTAGAGTTGAGATGGAGGGTCTGTGGTTTAAAAACCAAATAAATATATATATATTTTTAAAAATAAGACTCCAGTTGCATTTTCGATTTCATCTTTTTTTCTTTATACTTTCATTCATGTAGGACACCTCGGTTATTTTTCATTTTGTAAAAAAACCTCACTTTCTAATATATATATATATATATACATATCTATACACAGGGTGTCCCCAAAAGGTGTATACACACTTCAACAACATTCTAATAAAAATATGTATACATTTTTTGGAATACCCTGTGTATATATATATATAATATATATGGCACGTTAACCATATCCATATTATCATATATATATATATATATATATATATATATATATATATATATATATATATATATATATATATATATATAATATGGATATGGTTGAGGTGCCAAATTTTCATTACGTTTATTTAGGTGTGTGTGACACGCGTTTCACGATTGATCAGCTCAAGGTTCGATCTGTATCGATCAGGCCCGGCTCAAGAATAAAAAGCTCATCAGACTTTTGTTAGCGCGATATATATATATATATATATATATATATATATATATATATATACACATATATGTGTGTGTATATATATATATATACATATATGTGTGTGCGTGTATATATATATATATATATATATATATAGTAATAAGTAGGGACGAGGTGTCAAATAATCATTAAGTTTATTCAGGTGTAAATCAACTATATATATATATATATATATATATATATATATATATATATATATATATATATATATATATATATATATATATATTTATATATATATATATACTTATATATATATATATATATATATATATATATATATATATACATATATATATATATATATATATATTTATATATATATATATATATTTATATATATATATATTTATATATATATATATATATATATATATATATATTTATATATATATATATATATATATATATTTATATATATATATTTATATATATATATTTTCTTATTTTTTATATATATGTGTGTGTATGTGTATATATATATATATATATATATATATATATATATATATATATATATATATATATATATATATATATTTATATATATATACACATACACACACATATATATAAAAAATAAGAAAAATGCCGAAATTAAAATAAAGACAGGACGAATTAGAAAATGGTAATTTGGTAACACTTACCCTCGGTTTGTGTCGTCAGGTGGCACCACATTATCACCTTCTCCTGATGTCTTGGGCTTTTCGTCATCCTTTTGTCTGCCCCGTACTCGTTACAGCTTTGTACTAGATCGCTCAAGTATTCAATATAGCGTATGGCCAACCGGAGCGTGTCCACTTTGGAGAGACGCCGTTCCGTGGTCACCGTGTCCGGTATGCACGTGCGCAGCTTATCGAATGCATCGTTGATGGATTTCATACGTCGCCTCTCGCGCATGTTCGCCGCCCGTCTCTGTAAGGCTTTCCTCACCGGTTTTCCTCGTATTGGCCCGAATCCAGCTTTTCTCCGGCCAGATATTTCTTCTTCTTCGTATTCATCTTCGTCCTCTTCCTCTCCTCCATCAATAACACCGCCTCCACCACTGCCAACGCTGCCGACACAGCCAACGCCAACGTCACCAACGCCCATACCAAGATCGATAGTCCTATCAATGAAAGCCGAGTATCCATCATCCAATGAGACATACGTCTGCAAACTGTTTTCCAGATCGGAACAGTCATTTTCCTCTCCGTTGGAGCCGAAGGGAGAATCGTCAAGGAAATCCTCTTCAAAGCCTGTGTCGTATGACCCGACACTCTCATAGCAAAAGTCAAGCAGTTCTTTTTCGAAACCACATAAGTAGTTTTCCATCATCGACATATTTGATGATGTTCTGATATCTTTTTTATACGTTTCACTGTCTTTCTTTTTAAATAAAAACCTATTTCCCCTTTGTATATGAATATGTATATAATATATACTTATTATACCTATTGTGTGTATATATATATACACACACACTTTATATATATATATATATACACACAAACACTTATATATATATATATATATATAAAGTTACAGGTATATGTCGTGTATCAGAGTGTGTATGTATGTATGTATGTATGTATGTATGTATGTATGTATGTATGTATGTATGTATGTATGTATGTATGTATGTGTGTGTGTATGTAGGTGTGTATGTGTATATGTAGGTGTATGTGTGTATTGATACAGTATTAATAATTAAAATAAAGGTGTAACTTATCTGAAATATCGATTTGGAAGCGATTTGTCTTAAAAATTACCAGCAGACGATACTTAAGTAATAATGTTTAAAATCTATCAAATATTTAAATATTTAAATAAATAAAAAAAAAATCATTAAAATAATCAATAAGAAATTTAAATATGCTAAATAATGTTTTAAATATGGTTTTATGTTTGCTTTCCTTTCCAATTTCTTTATTTTTGCTTTATTATTTTTATTTTCTTTCTATTTTCCTTTGCTTTCTTCCCATCTTTCGTTATTCAGAATGTTTTTTTTTCCAGTATTTTTGTTTTCCAGTATTTTCTTTTTCTCTTTGTTTTTTTAAGTCGTATATAGTTAAGGATTGTTCCACGTTTTGTGATTTTGTTTTTATAGCATTGGTAAATTATAATAAAATACTAAAAAAAATAAGAGGAGAAAACAAAACTAAAAAATAAACAAATTACAAATGTTTGGGTTCAAATCCAGGTAAGAGTACTTTGATTCGGACACCTTCAGGGAGAAAAGCCGCGCATACGTATGTGTGTGTGTGCGCGCTCGCGTGTGTCTGTATGTCTGTGTGTGTGTGTGTGTGTGTGTGTGTGTGTGTGTGTGTGTGTGTGTGTGTGTGTGTGTGTATATGGATGGATGTGTGTATGTATGTATGTATTATGTATATATGTGTGTGTGTATGTATGTATGTATATATTATGTATGTATGTATGTATTACGTTTGTATGTAATGTATGTATGTATGTATGTATGTATGTAATGTATGTATGTTGTGTATGTATGTGTATATAGCTCTTTGTGTGTGTCTGAGTGTCATTTACATGTTTCTTACTATATCCTATCACGACAGTTTCGTAACGCGATTCCAGCCTGTCTTAACAAGCGTGTGGCACGCGACTCGGGTCGAACTGTGGTTTTTATAGCCGGCACGTGCCGCTCCTGTCGTCACAGCAGGCCACGTGGTGCTGAGATGAAGATGTTTGAAAGAGTGAAAGAGAGAGAGCGGTTGAGAGATAGCAAGACTGAGAGAGAGAGAGAGTGGTTGAGAGACAGAGAGCAAGAGTGAGAGAGCGAGAAAGCGGTTGAGAGAAAGAGAGAGGGAGAGAGCGAGCGAGAGAGTAAGAGAGAGCGAGAAAGCGGTTGAGAGAACAAGAGAGCAAGAGTGAGAGAGAGAGCGAGCGAGTGAGAGAGTGGTGGTGGTGTTTGTTTGTGGTGGTGGTGGTGTTTATAGATAAAGATAGATAAATAGATAGATAGATAGAGAGAGAGAGAGAGAGAGTGAGAGAGAGAAAGAATGAAAGGCGTGGTATCGTGGTAGAGGAGGTGGCAGTAGAGATACTGTGGGGGTGGGGTGAGATAGGCATAACGCCAGAAAGAGGAAAACAATTATTGAGTAACAGTTGTAGGAGGTGAGATAGAGAAAGTGGGTTTCGTTTATGTTGGTGGTGGTGTTTGTGGTGGTGGTGTTTGTGGTGGTGGTGTTTGTGGTGGTGGTGGTGTTTGTGGTGGTGGTGTTTGTGGTGGTGGTGTTTGTGGTGGTGGTGTTTGTGGTGGTGGTGGTGTTTGTGGTGGTGGTGTTTGTGGTGGTGGTGTTTGTGGTGGTGGTGGTGTTTGTGGTGGTGGTGTTTGTGGTGGTGGTGGTGTTTGTGGTGGTGGTGTTTGTGGTGGTGGTGTTTGTGGTGGTGGTGTTTGTGGTGGTGGTGTTTGTGGTGGTGGTGTTTGTGGTGGTGGTGGTGTTTGTGGTGGTGGTGTTTGTGGTGGTGGTGTTTGTGGTGGTGGTGGTGTTTGTGGTGGTGGTGTTTGTGGTGGTGGTGTTTGTGGTGGTGGTGGTGTTTGTGGTGGTGGTGTTTGTGGTGGTGTTTGTGGTGGTGGTGTTTGTGGTGGTGGTGGTGTTTGTGGTGGTGGTGGTGTTTGTGGTGGTGGTGGTGTTTGTGGTGGTGGTGTTTGTGGTGGTGGTGTTTGTGGTGGTGGTGGTGTTTGTGGTGGTGGTGTTTGTGGTGGTGGTGGTGTTTGTGGTGGTGGTGTTTGTGGTGGTGGTGGTGTTTGTGGTGGTGGTGTTTGTGGTGGTGGTGTTTGTGGTGGTGGTGTTTGTGGTGGTGGTGTTTGTGGTGGTGGTGTTTGTGGTGGTGGTGTTTGTGGTGGTGGTGGTGTTTGTGGTGGTGGTGTTTGTGGTGGTGGTGTTTGTGGTGGTGGTGGTGTTTGTGGTGGTGGTGTTTGTGGTGGTGGTGGTGTTTGTGGTGGTGGTGTTTG
Source organism: Eledone cirrhosa (assembly GCA_964016885.1). NCBI lineage: Eukaryota > Metazoa > Mollusca > Cephalopoda > Octopoda > Eledonidae > Eledone > Eledone cirrhosa. The sequence goes on along the minus strand of OZ024741.1, from coordinate 303,953,855 downwards.
TGGTGGTGGTGGTGTTTGTGGTGGTGGTGTTTGTGGTGGTGGTGGTGTTTGTGGTGGTGGTGTTTGTGGTGGTGGTGTTTGTGGTGGTGGTGGTGTTTGTGGTGGTGGTGTTTGTGGTGGTGGTGTTTGTGGTGGTGGTGGTGTTTGTGGTGGTGGTGGTGTTTGTGGTGGTGGTGTTTGTGGTGGTGGTGTTTGTGGTGGTGGTGGTGTTTGTGGTGGTGGTGTTTCTGGTGGTGGTGGTGTTTGTGGTGGTGGTGTTTGTGGTGGTGGTGGTGTTTGTGGTGGTGGTGTTTGTGGTGGTGGTGGTGTTTGTGGTGGTGGTGTTTGTGGTGGTGGTGGTGTTTGTGGTGGTGGTGTTTGAGGTGGTGGTGGTGTTTGTGGTGGTGGTGTTTGTGGTGGTGGTGGTGTTTGTGGTGGTGGTGTTTGTGGTGGTGGTGTTTGTGGTGGTGGTGGTGTTTGTGGTGGTGGTGTTTGTGGTGGTGGTGGTGTTTGTGGTGGTGGTGTTTGTGGTGGTGGTGTTTGTGGTGGTGGTGTTTGTGGTGGTGGTGTTTGTGGTGGTGGTGTTTGTGGTGGTGGTGGTGTTTGTGGTGGTGGTGTTTGTGGTGGTGGTGTTTGTGGTGGTGGTGTTTGTGGTGGTGGTGGTGTTTGTGGTGGTGGTGTTTGTGGTGGTGGTGGTGTTTGTGGTGGTGGTGTTTGTGGTGGTGGTGTTTGTGGTGGTGGTGGTGTTTGTGGTGGTGGTGTTTGTGGTGGTGGTGTTTGTGGTGGTGGTGGTGTTTGTGGTGGTGGTGGTGTTTGTGGTGGTGGTGTTTGTGGTGGTGGTGTTTGTGGTGGTGGTGTTTGTGGTGGTGGTGTTTGTGGTGGTGGTGTTTGTGGTGGTGGTGTTTGTGGTGGTGGTGGTGTTTGTGGTGGTGGTGTTTGTGGTGGTGGTGTTTGTGGTGGTGGTGTTTGTGGTGGTGGTGGTGTTTGTGGTGGTGGTGTTTGTGGTGGTGGTGTTTGTGGTGGTGGTGGTGTTTGTGGTGGTGGTGTTTGTGGTGGTGGTGGTGTTTGTGGTGGTGGTGTTTGTGGTGGTGGTGTTTGTGGTGGTGGTGGTGTTTGTGGTGGTGGTGGTGTTTGTGGTGGTGGTGTTTGTGGTGGTGGTGTTTGTGGTGGTGGTGGTGTTTGTGGTGGTGGTGTTTCTGGTGGTGGTGGTGTTTGTGGTGGTGGTGTTTGTGGTGGTGGTGGTGTTTGTGGTGGTGGTGTTTGTGGTGGTGGTGGTGTTTGTGGTGGTGGTGTTTGTGGTGGTGGTGGTGTTTGTGGTGGTGGTGTTTGAGGTGGTGGTGGTGTTTGTGGTGGTGGTGTTTGTGGTGGTGGTGGTGTTTGTGGTGGTGGTGTTTGTGGTGGTGGTGTTTGTGGTGGTGGTGGTGTTTGTGGTGGTGGTGTTTGTGGTGGTGGTGGTGTTTGTGGTGGTGGTGTTTGTGGTGGTGGTGTTTGTGGTGGTGGTGTTTGTGGTGGTGGTGTTTGTGGTGGTGGTGGTGTTTGTGGTGGTGGTGTTTGTGGTGGTGGTGTTTGTGGTGGTGGTGTTTGTGGTGGTGGTGGTGTTTGTGGTGGTGGTGTTTGTGGTGGTGGTGTTTGTGGTGGTGTTGGTGTTTGTGGTGGTGGTGGTGTTTGTGGTGGTGGTGTTTGTGGTGGTGGTGGTGTTTGTGGTGGTGGTGTTTGTGGTGGTGGTGTTTGTGGTGGTGGTGGTGTTTGTGGTGGTGGTGGTGTTTGTGGTGGTGGTGGTGTTTGTGGTGGTGGTGGTGTTTGTGGTGGTGGTGTTTGTGGTGGTGGTGGTGTTTGTGGTGGTGGTGTTTGTGGTGGTGGTGGTGTTTGTGGTGGTGGTGTTTGTGGTGGTGGTGTTTGTGGTGGTGGTGTTTGTGGTGGTGGTGTTTGTGGTGGTGGTGTTTGTGGTGGTGGTGGTGTTTGTGGTGGTGGTGGTGTTTGTGGTGGTGGTGTTTGTGGTGGTGGTGGTGTTTGTGGTGGTGGTGTTTGTGGTGGTGGTGTTTGTGGTGGTGGTGGTGTTTGTGGTGGTGGTGGTGTTTGTGGTGGTGGTGGTGTTTGTGGTGGTGGTGGTGTTTGTGGTGGTGGTGTTTGTGGTGGTGGTGGTGTTTGTGGTGGTGGTGTTTGTGGTGGTGGTGGTGTTTGTGGTGGTGGTGTTTGTGGTGGTGGTGTTTGTGGTGGTGGTGTTTGTGGTGGTGGTGTTTGTGGTGGTGGTGTTTGTGGTGGTGGTGGTGTTTGTGGTGGTGGTGGTGTTTGTGGTGGTGGTGTTTGTGGTGGTGATGTTTGTGGTGGTGGTGTTTGTGGTGGTGGTGTTTGTGGTGGTGGTGTTTGTGGTGGTGGCGGCGGCAATAGATGTTTACTATTGGAACACGAACTTCAAGATAAACATTAAGGTGTGGTAAGAAATAAAAAAAAAGGAGGAGAAAACTGGTGGGAGGAGGAGGAGAGAGATAAAGAAGTGATATAAAGACATCGAATAAGAGAGAGATAGACGGAGGAGAGGTGGAATTGGAGAGAGTGTGTAAGAGAAAGAGAGAGAGAGAGAGAGATAGAGATAGGGGGGGGGGGGTGAAAGATAGAGAGAGATAGCGAGAGAGATAGAGAGGGAGAAATAGATACACACACACGCATACACACCCACATGCGTGCGCACACACACACAAACACACATTTTAACCAGATACATGTATGTTGTGACAAGGCGCGTGGCTTGGTGTTTAGGGTGTTCGGATCATGACTGTAAGTTCATGAGTTCGATTCCTAGCGGCGTGCTGTGTCCTTGAGCAAGGCACTTTATTTCATGATACTCCAGTCCCACTCAGCTGGCAAAAGTAAGTTCTACCTGTAAATTCAAAGAGCCAGCCTTGTCACACGTATTGTCCCGCTGAATCGCCCTGAGAATTGCGTTAAGTGTACATGTGTCTGTGGAATGCTCAGCCACTTGCACATTAACTTCATGTGCAGGCTGTATCGTTGATCAGACATCTAGAATACTCGTCATCGGAAGCGCTGGAGGTCCAACAAACATACATATGAGACTAAATTAATCTAATCGAAGTATTTATTCATCGATAGGACTGTACAAATGATTAGAAATCTATTGAGGCTATAACCAATAAACGAATACACATATACACTTATGCACATATACGCAGCACCACACACGCAGCACCCCGCTGTGCGCATAGACATCGGCGGCACCCCACTATGCACATACACACGCAGCACCCCACTATGCACATAGACATCGGCGGCACCCCATTATGCACATATACATCGGCGGCACCCCATTATGCGCATATACATCGGCGGCACTCCACTATGCACATATACATCGGCGGCACCCCATTATGCACATATACATCGGCGGCACCCCATTATGCGCATATACATCGGCGGCACCCCACTATGCACATATACATCGGCGGCACCCCATTATGCGCATAGACATCGGCGGCACCCCACTATGCACATATACATTGGAGGCACCCCACTATGCACATAGACATCGGCGGCACCCCACTATGCACATATACATCGGCGGCACCCCATTATGCGCATATACATCGGCGGCACCTCGCTATGCACATAGACATCCGCGGCACCTCGCTATACACATAGACATCGGCGGCACCTCGCTATGCACATAGACATCGGCGGCACTCCACTATGCGAATAGACATCGGCGGCACCTCGCTATGCACATAGACATCGGCGGCACCTCGCTATGCACATAGACATCGGCGGCACCTCGCTATGCACATAGACATCGGTAGGACCTCGCTATGCGCATACTTATACGTAGCACACACACTCACATGTCCTCACTTTTTATCCTTTTCTAATCACTGAATCTCATCTTTAGGTTTCCTCTACTCCCGATAAAGGACAAACGTCCGATACGTTGAACTTTACTTTTCTTATCTCACAAACATGAAACTCTATTGTTATTGCATCTCTGTGTTGGACACTTTTTAAAATATTATATATATATATATACATAAAGAGTCAGGACCCCGACGGTTGAGCTCCGGCCGTTTCGACAGCTAGATACGAACTGATCAGATCTAGTTGTCGAAACGGCCGGAGCTCAGCCGTCGGGGTCCTGACTCTTTTCCTATTACCCACTCTACTACCCTAAGTATCGCGTACTCTGGTGCGTTATGGTCTACCGGGTATATTACCACATCTTCTTTGTTATATATATATATATATATATATAATGTGTATATATATATATATATATATATATATATATATATATATATATATATATATATATACAAATGGAAGTACAGCATAGTCGAAACTCGAGCCGCAGCTAAGCCAACGAATGCAATTATATATATATATATACTAGCAGAAGTGCCCGGCGTTGCTCGGGGCTGAATTGCTTGAAAGTACTGTTAATGATTGCACTGAATTATGATTATTCAGGCAAAGATTGATATAAGTTTACACCGAATGAATCTATTTGTAAGTGTATAGAAAGCCCTGTAAAGGGGTTCCTACCCCCTCGTAGAATGGTGTAAGAATTGAATGTGAGGTTGCCTTGAAAAAGGCCATGTTATTGTTCTCATAATTGTAAGAATTTAATAGTCGTGGAAGGGGTGTAAAACGTTCGCAGGTGAATAGGGCCTCTTCGTTTTCCACGAACGGCAGCGGATGTGCTGTTTCAAAACTTCATGGTGTGTTAAAAGAGACTCGATGCCCTATGTAGGTAAGAGGGGAATTAAGTAAAAGTTAGTGTGGTTATAAATCACGCACGTTGTTTAATTGCTTTAAATGTTTTTTTTATCATTTGAAGTGAGTGTGTGTTTGTATGCGTTTGAAAATAAATCAGTAAGTTTGAAGTATAAAAGAGAAAGTAGCAAAATGTGTGGGTTGTAGATAGAGGAAAGCAGATGACATGAGAGAGTAAAACGGACCATCAAGCTTGGAAAGAGAAAGTAGCAGAAAGTATGAAGTTATATAGATTTTGAATGGTAAGAGGGAAGCACTTGAAATGAGAGAGGAATATCGTTTTGAAATATTAAGTTTTATCGATTTTTTGCGTAATTGTGGGTGAAATAGAAAAAATTATATGTGCCAATACCCAATCGAAGCTATTTCGAATACTGAATTGTAAATTTCCATTGAAGAAATTCTATATCGTAGATTTCTATAACAAAGGAGCATGACCATACACTGGGCTTTATAGATTATGATATATACATATTTACATTCACATACATGCACATGTCCTTTTATCTATTTCGAGCGCATGAACTATGGTTATGCCGGGACAATATTACTGGTTCTACTGTGGCTATCTCTCTCTCTCTCTCTCTCTCTCTTTCTCTCTTTGCATTTTATGTGGGACTTTGATATATATATATATATATATATATATATATATATATATATATATATATATATATATATATATATATATATATATACACATACATATATATATATATATATATATATATATATATATATATAGGAACCACTCTACTACCTCAAGTATTGAGTACT
>OZ024741.1:303903320-303943320 GCA_964016885.1 Eledone cirrhosa | reverse complement strand
AGGATGAAAGGCAAAGCTAACCTCTGCGGGATTTGAACTTAGAACGTAAAGGGACATAACTCTATGCTGCAAAGTATGTTGTCTGACGCTCTACCGATACTACCAGAGAAGGAACAAGGTGTCAAAGTATCCTCATTTTATTTATTCACGTGTGACGCACGTTTCGCGATTGATCAGCCTCGATCGCGCCCGACGCAGGAATCAATAGCTCATCAGACTCCTGGTTCCTTATACGGGAAATATCCGTATACAGCTTTAAATTACCATTTCCCATTCCATTGAGGTGTTCTGCGGTTCTTTGTTTTGATTGGTTGGTTGCAGAAGGAATTACTTTACTATGTGTGTGTGTGTGTGTGTGTGTGTGTGTGTGTGTGTGTGTGTGTGTGTGTGTGCGTGTGTGTGTGTGTGTGTGTGTGATGGCCAGAGAATGGCTGAATGGTTAAGAAGTTCGCTGATCTAAGGACAGTCGTACGTTTAGTGACAAAGTCACAATATACACCTGTTATTGACATCACGAGAAACTGGAGTAGAATTCGAACAGGAAAGACAAAGGAACAAAGCAATCACTTTATATTTATCTATCTATCTATCTATCTATCTATCTATCTATCTATCTATCTATCTATATATCTATCTATCTATCTATCTATCTATCTAAGTCCCTGGCCTGGCAGTGCTACCGAGGGGCTCTACCCGTTCGAGAAAAGCTCTACAGACACGGGCGCCCGGGTAGGGACCCCGCCAAAAAGATCTGTCCCAGATGCGTGTGCGACGAGGAAACCGTTGCACACGCATTGGTACACTGCTCGGGCGTAGCCGATCTGTGGGGCTATGTCGAACAACTGCTGTCAAGGGTGGGACCGATCCGGTTGACCACCGAGTCTATTGTAATGATCAAGCCGCCTCCCCCTTCAAAGATGAAGGAGAGGCGGTGTTTCTGTGCGTAATAGCCATGGTGAAAGAAGTTGTATGGTGGACGCGTCTGAAAGGACTGAGGTCAGGCACCTTTCTCTCTGGCCAACAACTGGTCCGTTTCTTCCGATATCATTTCGGAAGAAGGATCAGGATGGAGAGAGAGGTGCTCCACCCCAGTCGTTTTTATGAAAGGTGGGTGAAAGTGGCGAGAATGGCCCGTGTGAATGGGCCTTCTCTTTACATAAGCCTGTAGGTGGAAAGGAGGAAGGAACGAGGGAGCACCCCCTCTCTGTGCTCCTGAGGAAAAGGGTTGCACACTTTTTTCGGGGGTGTGTGCGACCCCCAAGGCGCCTCCTCTCTATTGAGGATTTTGTTATAAATTTTATTTTTTGTTATATTTTATTTTATTTTTATACTTTGTTATTGCCTCCTTATTGAGGACGCCTTTTTGTGTAAACTCCCCCCCCTTGTACTTGTCCCACTTTTGATGCCCTGGTGGCAAATAAAAGAAACATATCTATCTATCTATCTATCTATCTATCTATCTATCTATCTATCTATCTATCTATCTATCTATCTATCTATCTATCTATCTATCTATCTATCTTTCTAATATATATATATATATATATATATTATATATATGATATGCATGTATACGTATGTGAGTATATATGTATGTATATATATATATAAATAAATGAAAAGTATAGAAATTATTGTAGCAAGAAGCCAATATGTAGAAGTTATATTTAATTTGTTGGGATACAACACGCAAATATTTTTATAACTGATATAAAGCACTCAACAATACAATACTATCCGGGAGCTTCCAACCGACATGGTTGCATTCTTTAAGGGTATGTCAATATTTGTTTATAAAACTGATCTATATTATATTTTATCTGATGAAAGCGCACCATAATTTGCTTTGGTGTCCTTGAAATATGTATAATGAAATAAATATGGTTTTATAAATATAGTTTCCATTTGTTAATATATTGTATATATATATATATATATATATACATACACGCATGAGTGTGAGTGTACAGACGATATTTAAATTATATATATATGTGTGAATATCTCTCTATCTATCTCTCTATCTCTATATATATATGGTGTGGGGTTGGTGTATATATATATATATATATATATATATAACGAACGAAGTGTGGTAAGGAACCAGATAGACCATAACGCACCAGAGTACTCAATACTTAGGGTAGTAGAGTGGGTAATAGGAAAATGTTTAACACCGACGGCAGAGCTCAAGCCGTTTCGACGGCTATTTCTGGTCCAGAAATAGCCGTCGAAACGGCTTGAGCTCTGCCGTCGGGGTTAAACATTTCCCTATATATATACAGATAGTCAAATAGATACATTGAGACGGAGGACAGAGAGCAAGCGGGAGCGAAAGCAGGTGAGAGAGAGAGAGAGAGAGAGGGGGGAGGGGGAGGGAGAGACCTAGGGTGAGAATTGAGAAAATGGGGTTGGGGTGAGGTGGGCAATGGAATGCTTACGGTAGTGGAGAGTAAAGAAAAGAATATATAAGGCAACTAGGCAAGGGAGGGAATGAGTGAAGACGAGCTGGAAACTGTGGCTTGATGTTTTATCAATGAAATAGCAATGTGACAGTGGGTGTGGCTAACTAGTGGTAGATGGAGGTGGTAGTAGTAGTGACAGTGGTAGGTGGGTGACTGTACAAGCTGTGGCGCGTGGCTTGGCCGGAATCGACCGGAAGTCATTCGATTGACAGTAACCGTTCTTAATTACAAACATATTTGACATTGTGCCGTCAGTTAAATACATAAACACTATACAATACAATACATAGATATACATACATACATGATGGCTGCCCCCCCTCCTCTCGTTATCGAGTATGGCCATTGCACGAGAAAAAAAATATTAATAACAATAATAATAATAATAACAACAATAATAATAACGACAACAACAACAATAATAATATACATATATATATATACACACATACGCACACACATAAACATATCTATACACACACACACGATAGCAATTAACAGCGCTGCGATCGAATGTAGCTTTTTAGTCTAGCCAATGATCTAAAATGTCTTGCACAGAGTCGGCAACCAAAACATTCACTGGGAATAGCCGGCTGTGGTTGGAGTTCATGTACTTTTGCATGTCGTTTGAGCCCTCCTGCTGATTTACATTCTCTACCACATGCTTGGCAAGCATGATGAGTAGCATCTCCAACAGCAGCCTGGTAGTCAACCACTGGTCTTACTTTATGACTGCGAAGATGACTTTCGAGTCCAGCTTTGCTTAGGCATACATACATACATACATACATTTATGACATCACACCTTGAGGGATATCTCTATGCAATACAGGAACAAGAACTCCCTACCAAATATCTGCTGCACAAAAGAGGAGGGCCAGCAGCTGACAATAAATGTAGGCTATGTAAAACAAAGATCGAGGATGTAGCCACATTGTTGCCAGCTGCGAAAGAATGTCATCTCGCTACTACCTCCCCATGAGACACGATGGGATAGCTAGAACTATCTGGAACGCACTTCGGAAAACAAAATTAACAACAAACGAGGAAGAATATATTGAGACAGATGGCACTAAGGAATACTGGTGGAACCTGAAAATAAAAACTGCCACCAAATTAAAGCACAACCGGCCTGATATTGTAGTTTGGGACCACACATTGAAAACGTGTTCTGTTGTGGAGATCAGCTGCCCACTTGATGTAAACGTTGTCAGAAAAATACAGGAGAAGGAGGACATCTACGGACCATTGATGAGGAGCTTACAAATCCAGTATCCAAGATACACCTTTAGCTTCATACCCATCATTATTGGTGCTACGGGTTATATACCAACCCGCTTGGACCAAAGTATGACCGAACTTGGATTTGCGGACAAAAAGCACAGCTCCCTAATTCATAGTCTACAAATGGCTGCGATAGCTGGCACCTTCAAAATATGCAAAATATTCTTGCGATTCAAGGGATGACAATTTCTTTTCTTTTACAACCTTGCCACCAGGAAGGTGGCCGGTCAAAAAAATATACTCGAAATTAAGAGAAAGAGAAAACATACATACATATATTCATACATGCATACATATATACATACATACTTACATACATAATACTTACATACATACATGCATACATATATACATACATGCTTACATATATGGTGGCTGCCAACTCGTTTTCGAGTACGGCCACTACTTTATATCCATGTAGGAGAACCCCTACCGATGTGCTGAACGAGTGTGACTTTTTAGTCCAGCCAGCGACTTGAAAACTCTGGTACAAACACTACACTTGTGACAATTATTGACACATAATGCTGGGCCCATGGTACCATGTGACGACAAGTGCAGAGAGATCTCCAGATATAAAGCAATGCCTGTGCCGTGAAGCTTTTATAGTGAGCAAAGGCACTGCACAAAGTCAGTCCCACTCTCTTAACCAAGATGATATTTACCAAAAAGAAGAACAAGTCAACATCATTGGATACCATCAGGGTTGCAGGTGTTATATCAGAGTTTTCCTTCTCCTAGAATTCTGCCTTGACAAAGGCTAAGGGGTCATCTCTCCCGGTGATTTTGGATGGCCATTGACTCTTAAGAGCTCCTTTGCCCTTTGACAGGTTTTGTTTTTAGTCCTGCAGGATGTCCAAAGTCACCCTCCTCACCAAGAAACCTTGGTGGGGTTGCCAGTTTAGTCGTCAACGACCCGACCATGGGTATGTACATACATACATTCATACTTGCATACATGAATGCATGAATACATACATACCTGCATACATACATACATACACACATACATACATAATATATACATTCACACATACATACATACAAACATATATACCTGCATACATACATTCATACTTACATACATACATACATACTTACTTACATACATTTATGTGCATACGCGCACACTCATACATATCTATCTATCAATCTTTACATACATACATACGTACACATGCATACACACACACACAAACACATATATATATACATGCATACACGCATTTAAGCGCACATATATATATTTATTCATATTCGCGTACACGTGCGAGCGCGCGTTTGTGTGTGTGGTGTATGTGTGGTGCGAGCGCGCGTTTGTGTGTGTGTGGTGTGTGGTGTGTGGTGGTGGTGGTGGTGGTGGTGGTGGTGGTGTGTGTGTGTGTGTGTGTGTGTGTGTGTGTGTGTGTGTGTGTATGTGTGTGTGTGTGTGTGTGTGTGTGTGTGTGTATGTGTGTGTGTGTGTGTGTGTGTGTGTGTCTGTGTGTGTTTATGTGTAAATGGATAAACACAACGACAATTAAAATACATATACAGACATGTGATGTTTGTACGTTACTCAAGCGCTACACATAAACACCCACCACGTTTAACGAAACAGACTCATAGGAATTCCTCTTCTATGTAAACACATACCTGCGTACCCCACATACATACATACATATAATTCTCTCTCTCTCTCTCGCTCTCTCTCTCTCTCCCTCTCTCTCTCTCTCTCTCTCTCTCTCTCTCTCTCTCTCTCTCTATATATATATATATATATATATATATATATGTATGATTTTACATTCATTTAAATTATTGATGTATTGTTTTATTGATATTTTTTATCTGATTGTCCCGAATCTTCTATTATCGATTTTTTATCGTATGGTTGATTTTAGACTTGTTCTATGTGTGACGGTATTTTAACGATAGTTATAGCTCTGATTCATCTGAATTATTGAGCCCTCTGCCGCTCATTTCGAATATTGTTTATCGTGAACTCGTGCGCCGATTTTTCGATACTCGATCTTTCTAATATATATATATATATATATATATATATATATATTGGTAAAAGGAAAAGAAAATGCTGACAAATTGTTCCCAGTGAAAAATAGTTTAATTAGGAATAAGTAAAAATTAGTAATAGTATTGGTTAGTATTCAGTTTTGGTTTTAAGTTTTACCGGTTGCGCATTTCTAATGCTTTTCAAAAATAATTTTGAGATAGAGCGCCCGTGATGTTTGCTCTAATCTGATAAGTTTTGGAAATTCTACCTGTTTTATGTAAAAAAAGTGGCTCCAGATGTATGAAAAAATTCTTGTGGTCAAAACAATTTTGATTGATAAGACAAGTGTGTGTGTGTGTGTGTGTAGCAGAGTAGTTCGTGGTAGAGGGATGGTCAGTAGGAATGTGTCTGTACGTGTGTGGGGATATTTTAACATGTTAAAAGATATTTTTCAGCTCTTGTCTTATACGGAGAAGTGTGTGTGTGTATGTCTCTTTGTATGTTAATGCACGCGTGTGTATGTGTGTGTGTATATATATGTGTGTGTGTGTATATGTGTGTGTGGGGGTGGGTGGGGGGTGGGGGTGGACCAGAATTTTTGTGATACTGGTAAAAATGGTGCACATTATTCGATATTTTCAGTAAAAACGATTCTCTCAATAGAACATCGAATAATGTACACCATTTTTACCAGTATCACAAAAATACTGGTCCACCCACCCACACATATATATATACACACACACACACATATATACACACACACATACACACGCGTACATTAACATACAAAGAGACATATACACACACACACACACTTCTCCGTATAAGACAAGAGCTGAAAAATATCTTTTAACATGTTAAAATATCCCCCACACACGTACAGACACATTCCTACTGACCATCCCTCTACCACGAATTACTCTGCTACACACACTTGTCTTAATAGGCATTTGAACTGTCAGCAGGCTGCGGTTCTCACACACATCCCTGCTGACCATTATCACAACAACGAACCTCTTTACTACTACTACTACACACACACACACACACACACACATATTTGTCTTGAAAGACTTATTTTTCAGTGACTTCACAATCAGCCGAGACAAACCTACATTTGGCGCAAAATCAATTTTTAACATTCACATGACCTCTACCGACCTATCAAAATTGCTTTGACCACAAGAATTTTTATACATCTGGAGCCACTTTTTTTTTACATAAAACAGGTAGAATTTCCAAAACTAATCAGATTAGAGCAAACATCACGGGCGCTCTATCTCAAAATTATTTTTGAAAAGCATTAGAAATGCGCAACCGGTAAAACTTAAAACCAAAACTGAATACTAACCAATACTATTACTAATTTTTACTTATTCCTAATTAAACTATTTTTCACTGGGAACAATTTGTCAGCATTTTCTTTTCCTTTTACCAATATATCACAACTCGTGTGTTACACCTCTATTCTTTTAAATATATATATATATATATATATATATATATATATATATATATATATATATATATATATATATATATATATATATATATATATATATATTAAAATACAAATATTAATAAAATATTATTATACATATTTCAGAGGTACAACAGTACGTCCTCATCAGACAAAATATAATGATACATGACATACCCTGAGATGTTAGCGGTGATAAGGGCGGTGAATTGGCAGTATCGGTAGAGGGTCGGACGCCATGCTTTGACGCATAGAGTTACGGCCCTTGCCATTCTGAGTTCATCCCGCCGAGGATAACTTTGCCTTTCACCCTTACGGGGGTCGATAAAATAAAGTACCAGTAATGTACTGGGTATTTGCGGGCCTTGTGTCCAAAAGTAGAAACAATTATATTTTGTCTGATGAGGACGTACTGTTGTACCTCTGAAATATGTATAATAAAATTGAATTGATCAAAAGAACATCTATTTTATTAATATTTGTATTTTAATATTAATAACTCTGGAAAATATTTTTCTGTAGAGTGCTTGCAATCTACTGTAAAACTTATTCTTTGATGCACTCATTGAATCTTGTTTAACTCTTTAATATATATATATATATATATATATAAAACATGAGAAGAAAGAAGAATACTGCGTGGTTTGCACATGGGTTACATATGATAAAAATAGTCCTTCGTCAGTTATTTTCCAACCATCATTGGTATTTCATCGCATTAAAAATCAGATACCTCAGGTTGGTGCGAGCAATAACTAAAAAAAAGTTATTGGGACCAGAATTCGCGTAAGGCGAGGGGGACAAGTAAACAACATACAAGGATAAAAGCAAACCGAAGATAGGAAAATAAACAGGCAACATGGTTGTCCGGTCAGCATAAGCTGGGAGGATTTCATGAGCGAGGGGGGGTACAGACCGTGTTGATGTGTGTGAGATGTGAGCAAGAAGAGACCCACACAAGCCAAACGGGAGGAAGTGAGAAGGGGAGAAACAGAGAGTGAGTGAGTGGAAGTGTGAGGAAGAGGTCAGTCGAGAGAAAGTGTAACTGACAGGGGGTAAAAGAAGGTGAGAGAAACAGAGAGAGCGGGGAAGCAGTAAGAGAGAAACAGACAAACGCAGCCGAGGTAAATATATATAAAAAACATGAGAAGAAAGACGAATACTGCGTGGTTTGCACATGGGTTACATATGATAAAAATAGTCCTTCGTCAGTGATTTTCCAACCATCATTGGTATTTCATCGCATTAAAAATTAGATACCTCAGGTTGGTGCGAGCAATAACTAAAAAAAGTTATTGGGACCAGAATTCGCGTAAGGCGAGGGGGACAAGTAAACAACATAGAATGATATATATATATATATATATATATATATATATATATATATATATATATATATATATATATATATATATATATATATATAATGGCGTCCAACCCTCTACCGATACTGCCAATCTACCGCTCTCTTTTTCGAATATTAATAATAACGTTCGATTCGTTTGCAATTATGTAAACAAGCCTCAATTTTAGAGCCATGTCAGTAGAATGAACACTTCATTCTTGCTCTTGTGTTGGTATATATATATATTTTTTGAATTGAGTTTGAATTATTTTTCCCACATCTTACGTTAACTATTTTCCCATTTTGACGCTATAGTCACTTATATATTATGAAATACTGTGTGCTTCTTGCTCATAATAATTTCTATACTTTTCATTTATATATATATATATGAAGGACTAACTTTATTCATATGTAACCCATTTGCAACCACGCAGCGCGTTTGTTCTCATATTCACACATATATTTTCCCCCGCTGTGACCCGTCTATTTCGTTCTTACTGCTTCCACTTTCTCTGTATCTTTACCCTCTCTAACAGTCACTCTCTCTGTTAGCCTCTTCCTCACCCTTCACTCACTCACTCTCTGCTACTACCTCTCCTACTTCCTCCCGTTTGACCTGTGCGTAATTCTTTTCTCTCGCACGCTTGACCAGGCTGGTTCCCCTTTTCTCTCTCTCGTCTACGATTTCACAGAACTTATGTCCGAATTCACGGACTGGACTCCTTCTTCCTCCCGTTTGACCTGTGCGGAATTCCTTCCTTGCTCACATTTCGACTAGGTTTGATGGTCTTTATTCTCTCTTATTTACGATTTCACCGAACTTATATTCATGGAAATCTGGGACTTGACTCTTTCTTCCTCACTTTTCGTTGCTTTACCATCTTTGTTTGTTTACACTCTCGCTCGTTCCCCTTATTTACGTGTCCCAACGACTTTCTTTAGCCGCTGCTCGCACCAACCGGAGGTATATGGTCTTTAAAGCGATGAAATACCAATGATGGTTGGAAGATCACTGATGAAGGACTAACTTTATTCATATATATATATATATATATATATATATATATATATATATATATATATATATATAATGTTATACTTGGGGAGGGTCATATTCTTATAATATTGCCAGAAATAATAACAGAACAGATTCAGTGTTTCCTTTGGGTTGGTTTTCGCTTCTGTATCTTTTATATCGCCATAGTTAATTTATCAAGCAATCAATGTTTATTATTGATTGATCAACGGTTAAAAATACAGATATACATATATATATATATATATATATATATATATATATATATATACTCTCGGATCCCAAATAATGAAATAATGCGGGGGATAGAATAAGCCGGGGGGTGGGGGGACATTTGCTTAAATTCTTATGAACGGAGGTAGAGGATGTGAAATAAAAGGGGTGTCACTAGTCGTAATATCGTGAATATGGGATTTCTTATAATGTTCTTTTTTTGTCATATATAATGATTTTTAACTTAAAATAAAATTATTATTAGATTCTCCAGTTGCTGTTTCGATAGGAATCAATAAAATTTCGCCGGAGGAAGATCAGCAAAATTTAATAAATGGAGGTGGGGTGGAATAAAAGCGGGAGTGGGAGGTGCAAAAATCGGAAAATTTTATAAGCTGGTAGGAGGGGCGACGACGATTATTCAAGTCCGGACGAGATGTTTTTGTGGAAGACTGGCAGTTACCAGTCTCCCCTCTCCACGCCATCTATGTTGTCCAAAGGACAGGTAAAGGCCGATGCAGCTAGGTACCAGTGACATCGCAACTCATTTCTACAGCTGAGTGAACTGGAGTAACGTGAAATAAAGTGTCTTGCCTAAGGACACAACGCATCACCCAGTCCGGGAATCGAACTCACAGCCTCATCATATATATGTGTATATATATATATACAGACACGCACACATACACACATATATACATCTACATACAGATATATTCAAATGTACAAATTGCACAAACCCACACTCATACACACATTGATGTACATACACACAAACATATACACATACACATACATGTACGTATGTATGTGTGTGTGTGTGTGTATACACCTAAAGATACACATCGTGAAGGCGCGTGGCTTAGTCTTTACGGAGTTTGGTCAATGCTCGCACCATCGTGAGTTCGATTCCCACCAGTACGTTGTATCTTTGTACAAGACACTTTATTTCACGCTGTTCTATTCCACTCTGCTGGCTAAAATGAATGTAAAAAGTAAAAAAAAGGGCCAGCCTGTCTCGCTGAAGCTCACTGAGAATGGCTTTAAGAATACGCGAGCAGGCAGTTTCGGTGATTAAACTACTGGTATACTCGTTGTCGGAACTGACGCAAATCCAACAGACTCTCTCTCGCTCTCTCTCTCTCACACACACACACTAAACCAGCCAACCTCTAAAATCCCAAACGGGGAGTACCATGAAAAAAAGGGCCCCAAAACGGGAATAAAAAGGGCAAAACGGGGAGATTTTTACGTAATGAAAGCTATACTCATTTTCACAAGAGAAGTCATCTTTCACCCACACACAGACACACACAGACATACATAGACACACACACATACACACACACGGACGTCAACCAACCATTTACTGATGTGTGATAACTGCTCACATATATAGACAAATAGTTGGTCAGTTTTGTACAGATGTCGTATGTTTACACATGTAGAATGACACGGGTTTACATTTGTGTAGAACCCCGGCGGATCCGACGACATGTGCTCCATCTATTCCTCTACCTCTCTCTCTCTCGCTCTCTCTCTATCATTTTCTCTCTCCCAGTCTGTCTTTCTTTGTCTCTCTCTCTCTCTCTCTCTCTCTCTCTCTCTCTCTATCTTTCTCTCTCTCTCCCTCCCTCTCGCTGTCTGTATATATATATATATGCATATAACGAAGGAAGTGTGGTA
Source organism: Eledone cirrhosa (assembly GCA_964016885.1). NCBI lineage: Eukaryota > Metazoa > Mollusca > Cephalopoda > Octopoda > Eledonidae > Eledone > Eledone cirrhosa. The sequence continues at coordinate 303,931,812 of OZ024741.1, read as the reverse complement.
AGGAACCAGATGGACCATAACTAACCAGAGTACTCAATACTTAGGGTAGTAGAGTGGGTAATAGGAAAATGTTCAATCCTGACGGCAGAGCTCAAGCCGTTTCGACGGCTATTTCTGGACTCTCCAGAAATAGCCTCGAAACGGCTTGAGCTCTGCCGTCGGGGTTGAACATTTTTCTATATATATATATATATATATATATATATATATATATATATATTATAGAGAGAGAGATATAAATATATATGAATTTGTTTTGCAAGGTTTTTGATAGGAAATCGTGTGTCGAAACAAATATACTTGGGGAGGGTCATAGTGTTGTAATATTGCCAGAAATAATAACGGAACAAAAAATGGCGTAGACATACAATACAACAGGAGGAAACATAATAGTACCACTGATGATGTCACAAATGTGTGACGAAGGAACTTTGATAGACTATATATATATATATTTATATCTGTATTTTTAACCGCTGGTCAGTCAATGATAAACATTGATTGCCAAATAAATTAACTATGGAGATATAAAAGTTACAGAAGCGAAAACCAACCAAACAGTGAGAGTGTTCTGATATTATTTCTGGCAATATTATTATAACAATATGACCCTCCCGCCAAGTATAACAATATTTATATATATATATATATATATATATATATATATATATATATATATATATATATATATGTATCTCTCACTCTCTTTCTTTCTTTATATATATATATAAAGGTATGTATCCCCCCTCTATCTATCTATCTGTCTGTCTGTCTGTCTGTCTGTCTATCTATCTATCTATCTATCTATCTATCTATCTATCTATCTATCTATTAAGCTACCCAACTACCTACCTACCTTCCTATCTATCTATCTATCTATCTATCTATCTATCTATCTATCTATCTATCTATCTATCTATCTATCTATCTATCTATCTATCTATCTATCTATCTATCTGAGAGGACTGAGGACAGATGCCTTTCTCTCCGGACAACAATTGATTCCATTATTTAAGTATCACTTTAGAAGGAGAATCAGGGTGGAGAGAGAGGCACTGCACCCCAGTAAATTTACTGAAAGGTGGGTGAATGAAGCGAAAATGGCCCGAGTGATTGGGCCTTCTCTGTTTATAAGCCTGTAGGTTGAGGAAGAGAGCAAAAGGAAGAAAGGAGCACTTGCACAACACGCTCCTTGAGTTGAGGGTTGTTCTATCGACGGGGTATTAAACAACCCATTTGTGGCGCCTCCCCCCTATTGGGGATTTCGATTGTTGAAATTGTTTGTTTTTATATTTTTTACACGACTGTATGTAAAATCCCCGGCATGTCTTTGTATTGTCCCCTTTCTTGTTGCGCCCTTGTGGCTAATAAAGAAATCTATCTATCTATCTATCTCTCTATCAGACGTGTGTCACTTCGCGGAGAAGTTTCCGTTAATTTATGTAAGAAAAAAACGTGAGTTTTTAGTTAAATTTTATATCATTGTGTAACTTGACCACCCGTCTGGACCTTCAGGTGGTGGGTCAACTCATTTTCGCCCCCTACAGGGGCGGAATATCCATTTAAAAAATTTTTCTCTATCGAATCTTGGAAAAAATATTGTAAAATTTTGATTACGTTATGAACGCTGCGTCCAACGATAATAGTGGTGGAGAGGCGGTAAGACTACAAAGCTCGCAGTCAACAACGTCTTCTTCACTAGATACTATAGAGATGGAAAGACAAAATGAAAATAAAAAAACGAATTCATATCCAAACAACACAAATGACACCAAACAGTTCAATGACAACAAAAATAACAGCAAAACCAAATGATAACAACAACAAAGAAAAAAATAAAGACAACGCCAATAACACCAGCATCAAAGACAACAACAACACCAAGGAAAATACGGATGATACCAACATCGGTGACAACAAGAATAACAACAACAATAACAACAATAATGACAACACCACCAATACGGATTCCACAAAGAAACCAAAAATCTCCTTTGCAGAGAAAGTTCAAAAGAAAGAAGAATTGATATATCTCGACATAACAAATGCTGAACAACTTTTAAAGGATGCTAAGAGATATGTCACCTTCGAAAAAAATGGTGCTTTCAGCATCAATTCTCCGGTAGAAATTCGCAAGGAAACTGCTCTCAAAACGATAGTTTTTAGGACAGTTTCCAATTCTACCCGAAAACCAGTCCAATTGTCACAGAAAGAAATTGAACTGGTTTTCAAAAATTCAATGAATGATATTGCATTCATTCAAAGAAGCAAACTTTTTGGGAGTATTTCAGTACTCATGAAGGATCAATTGACGGCCCAAAATTACTCTGTGTCGCCAATTGTATCCAACCTGTACACCTTTTTCCCTACATACATGGGAAAAAAGGACACAAAAGATCAGAATCACAAGTGTCACACCAAAGGTGAACATATGGTGGATACTGTGCGGATTCATCAATTTTGATGAAGACAGAATACTGTCAGTAGGAAAGTCCCCCAGAGATGTATTCAATGGGACTAGCATTGAAGTTCTGGTGCAAATGAGCCCAGAGCGAATGGCTATGATCCCACAGCGTGTACTCCTGGACGGACTCACCTACATAAACCTTTCGGTTGAGGGTAGGCGGCCTTCATGTTACCATTGCTTTAGCAGGGGTCACCTGAGGGCTTCCTGTCCTAAACTAATGAACCAAAAAAAGGCTCTTCTGCCGACACCCATCAAAACAACACAACCACCAACACCACCACAACAACAACAACACCAACACACAAAAATAACCACAACAAACACAGTCCCACCCAACCCCACTCCACCTAAAACCACTGCAAAATCACATACAGACACAACAGCTCCCCAAGACATACCCCTCCCCAATCACACAGACGATACAACAGATGAGGCTATCTCGCCATCACCCAGTGAAGACGAGGGAGAACCCCATCGCTCGAAAAGAAAGAAAAGACATCACAAAAGCAAAAAACCAGCAAACACTACCACAAACATACAACCACCAACACAAACAAACAAAATATCACAAACAAAACCCCCACCTCCTGAAAACAAAATACCTACAACAAAACGAAAGCACACACAAGAACTACAGACAAAAACAAACACAACACAAGAAAATTACACTTACACTTACATAAACACTGAAAACAAAACACTAATGGAGACCATCACGAACGACCCTTCGGTTTTCACCGAAGGGAAAACTTTCGCCCACTCTATAAAAAATAGCAAAAAACTGAACCTAAAACTGATTAGGGTCCCTATACAAACTTATAGGTCCCTAAAAGAAACATTTGAGAAGGATGTGGGGAATTCCTGCGTGAAACCACTCAACCGCGTCCTTCTCAAATACCTCCCCACCCCAGACACCCCCATCCCACCAGACCCCACCCCACCAAACATCTGCATCCCCACCCAGCCGGAAACCACCACCCATCCAGACAACCCCTCCAACATCCCCATGGAAATCGTGCGGCCTGGTCCCCAGGAGGCGAAGGGTGAGTGATCTCTTTTCCTCTTTTAACTTTTCAGCACCAACATGGCCAATATAAGAGTTGGATGTGTGAACGTACGCGGCCTGGGGATGCCCTGGAAACAGTGCAAACTCTTAAACGACCTCAGGTCGCACAGTATGGATGTGGTAGCCATTTGCGAGTCCAGGATCCACGGCGAGCGACAGCTGGCCCCCATCTTCGATGACTTTGAGATCTACGCATCTCTCTGTCAACCGGGGGGGGGGGGGGCGGAGTTGCCGTTTTGCTGCGGAAACACCTGGGCCTCGTAACACAGACAGTACATCTGGACCCGGAGGGTCGACTGGTGGTCCTAGACGTTGACGGTAGTGAAGGTGGAGCCTTCAGGCTGGTGGCCGCATATGCCCCATCCGGGACACCGCGGCCAGACGTCTTCAAACGTCTAGAGACTTTTCTGGGAACGTCCCGCTCCTTGCTTTTAGTGGGGGACTGGAATGGAATCCTAGATGCACGTTGGGACTATGTGGGAGCATGTCCCGATAAAGGGGGGTGTAACAGCCTCAAACAGTTAATCGACCGATTTGACCTGGCCGATAGATATCGACTAGATTTTCCGACTGTGGACGTGGAGTAATCGTAGCGGAACATCTAGATCGTACCTAGATAGGGTTCTAGTTAGAAATAAGGATAGGGACATGTTAAGCTGTCCACAAATGTTCATGGTTGCCTATTCAGATCACAAACTAGTGACCTGCATGGCCAACCTTGATAGAACCCATAGACAAGGACCCGGCTACTGGAAGCTGAACTTGTCGTTACCGACAAGCAAAGCCTACAGTAGACGGATTAGCACTTTAGTTAAACAGCACTTGACAGGGGCCATTGTCAACAACAGATGGTGGTACTCTCTCAAGAGGGCAGTTAGATTAGACTCGATAGTTTTTAGTAAAGAATTAGCGTTAGATAGAAATAGAACCGAGAAGGAACTGGTAGATAAAGTAGAAGAGGCAATTAGAAGTGGCAACGTAGCCAGCATGCTAGCAACGAGAACGGCCTTGGACCAGTTCTTCGACGCAAAGCACGAGGGCTGCGTTGTCAGAAGCAAAATACGTGCTCTGGGAAACGAGGGAGCCAAAGCTGTTAGCTGGGCCCGAGTGACGGAGGCAAAAAGTGGCAACAAGTCCACAATTCGGTCTTTGAAGGACCAAAACGGACGCGTGATACGTGAGCCGAAGCAGATGTGTGCGGCTTTTCAGCGGCACTTTGCTCGGCTGTTCGGGGGGAGCGGCGCGCCGGGAGAGGCTATGGATTTCGGTCCATACCTCGACGGCCTACCGCGACTCTCGGACAGCGAGGCAAATTTCTGCGAAAAGCCGATTTCAGCCACTGAGATAGGGGACGCGCTGAGCCAATGCGGCAAACGCAAATCTCCAGGTCTCGACGGTCTACCCTACGAATTTTACGTAGCAATGCCGGACTTATTCTCCGGTCTCCTGGAAGCGGTCTACTGCAACTGGCAACAGAACTGGAGAATTCCCAGTTCTGTAACCGGGGGCGTGGTCACACTAATCAGGAAGGACGAGAATAAGGGGGATGACATAGGCAACTTCCGGCCCATAACTCTGCTAAACACAGAGTTACAGATTTTGGCCAAGGTGTTGGCAAAGAGGCTGGCGCTTGTCGTCGAGAACCTGGTGGGAGAAGCGCAGACATGCGCAATCCCGACCAGGTCCATACACGACAACCTCCACCTCATGCGATACATCATAGAGAGGGTAGGGTGTAAACCCGGCTTCGGTGGGGCCCTGATCAACTTGGATCAGTCTAAGGCATTCGATAGGGTTGACCATCGTTACCTGGATGCGGTGCTCGAGGCGGCAGGCTTCGGACCCGTGTTCAGGGGCTGGATTGCTGCAATGCACAACAGCAACATCTGCTCAAGGGTCAAGGTGAACGGTTACCTCTCGGAGCCGTTCCATATTACGCGATCCATTCGACAGGGATGCCCTCTCTCCTCCCTTCTGTACGTACTGACTCTCGAGCCACTACTGCGGAAGCTGGAGCTATTGCAAGGCATCCCTCTGGAACCGGGGCTGCGGAAAGCGGCGTCGGCCTACGCCGACGACGTGACAGTAATGGTGTCGAGCGCCTCGCAAATCGAGGAAGTCGGCACCTTACTGAAGGAATACGAAAGTGTCACAGGAGCGAAGCTGAACCGGGACAAGTCCATCGGTTTGCAACTCGGATCGTGGAGAGGCAGACCGATGCCTTCCGATGGCGTCGTCGGACGCTGGACGGAAGGACCGATAAAGCTGCTCGGGGTCTGGTTTGGTCCGGACCTCCAGGTGGAGAAGAACTGGAACGAAGTGACGGCCAAGGTGTTTGCATTCACCCAGAAGTGGGCCGAGTGCAAACTATCCTTGAAAGGTCGAGCGGAGGTGGCGAACACTTTTATAGCCTCCACCATCTACTACCGCTTGACCGTCGTGCCTTGTCCAGCCAAAACGCTCGCCAGAATGGAGCGCGCGCTCTTCCAATTCCTTTGGAAGTGGCGGGCTCCTTTGGTGAGAAGATCCATCTGCTGCCAACACCCTTCTAACGGAGGGCTGGGGATGCCGTGGTTGACGATGCGCAAACACGCGCTCAGGCTGCGGCATCTCTACGTATTCCTCACCGGACAACCGGTGTGGGCCCCGTTCGGGAGGCGAGCCTTCCCACGACTCGTCTCGCTGACCAAGCTGCAGTCCTGGGTCAAGCAAAGACCGAGGAAAATGGGCGACTGACACATCGAATGTGTTCAGGCGCTCACAACCCTCTGGCAGGCGGACCCGGCGATCAGTGGAGACTCCACTTCGTCATTCTATAGAGGGTTGGTCCGCAGCAAGTGCGACGACGCGCTCGGTGAAACTCTAGGCGTAGAGGAAGATGAACTGGCCAGTCTGTTCGGTAGGACCTTCCACCCGGGACCGATGGACAACTTCCAAAAGTCCCTGGCCTGGCAGTGCTACCGAGGAGCTCTACCAGTTCGAGACAAGCTCTACAGACATGGGCGCCCGGGCAGGGACCCTGCAAAAAAGATCTGTCCGAGGTGCGTGCGAGACGAAGAAACCGTCGCGCACGCATTCATACACTGCCCGGGCGTCACTGACCTGTGGGGCTATGTAGAACGACTATTGTCGCGGGTGGGACCAATCCAGTTGACCACTGAGTCCATTGTCATGATCAAACCGCCACCCTCCTTCAAAAACGAAGGAGTGGCGGTTTTCCTTTGTGTGATAGCTATGGCGAAAGAGGTTGTATGGTGGACAAGGTTGAAAGGGCTGAGGTCAGACACCTTTCTCTCCGGCCAACAACTGATTCTTTTTTTCAAATACCACTTTGGAAGAAGAATCAGGATGGAGAGAGAGGTGCTGTACCCCAGCAAGTTTTATGAAAGGTGGGTGAAAGTGGCGAGAATGGCCCGAGTGAATGGGCCTTCTCTCTATATCAGCCTGTAGGTTGAGGAAAAGAAGGAGGAGAGGAAAGGAGTACAAACTCTTCGTACTCCTGGAGATGAGGGTTGCACATTTTTTTTCGGGGGTATGTGTTACCCATATAAACTGTCTCCCTGTATTGGGGAAAATCGACTAACTTTTTAAATTCCATTTGTGATAACATTTTACACGTTTTTATTGTATGTAAACTTCCCCCTTTGTATTTGTCCCCTTCTTTTGTGCCCCTGTGGCTAATAAAGAAATATATCTATCTATCTATCTATCTATCTATCTATCTATCTATCTATCTACCTACCTTCCTATCTATCTATCTATCTATCTATCTATCTATCTATCTATCTATCTATCTATCTATCTATCTATCTATATATCTAACAACTTTCCTCCTACACAACCAACCATCCATCCGTGCATCTTTTCACCGGTTGATTTAACTGAAATGGATATATGTCTGAACACAAACAACACAGACAATCACAGCTACTTGAATCAACGAGCCATGTTTGCACATTCGTACACGAAAGCGTGTACGGCCAGTTGCACCTACAGACACATGCGTTAACCTTTGAACGTTTTCTCAAACACTTAGTGGTTAATATACTCATACGTTTGTAATGTCCACACGAGTATTTACGGCGAGAACCACATAATAACAGACATGTTAACTCCCCCCGTCCGACGGGGAGTTCTTCCCCCACTCTTGGGTGGGTGAGTGATGTCTTCTCTTGTAAAAATGGGTATAGCTTTCATTATGTAAAATCACCCCATTTTGTCTCATTTCTCCCCATTTGGAGCACTTTTTTGCATGGTATTCCCTGTTTGGAGTTTTAGAGATTGGCAACTCACACGAGCCAAATCGAACTCACGACCTTACGATCGTGAGTTGAACATTCTAAACATTAAACCACGCTCCTTCACAACCAGCAACAACATTTACTAGCCCTACACTAGTCATAACTTCATCATGGCATTGCTCCTCTAATTTATAAGTATTCAAATGTAAACGATTATTATTATTATCATTCCACCTAGTGGCGGGTCAGAGACTGTGGAGGACTTCAGTCCCTACCTCGATGGCTTGCCGCAACACTCGACGGCCAACACTGGGCGCTGCGAAAGGCCGATTACTTCAGCCGAGATTCAGGATGCCCTTGTTGGCTGCATGAGACGCAAGTCACCCGGTTTGGATGGTCTGCCCTACGAGCTTTACGTAAATATGCCAGACTTGTTCTCCAATCTCCTCGAAGCGCTCTACTGCAACTGGCAGCAGAACGGGAGTATTACCAGTTCTGTGAGCCTGTGCGTAGTGACGCTGATAAGGAAAGACGAGAACAAGAGGGACACATTAGACAATTTCAGGCCCATAACTCTGCTCAACACAGCGTTTAAGATTTTGGCCAGGGTGTTAGCGAAGATGTTGGCGCTTGTCGTAGGGGATTTGGTTGGGGAGGCGCAAACTTGCGCAATCCCAACCAGGTCCATACACGACAACCTCCACCTAATGCGATACATCATAGAGAGGGTAGGGTGTAAACCTGGCTTCGGTGGGGCTCTGATCAATTTAGATCAATCGAAAGCATTCGATAGGGTCGACCATCGGTACCTGGAGGCTGTCCTCAAGGCAGCTGGCTTCGGCCCCGTCTTCAGAAGCTGGATCGCTGCAATGCACAGCGGCATCTGCTCGGTGGTCAAAATTAATGGCCACCTCTCGGAACCGTTTCAGGTCTCCCGATTGGTCCGTGAAAGGTGCCCTCTTTCTCCTCCCTTCTGTACGTATTGACTCTCGAGCCTTTACTGCGGAAGCTGGAGCTGTTGCAGGGCATCCCGCTCGAACCGGGACGCGGAAAGGCTGTGTCGGCTTATGCGGACGACATCACCGTGATGGTGTCGGACACCTCAGAAATCGAGGTGGTCGGCAACTTATTGGAGGAATATGAAAGGTTGACGGGAGCAAAACTTAACCCGGAAAAGTCGGTGGGCTTGCAACTCGGCACCTGGAGAGGCAAGTCCATGCCGTCCAACAGTGTCGTTAGGCGCTGGACGGATGGACCAGTAAAGTTGCTCGGGGTTTGGTTCGGGACAGACCTCCAGTTGGATAAGAATTGGGATGAGGTAACGGGCAGGGTAGCCAGTCTCACCCAGAAATGGGCTGGGATGAAACTATCACTGAAAGGTCGGGCGGAGGTGGCGAACGCGTACATCGCATCCGTCATCTACTACCGTCTGACCGTCGTCCCTTGCCCCCGTTCGCGCCTCGCCATCTTGGAGCGGCTTCTCTTCAAATTCTTGTGGAGGGGTCAGGTTCCGCTTGTTGAGGCGGTCCATCTGCTGCCAGCACCTTCTACGTGGAGGGCTGGGCATGCCGTGGCTAATGATGCGCAGACACGCGCTGAGGCTGCGGCATCTCCAGATATTCTGCCTAAACGGTGAACAGGTGTGACCGCCGTTTGTCAGACGGGCTTTTTCGCAGCTCGTTTCTTTGACTTAGCTGCAGTCCTGGGTCAAGAAGAGATCGAGACTGGGTGACTGGCATCTGGAATGTTCCCAAGCACTCACTGCCCTCTACCAGGCGGGCAATGCGGTCAGTGGAACTTCCACTCTCGAGTTCTATAGAGGATTAGTGGTGGGCAAGTGCGACGACGCACTCGGAGAGGCTCTGGGAGTCGACGAAGTCGAACTAACCAGTCTGTTCCGGAGGACTTTCAAGCCGGGGACGATGGATAATTTCCAAAAATCCCTCGCTTGGCAGTGCTACCGGGGGCACTGCTGGTTCGAGATAAACTCTACAGGCACGGAAATGGTGTCAGACGGACCTGCCCGAGATGCGCGCAGAGCGACGAAACCGTTCTGCACGTACTCGTCCAGTGTCCGTGCATTACTGACTTGTGGAGTTATGTTGAACAGCTGTTGTCGCGTGTAGAACGGATCCGGATATCGGCCGAGTCCATAGTGAAGATCGACCCGCCGCCTTCTTTTGGCCAGGAAGAGCAGGCAATTTTCCTCTGTCTGGTGGCAGTAGCGAAAGAGGTTGTATGGTGGACGAGGTTGAAAGGACTGAAGACAGACACTTTTCTCTTCGCCCAATCCCTCAACAACTTTTTCAAGTTTTACTTGGAAAGGAAGGTGAGGGTGGAGAGAGAAGTGCTGCCCCCCAGTACATTTTCTGAAAGGTGGGTGAATGTGGCGAGAATGTCCCGTGTGAGTGGGCCTACTCTGGTCATGCGGCTGTAGGTAGTTAAATTTGAAGAGGAGAGGGGTGCCCTTCCAGGGCACCCTCGAAGCGTCGGGTCGTTCAGGACTGGTGGGGTACCTGAGCGAACCCTAGGTGGTCATCCCCCCTATTGGGGAATTTTTTCTTGTTGTAATTTTCTTGTTACTTTATTGTTACTTTGTTATTGTTATTCATATTGTTTACTCGATTTTTCTGTAAAACCCCACTGTCCTAGTCTTTTGTATTGTCCCCTATATGTCGGCCCTTGTGGCCAATAAATGAGATTATTATCATTTCTCCTCCTCCTCCTCCTCCTCCTACTACTACTACTACTACTACTACTACTACTACCACTACTACTACTACTACTACTACTACTACTACTCATCTAATTATTTTCACAATCTTATCAATTATAATATTCATCGTTTCTTTATTTGTTACAAAGGAAATGAAGGAGTAGATAATATACAGATTAGTTGCATATATCGTGTCAACACACACACACACACACACACACACACACCCACCCACCCACACACACACACACACACACACACACACACACACACACACACACACACACACACATATATATATATATATAAGTAGAATGGGTATTTAACTTGTTGGAAGTCCGACAAATATAAATGTTTATAACTGATTTAGAGTACTCAACAGTTTACTGGAGTAAATTGTATATATATATATATATATATATATATATATACACACACAAACTGACAAAGGACCAAGGTTAACAACTTAAATCTATTCTTTAATTTCTACGTCCGTTTCAATACGGTTACAATAGTACATGCATATGCAAAAAATCGGAAATAATTAGCAATTATTAACACTATACATAATACATATAACTGCATTTCTACTCGCCTATAATCACCTATATATATATATTGAAGGTGATGCGCACAAGGTTGTTGAGTTCTCAATGATTTGTTCAATAGCTAGGATCTACTCAATGGTGCCTCTTCCAGATTGATACGCAGCTTGTGTTTCAGGAAATGAGGCGTAAAGCTCTGACTTCACTCGTGCTGCAATGATACTCACGAAAAGCTTGTAAACGTGACTCAGTAAACTGATAGGACGATAGTTCCCACAATTAAGTCTGCTACCTTTTTTGTAGAGTACAACTATCAATGCTTTCTTGAACATGTCTAGGATTTTTCCTGTAGTGATAATACAGAGAAAAAGTTGCAAGATTTTTTGTTGCTCGTGTTTAATTTGACAAAGGATATTCTATTTAAAATAATCTTGAAAGATTGGGGCCTTTAACTCCCGTATGAATTTGGATAATGAAGTGTCGCTGCTTATATTTCTGTTATGAAACGTGTGGATATGTTGCTGGAATCTAAATTTGAAGTGGTTTGGTGTAAGACCTATTTATGGCATAAAGAAATTTTGCATAGTATAAGCCACTATTCAATCTAGTTGTGACAACATCAGTCGCAAAAGCATTTTTCATCCTATTAATGCTTCCACGCATAACACAACTTATATCTAACAAAATACTTAACGAAAAATACTACATTTAAGTATCATTTTCTACTACAGTTCATTTCGCACAATGTGTCCAACTATTCTGGTGGTGGGTCCTGATACTGAGAAGGAGAACTGGGGAGATTGCCAACTACCAAGATAGAGAAAGGAGAGCTTTATGAACTCGGGATAGTCTTCTCGGAGATGATCTCCAGAAAGCAGTACTTCAGTAGATATTCAACAATCTCCCTCTTTGCCTGTAAAAATTTTCCATGACCTCATCATCATCAAGGATAATTTGATAATGAGACTTTTCTATGGAATTCCAACGTTCCTGAAACGTTTTGAACAGTAGAAACCGGGACCAGATGATGGGTAAAAGATCTCAAAACTTTCACAAGGGCAATATTATTCTATTGGAACTGAGGCTCTGATGAGTCGTTAGAACGTCAGATGGAATGCAACTCTGCGCTCTGGGTTCAAATTCCGCTCAGGTCAACTTTGCTTCTTTCGAAGTCAATAAATATAGTGCCAGTCCTATACTTGGGTCGATATTCTTGTGTACCCGTTTCTTATTTGCCCCTCTCTCTATTTCTTTTGTTCGTTGGAAGAAATCATCTGTGCTCCGACATGGAGAGGGGATGAACTCCGCGCCAGGTTTAAATACCGTACATGACTCATACTCACATACCGCTCAATCAACAGTTAAGAGCCGATGGCAAATTTTGACACACCATAGTATATCATGGGTGATGTCTGTAGAGTGGGGATCATAATTTTAATTGAAGATTTTAATAGTCAACGCCGACAGATCTTTGGTTCTGTAGGAAAGTTTTTTTAAGGCTACATTTAGTGTCACAGGAGCTGAACTTATTATCAAGCGAAAGATAAAGGAGTAAAATAAAATAAAATGTAACATAGTAAAATAACATAGGAGTAAAATAAAATAAAATGTGACAGTAAAATAACATTAAAATATTGGGAAGAAAAAGATAAGATTACGTTAAGTGCAATAGCTAACCGATAAGATTAAGTGTATTAGGTGTACAATTTGAACACCCACACACATACACACATACACACACATACACACACATATATATGCACACATACATATATAAATATAGGGATACAGATCCCATAAGATCCTTGCGGAGTCGTAGAGGCACCGTAATACGGCGTGTCTAGAGCATTTTTTTAAAACCTGGAGGAGCCCAACCCTCTCCAGGTCTGAACACAGCCGATTTTTTTTCTATAGAGGAAGATTCGAGACCAGGACTGGACTGCTTCTTTTGTTATCGACCCCGAAAGGATGAAAGGAAGAGCTGACCACACGCACGACACACAGGACACATACAAGGGGTACAGTTACGAAAGGTGTTAGGCATTGGGTTCACGCTTGAGAGTGAGGGGTGGGGCGATGTTTCGGGTATAAGCCCTTCATCAGGAGAATGGTGGGAAGGAGAGGAGTTCTGAGAGGGGAGGGGTGGAAAAAACTTTAAAATAAAAGGAATATATATATATATATATATATATATATATGTGTGTGTGTATATGAAGGCATATACGATATGTTCATATAATTGTTTCTACGTTAGGCACAAGGCCAGCAATTACCCAGTACATTACTGGTACTTTATTTTATCGACCCCGTAAGGATGAAAGGCAAAGTTAACCTCGGCGGGATTTGAACTCAGAATGGCAAGGGCCGTAACTCTATGCGGCAAAGCATGGCATCCGACACTCTACCAATACTGCCAATCCACCGCCTTTCTTTATATAATAAACATATATAAGTCTCTCTACAACGATTTTAACTGTGATCATGTCACAGTATCTCTGTAGCCGTGTGAGAACTTTGATATCGCCTGATACTAATATTTCAGTTCTTTTCATCTTGAGTTTTACTCTCTCGGTTTTGAGAATAAATTAAGCTATAGTTTACCTTGGGGTCCCAAATAATAGGGGGTTGGAATAAGCGGTGTGTGTATAGGGGGGGGGGGGGGTCTATAATTTTACTAGCTTGTCTCCGTTGATTTAAAAAAAAACCAGAATTAGTTGTTTAGTTTACATATTGAGACCTCCAACCCAAATTATAAGAAAACAAAAACAACAGCCTCTGCAACAGCAATTACAACAAGAGCATCTCCCAAGATTTGTGTATATATTTTTTTATACACCCTGTATATATATATATATATATATATATATATATATATATATATATATAAGCACTTTGCCAGTATCATTTCTGATTTTTGCGTTTCGCTTCACTTTTCCTGCCCGCCGAAAATGCGATTCTCGCTGAATCTTTATTTGTATATATATATATATATATATATATATATATATATATATATATATATATATATATATATATATAGGGGGGAAAACAAAGCATAAAACTGGTTTACTTTAATCATATATATATATATAGGGGGGAAAACAAAGCATAAAACTGGTTTACTTTAATCATATATATATATATATATATAAACGGAAAAAATGAAACGAAATTTCATTTCCCACTCTTAGTACGGCTGTTACTTAAATATAAGTATGTACACGTACATACATATATGTATACAGACGTACAGTAGTATGTATATATATATATATATACATACATGCACACATATATATATATACGTATATATATATATATATATACAGGATGTCCCCAAAACATGTATACACACTGCAACAACATTCTAATAAATGTTGCCTGTACAGGTAATCAAAGTGCGTATACATTTTTTTATACACCCTGTATATATATATATATATATATATATATATATATGATTAAAGTAAACCAGTGTTATGCTTTGTTTTCCCCCCCATTCTCTACTCTACAGCAAATGCTAACACGATGAGATGTTTACCCCTCCTCCGCACTCTCCCCCTCTCTCTCTTCTCTCTCATCTAATAAGTTCCGTTCATCCCATATTAGTTGAGTATACTAGTTAGTAGTGTTCAGCTGCTGTTTTTTTTAAATTTTGTTGTTTGGTTTCTTTGACCAGACTCGTTTTTGCAAGCTTAACTCTTTTTATTGTTTCAAACACAAACATTTTTCATCATACGGGCATCGTTAAGACTTGAAACTTCGTTCGTCTCAACCACTTCCAAAAGCAAGACAAGTTGCAGCTGTCTAACAAACTAAGGGAAACAGGAAAAACATACTATCAACAATAGATATTATCTTAAACAAAATGATGTGATAGACACAGAAGAATTCTGTTCTTGCTATTTAATAAATGAAAGATAGTTAAAAACATGGATAACTGGATAAATGAGTGTAAATATAGATTTAATAGCTCGAACGAAAGATGGATGGATGAGTGTGTATGTATGCACAGCGCCTATCTATCTATCTATCTATCTATCTATCTATCTATCTATCTATCTATCTATCTATCTATCTATCTATCTATCATCCCTCTCTCCCTCCCCCCTCTCTCTCTATATATATATATATGTGTGTATATATATATATAAGACATTTTCCCTATTATTTCAATCGTCAAACTAATATATTTTTTCATTGTATCATACTTTGTTGTTTGCTTTGTTATTCTATTTGCTTTTTACACACACGCATACACCCCCCTACCCACATATGTATTAGTGTAAGTAGAGGATCTACCACGAGCTCGGCAGTTTCGGTTAGTTACCTCTAGCGGTAGATTCTCTACTTTCACTAATATATCCACTCCGCATCTTACTATATATCGAGTACTTCTTTGATTTGTGGTCTTCCCGGTCCTAGTACCGCAGACTATCAATATATATATATTTTTTTAATGTTTAAGTTTAAGGCCTTTATCGGTCAAGGCTGACCATGGGTAGTATCCTGTTGTCAGCTCGGCTGGAGCAGCGTCTCCGGTGGCTAAACAGACCTATACGTGAGTGACAGTCTCTATCACATTGAACACATCTGTATATGGTCTCTGGTCAGCTGAATTTATTGCGTTCCTTTCGCCGGTCTCTCCTGTCCACTGCTGCAGTCATTAAACTCTCCTCCTCTGATTTGAGGTGTTGATTTAGAGTGCTCCTCCATCTTGGCTTGTCAGATGCGAGGCCCTCGTGTTGATCTCAATGGCCTTCATATCTCTCTTCACAATGTCCTTGTATTGCGGCTGAGGTCGACCGGTGGCTCTCTTTCCAGATGTCAGCTCCCCATGAAAGATGTCTTTTGGGATGCGGCCATCATTCATCTTTTATATATATATAAAGTGAAAATAATTGAAGTCAGATTTGCAGCTTGTGTGGAAACTTTATTTGCATATTACAATTGTTTCAAAATCGATCGGCTCGGATGTGATCAAAGTGATCGAAGCCGATCTTGGACATCTCAGATATGTGAGATTTGAACTCAGAGCGCAGTAGCCGGAAAGAATACCGCAAATCCTTCTATTTGACGTATTAACAACTTTGTCAATTCACCTCATTTTATTATATTTGTCCTTAAAGATTTTCGGAAATTATTTATCATTATATTATCTATATCTATGAATGCGTCCTCGTAGATAATATATGTATTTGATTGTTTACTTCAACAAGCTTCATTCTGATTGGTCCATTCGTTTTACTTTCTTGAGGCAGAGAAAACCAGTTATATGTTTTGTTATTTAGTAGCACCCCCGCCCCCGCCAAAAAAACCCCAAACCAAACCAAACCAAACCCAAAACAAGAATTAATTTATAATAAATTCAACTTATATATAATACATTTCTGACAGCTTGGAAAACCAAGGAGCTGTAAGCGTCCCTAATTAAGTGGTCAACTTTGCCTTTCATCCTTTCGAGGTAGATAACAAAAAAGGTACCAGTCAAGAACTTCGATCGATTTTTCCTCTATATCTCTTTCTCACTTCCATTCTCTTACTTTCTCTATCCTTCTCTAGAAGAAATCTGCTGTATTCAGACCTGGAGAGGGATGGATTCCGCCAGATTTTAAAAAATGTCCAAGAAATGCTGCGTGTGTCAATACGGCACTCCAAGGCCCCCTCGGGAGATTCAGATTTTTTCTAACCCACCGCTCTTATTTCACCCCCATTCCGCTTATTAAATTTTTCTAATCTATCTCCGGCGAAATTTTATTTTAAGTGGTAGCATTCCTGCGACAATTAATTTTCTTTATATATTAAAAAAACAAAACAAAAAAGATTACTAGAAATCCCATTCGTTATAAAATAAATAGGATGGGTCGAGGTCTCAATATGTAAACTAAACGACAAATTCTGGTTTTTTTTAAAATCAACGGAGACAGCCTAGAAAAGTTACCGATTCCCCCCACCCCGCTTATTCCAACTCCCCCAATTATTCCCACCCCCGCTTATTTCCCCCTATTATTTGGGATCCGAGAGGGGATAAAAATGATTCCTTATAGGCACAAGGCCAGACATTTTGGGGGAGGAGAAAATCGATTAAATCGACTCCAGTGCATTACTGGTACTTTATTTTATCAACCCCGTGAGGATGAAATGCAAAGCTAACCTCGACGGGATTTGAACTCAGAACGTAACGGGCCGTAACTCTATGAGGCTAAGCATGTTATCTGACGCTCTACCGATTGTGCCAATCCACCGCCACCTGGACAAATAATGCGGAACAGTATTTGTTCTGGGCTTTTACGTTATGAGTTCGTCCAACATCCCGAGGTCAACTTTGCCTTTCATCCTTCTGAGGTCAATAAGATAAAGTACCAGTAATGTGTTGAGGTTAACATAATCGACCTTTTCTTCCTTTTAATTTGCTGGTCTTGTGCCAAAATTAGAAATCATTATCTATATAATTAGTAAGTCTGTATTCTATTTACAATGTATGTATGTATGCATGTCAGGTCACCAGTTGGTGCCACTGGTAACATGTATCCCAGTACAACCTGTCTCATGGTCGGGTCGTTGGCGACTAAACTGGCAACCCCACGAAGGTTTCTGTGTGAGGAGGGTGACTTTGGACATCCTGCAGGACTAAAAACAAAACCTGTCAAAGGGCAAAGGATCTCTTAAGAGTCAATGGCCATCCAAAATCACCGGGAGAGATGACCCCTTAGCCTTTGTCAAGGCAGAATTCTAGGAGAAGGAAAACTCTGATATAACACCTGCAGCCCTGATGGTATCCAATGATGTTGACTTGTTATTCTTTTTGGTAAATATCATCTTGGTTAAGAGAGTGGGACTGGCTTTGTGCAGTGCCTTTGCTCACTATAAAAGCTTCACGGCACAGGCATTGCTTTGTATCTGGAGATCTCTCTGCACTTGTCGTCACATGGTACCATGGGCCCAGCACTATGTGTCAATAGTTGTCACAAGTGTAGTGTTTGTACCAGAGTTTTCAAGTCGCTGGCTGGACTAAAAAGTCACACTCGTTCAGCGCATCGGTCGGGGTTCTCCTACATGGATATAAAGTAGTGGCCGTACTCGAAAACGAGTTGGCAGCCACCATGTATGTATGTATGTATGTATGTATGTATGTATGTATGTATGTATGTATGTATGTATGTATGTATGTATGTATGTATGTATGTATGCATGTATGTATGTATGTATGTATGTATGTTTGTATGTACGTACGTTCGTACGTATGTACGTACGTACTTATGTATATATGTATGTATGTATGTATGTATGTATGTATGTATGTATGTATGTGCTCTTTTGAGGAGCGAGAGACTCCTAGTCTCCATTAAGACATCTCTCTAGGAGAAGGTCACTCTGATAGAAAACCTGCGATTTCGTTTACATCCAATGCTGTAGACCAGTTCTTCTTTTTGGGCAAATGCATTCGATGTTTAAAGAATGGGATTGGCTCCGAGTAAAGCCTTTCCTCAATTAAAAAACGCTTCAAGCACAGGCATCGCTTGATATGTGGCATTTGTTGCAATGAATGGTAGTGTTGGCCATAGGTAAGTCCCCAGCAGGAATACAAAGCCACGTCCGTGATGCTCATGCTTAAGTATCAAGCGATGGCATTACTCGAAATCGAGTTGCAACCATCATGCATGTATGTATGTCAGGTCGCCCTCGAGTGCTAATGGTAACACGTAACCTACTACAACCTGTCTCATGGTCAGGTCGTCGGCGTCTAAACCGGAATCCCACCAAGCTTGCTTGGTGAGGAGGGTGGTATTTGGACACCCAGCAGAGTCAACGGCCATCCAAGTAGTACTTTTTTCCTACCTGGGAGTGAAAGACCCCCCTTTCCAAGAGAGGGAAACTGAAAAAAAATCCCCGCTGCTTCGGATGCATCCGATGATGTTGACCAATTCTCCTTTTCGGGTAGTGTTTTCGATGCTCAGAGAGTGGGATTGGTCGAGTGCAAGGGCTTTCCCCACTTATACAACCTTCAAAGCACAGGCATTGCTTGTTCAGGATCTGTTACAAGCGATTGCAATACTCTTAGCAGAGTTTGCAGCCAGCATGTATATATATATGCATGTATGTATGTATGTATGTATGTATGCATGTATAACTCTCTCTCTCTCTCTCTCTCTCTCTCTCTCTCTCTCTCTCTCTCTCTCTCTCTCTCTCTCTCTCTCTCTCTCTCTCTCCCTCTCTCTCTCTCTCTCTCTCTCTCTCTATATATATATATATATAAATATAATAATCTACTCGTATATTTATAATCCACATATTCATTTCCCACATAGATACACCTTCACATATAAACGTTTAAATAAATATGTGTACATGTATATGCGCACACACGCGCGCGCATATACGTATGTGTACATTTATATTGTACAGAATTACATACAATACACATACATAGAAGCTTTTGGATATACAGATATTTATTTAATCGATCGATAAATGGCTGCACTCACGCACGCGTATACCCTCCCCCCCACACATATATATATGTATATATGTATATATATATATTATATATATATTTATATATATATGTAAATGTATATATATATGTATATGTATATATATATATTTTATATATATATGTATATATATATATATGTATGTGTGTGTGTATATCTATATATCTATCTATATATATAGATATACATACATATATATATATGTATATACATATATACATACATGCATATGTATATACATACATATGGTGTAAGGCACGTACATGTACATACTTTTGTGGTGTGTGTGTTTGACCAAATTACAAAGTCAAGAATATATCCGCAATCAATACGAGATCAATATAAAATCAATAACACACGCAAACTTGAAAAACAAACATACAACACAGACAGATAGTCACACAGAGACACACACAGATACGCCCTGACACACACACATATACATATAAACACACGCAGACAGATATACACACACACATGAAGACACACAGAGATACACACACACTCATACAAACACAGACAGATACACAGACACACAAAGATATGCTCTTACACACGCACATATGCTCTTACACCCTGACATACAAAGACACATACAGATAGACGAAAACACATACACAAACATAATGATAAACATGCTATCAATACCATCGCTAAAGCGGACATGTACATTTATTCAGTCTACAGTCGCAGATGGAGTGGGTCTCACACTTCTAGTTGGTATATAGCTACAAGTATGTATGTATGTATGTATGTATGTATGTATGTTTCTCTTTTTCTCAATTTCGAGCACATTTTGACCGGCCACCTTCCTGGTGGCAAGGTTATAAAAGAAAAGAAATTACACCGTGTAACAAAAAAAAAAAATGTTTCTCTGTTCCTGGCTTGTAATCTTTTGTGTTGCTTAGGTCCCAAATAAATAAAAAAGTGCTATTAATCAGTTAAAAGTTTGGGTTTGTAAAAATTCTAAACTATTCACTAGAATTATTTGTATGCTGGATTTTACGTTGTATGTAAGTTTAATTTGCTTATGTTAAATAATTTTTTTATTATATGTTTCAGGTTATATTAAAATTATAAAATAAAGAGTAATACCTAAAGAAAATTATAAAAGTGCAATAAAGTATAAAATTGTTAAAAAGTGGATTAAAGAGATTTATTGATACTAGATTTTCGCACCCTGAATAAAGGGTAAGTTGTGTTTTAAGCATTCGTCTCCAGAATGAAGCAGTGGAACTTGGTCAAGGAGGAAGTGCAGGTGACAAGTCAGAGAAGTTTGACACGAACCTTTCTCAGGCTTTTACACTCTTAGGGATGGCCTCTGCTTCTGCCATGACGTGCCTGGACTGTTTGACGTTATTGGGGTGCCGTTTGTGCCCAAGGAGTGGCGGCTATTTATAGACAGCTCCACCACAAGTTTGAAGGCTGTCCTCCTCCACAATGGAAACAAGTTCCCGACACTGCCCCTAGCTCATTCAGTCTGCCTGAAGGAAGATTACTACAGTGTGAAAGTCCTCTTGGAAGTTCTGCAATACAACCAGTACAATTGGGAAATCGTTGGAGACTTCAAGATGGTGGCTTTCCTGCTTGGACTCCAAGGAAGCTTATCAAATTCCAATGCTTCCTCTGCCTTTGGGACAGCAGAGCCACCTATGACCACTACAAAAGAAAGAACTGGGAGCAGCGAACAGAATTTGTAGCTGGGACCCGGAACGCCATGTGGGAGCCAATGGTTGATCCCAGGATTGTGCTCATGCCGCCACTGCACATTAAGTTGGGGTTGATGAAGCAGTTTGTGAAGGCTCTCAACCAAGAATCAGCCGCTTTTAAGTACCTTCTTGAGTTCTTCCCCAAGTTATCTGAGGCCAAAATCAAAAGTGGAATTTTTGTTGGATCTCAGATAAAGAAAGTGTTTGAGTCAACCGAGTTCTCCAATAAGCTCAATAGGATTGAGAGAACAGCATGGAACTGTTTCAAGGCAGTTGTTAAGGCCTTCCTGGGCAACTACAGAGCTGAAAACTACCAGTAACTGGTGCAGGATCTGATAAAGGCTTTTGGCGCCATGGGATCTAGGATGTCGCTTAAACTCCATATGCTGGATGCTCACCTGGAAAAATTCAAGGACAATATGGGCGCCTACTCAGAAGAACAAGGCGAACGATTCCACCAAGATGTGAAAGAGATAGAGCGGAGGTACCAGGGCCACTACAATGAAAAAATGATGGGGACTATATCTGGGGGCTAGTGCGGGAATGCGACCTGGACTACAACCGCAAATCCAGGAAATCCAGTCATTTATGACGTGTATAAATTGCTTTATAAGTGTTATTTGTTTTTACTTGTTTGCTTTTGATAAGCTTGTGTAATAAAATAAATATATACTCTTGATTTAATTATATGAACTGATAAATAAAAAAAAAACGTGTTTTTTCTTGAAAAATATGAAAATTTCGAAATATCAAACTCCTGACCACAAACCCATATTCTGATTAGATAATAGTGTTTTTTAAAAAATAATAATGGGATATAACAAAGCAGGAAATGACACTTAGAACCGGGTAACAAAAAATATGTTACACGGTGTTATCACTTGAATCGCAAGAATGTTTTGCAAATTTTGAAATGCCAGCTATCGCAGTCATTTGTATTCTATGAATTAGGGAGCTGTGCTCTTTGTTCACAAATATAAGTTCAGTCATACTTTGGTCCAAGCGGGTTGGTATATAACCTGTAGCTCCAATAATGATGAGTATGAAGATGAAGATGTATCTTGGATACTGGATCTGCAAACTCCTCATCAATGGCCTGTAGATGTCCTCCTTCGCTTGTATTTTTCTTACGTTGACATCAAGTGGGCAGCTGATCTCTACAATAAAGCACGTTTTCAATGTGTGGTCCCAAACAACAATATCAGGCCAGTTGTGCTTTAATTTGGTGGTAGTTTTTATTTTCAGGTTCCACCAGTATTCCTTAGTGCCATCTGTCTCAATATATTCCTCCCCATTTGTTTTTAATTTTGTTTTCCTAAGTGCGTTCCAGATAGTTCTAGCTATCACATCGTGTCTCATAGGGAGGTAGTAACGGGACGACATTATTTCGCAGTAGGCAACAACGTGGTTAACATCTTCGATCTTTGTTTTACATAGCCTACATTTATTGACGACCGATGGCCCTCCTTTGTGTTGCAGATATTTGGTAGGGATTTCTTGTTCCTGTATTGCATAGAGATATCCTTCAAGGTGGGATGTCATAAACTTATCGGAACTCCATGCCAGGCTCTTTGAATGGTTTATCCCCTCTATGGTCTGTGTTTTTCGTCTCAGGTACCCATGCACAACTTTCTCTGTAAATTGGGCCATTTTAAAAATTTTGTTTGAGCATTGAATATGATCTTCCAATGTCCCTGGGAGAGAGATTTATATCAGGCCTTATTCCATATCTCTTCTCCAGATCAGTGGCTATCCTAATGATATTATTTCCTTCACGCTCATAAACCTGGGCAAGATGGTTGCTGACCTTTTACTTCTGTCGAAGATGTTACTTAAGTGTTACTATCCGGATCTCGTATGATGTTAATATGGATTTTAGACCCCGGCCACCTTCCTTGCGTGAGAAGTATAACCTATTCGCCATTGATGTTAAAGTTTCCAGTAACACTGAGAAGTTTGCGAGTTCTTACATCCATCTCACTTAGTTCTTGCAATGACCAGTTTAGCAAGCTAAATGTTGGTGTTAGGATTGGTACAGCATAAGTATTGTGGGCAATGTATTTGTTGTACGCTGATAGTTCTGATGACCATATTTTCTTCACTCTTCTGAGGTATTATTTTCTTGTTTTCTCCTTATTTATGGGTCCATCATACCTGACATTCTCATCCTGTCCAAGATATCTGTAGTTGTCACCTGACTGTAGAGGTTGTATTGTCAAGCCGTTCATCTCTAGATTTCCAGAGAAGGGAAAACACGTCCATATTTTACTGTCAAATCTGCACATTTGGACTCACCACATTTCATTCTGATGTCTACAGAAAATTGTGAGATGAGGTCCAATTGTTTTTTGATATAGTTAGTATTTGGCCCATACAACTTCAGGTCATCAACAAAGAAAAGATGGGAGATACTTCTGGACCCACTTCTATGACCACTTTGTTTTGTGAGCAGGTATGATAGTGGGTTTAGTGAGAGAACGGAGAGCAGCACTGATAAGCTATCACCCTGAAATATGTCTTTCTGGTAATGTATTGTATCAGTCTTAATTTTCTCCTTCTCACCCCCCTCTAAGGATCAATTGCTGTATCAGTTCTTGGTCAGGCGTTCAATAGCAGCTACTAGTGGTTGTAGGATTTTGGCTAACTGTAAAGCCTTAATAATCCGCCCATGAGGTACATTATAAAAAACCTTCTGATAGTCCAGCCACACCACAGTCATCTTCCTGCGATTCTTTGCTGTTCTTTCCTGCATCATTTTATTTGTTAGTAGATGATTTATGCAGCCCCACACCTCCTTCTTTCCACCAGCTTGCTCAGGTGTTATAATGTTGTTGGTGGCACAATGATCCTGCAAGAACATATTAAGGCACTCAGTGTATAATTTATACATGATGTTCTGGTAGGCGATAATTTTTAGCTAGGGTGGTTTGGCTATTTTGGAGAATGAGGAGAGTAGTGGCAGTTGATAACCATTGGGGCAGTTCTTGTGTACCTTTGATGGTTTCTCTAAACAGCCGTATGAGATCTTGCTGATAGAAGGTGAAATTCTTCAGCCAGTATCCTGTTATGAGGTCTAGGCCTGGTGATTTCCTATTCGACATTTTCTGTAGAGCTGTTTCCATTATTGACCAATCTATGTCATATTGTTTTGTCTGAATATGCTGGCAGTATTCCTGTTCCAGTCCTTTTAGCCATTTAGTTTGTTTGTTAAATCCGTCATTTGTTTCCAATACAGATCTCCAGTAGCTCTCAACCTGTTCTTTTGTAGGAGGTGTCATTTACAGAGATTGAGCTTTTCCGATTGAAGCTGCGATAAACTGATTTAGGATCTCTGGCAAATAATCTATTTTGCACTTGCCGTTTATGTGCTATTGACTTATATTTTAGTCTTTCCGCTGTAGCTATGAGTTGTTTCTACTGGTGTAGTTTGGAGTTTAGAGTTGTAATTCTTGTATCTCAAAATCGCCTCTCTAGTTTTTTTCTTAAGTCTTCCTGATGTCGTGTGAAGTTGCTCTCTATGTTGCATTTTATAACTACAGCGATCTGTGAGATACTTCGTCCCAGGAACAAATTTTTTTTTTTTTTAATTACGCATCCACGCTGGTTCAAGCTTTCTGTTTGTATCTTGGTTGCGTGGTTTTAGATGTTTATGATAGTATAGAAATGTGATAGCTGAAACATATAACAAAATATTAAGCATTTCATATGTCGTTTCCACACTTTTGGACCGTGTGGCCTTCAGATAATTGTCAGCTTCTAATTCCAATTTCAATTTAGTAGGTTATTAACTGATTCTGGTATTGTATGGTCTGTTACTCTCATTAAGGCTGTGTATCTCTTGAAACATATGATCCCATATCACTTGTAAGGTGTCCATAAGTTTTTGGTGTTCTGTTTGTACAGTACAGTTATGGATTTCAGCTACGTTGTTGGTGAGCTGTTTACTGCTAGATTTAGCTGACCATTCTCTCTGTTCATCTGTGAAAGTGGCATGATTGTCTTCAATGGCTGTCTTTATAGTGTTGCTCAGTTCCGTTAGATGTATCAATTTACATCTAATGATACGTTCTGCCTGTTCATTTAAATGTTTTGGGGAAAAGTCTACTTCTGGGTGTTTGGAGTTCCACAAATTTTTTAGCCTCTGCATAAAACCGAACTTTTGGGGATCAGATTGTTTATATACTTCATATAAATCTTTGTTGAGATCGTAGCTCCATTGTATACAATGGTTGTAGTTGCGATTTGGTCGAAGGCGACTAATACGTTTAGCTATGATGAGTTCGTCTATTCACTAAAATTAGCATTTATTTTTCAAAATAGACGATTTTAGGTACTGGATCTGCAAACACCTCATCAATAGTCTATACTCGTAGATAACTTCCTTCCATTGTATATATGTATGTATGTATGTATGCAAACTTGACAACTGCCAACAAACGAGAAACAACGTTGTCGGTTCCTTCCCCTTGTTTTTGCTGAGACTAAGGATGTGTGACGGTAGTCACAGCCTTAAAAATTCATAGCGAAAGGCTGTCAAATTTTTTTTCATAAACATTTTGCATATCATTCGATATACAACACGTACATATATGTGTATAACGCTATGTTGGAGCACCAATGCTAATATATATATATATATATATATATATATATATATATATATATATATATATATATATATATATACACAGTATATATATAAGGTATATATCAGTATATATCAAAGGTATATATTGAGTTAGAAATAAAAATGGTCTCTTACAATAAAATACCTCTAGGAAAGAGATTTTTCCGAGCTGGATATTATAACTGTATATAAAAGAAAAACGAACACAGATATATAGATATATGTGTTCAAATCGTAAGGGACCAGATTCGTTAAGGTCAAAAGAATACTAACTATAGGCAATAGGGTTTGCCAGACTCAATTTAAGAATAAACCAAGAAAATAAATACAAACCGGAATTGTGGTAACTACCAATCACCCAGACAGCTTTGATAATGCTGTTTCGCAAAATTAATTGTGAAGAGGAATACCAATTCTTGCCATCAGTGGGTGAAGAATTATTAGTATCATGGTCACTCCTAAGTATATAAAAAAACTGAATAGTGTGCGTATATATAATAACGCACATGGTATCTGAACTTAGCGTGTCTCACAAACTCACACCACTAAAAATAGCAGCCAGGTTTACTCGACATTTGAATTAGCTCAACAAATTAGCGGAGCCGAATATATCAAAGGTATATATTGAGTTAGAAACTCAAAATAGTCTCTTACGATAAAATAGCTCTAGGAAAGAGATTTTTCCGAGGCCGTATATTATAACTGTATATAAAAGAAAAACGAACACAGATATATAGATATATGTGTTCAAATCGTAAGGGACCAGATTGGCTAAGGTGAAAAGAATACTAACTATAGACAATAGGGTTTGCCAGACTCAATTTAAGAATAAATCAAGAAAGTAAATACAAACCGGAATTATATATAGTAATAATAACAAATGTGAAGACTAAAATCCGAAGAGGGCTCGATAAGGATTATATACATATATAAAATATATATAAAACTGTAGAGCCAATATTTATTAAAATAACAGATTAAAGTTTAAGCAAAGAATCGCTGCTTTCACCCTTAACGGGATCTTCTGAAACTCAGAGATCCCGTTAAGGGTGAGCAGCGATTCTTTGCTTACACTTTAATCTGTTATTTTAATAATAATAATAATAATAATAATAATAATAATAATAATAATAATAATAATAATAATAATAATAATAATAATAATTTATATATATATATATATATATATATATATAAAGAATGAATAATAAAACAGGTAGACATCATTCTTTATCTACACTCCGGAATACAGAAGAATCGGAAACCGAGTTTCTTTAACTGTTCTTTCATAACTCGTTGAGTAACCCCTCACACTACGTTGACTCTATCTAGTGTAGTAATTAACCATTACTGCATTCAGGATAATCCTAAGCATTTCTTGCATAATCTAATATATATATATATATATATATATATATATATATATATATATATATATATATATATATATATATATATATATATATATATATATATATATATATATATATATATATATATATATATATATATATATATATATATATATATATATATATATATATATATATGAAAGACGTAAAATAAGAAAATTATAAAAATTAACTTACTTACTAAAATTTCACTCCAACTAATTAGTTTCTGAAAGGGAATAAACATGGTCTCCGAATGGAACAACATGGAGAATACCTTTCGTCATCAGGAAGTCAATTCTCAGCTAAGTTCCCAGGCGATGCGTGGACACAGGGAACTTATACAAAAATAATTCAGTGGATGGGAAAAAGCAAGCGAGGACTAAATTCCAAGACATTGAAAAAATCACTGCCTACTTGGTCGGTGACAAATTCAAAAGAATCAATCACGTGACATCGAGGTTAATCAGTGAGGAGTGGGGTGTCACGTGATTGATTCTTTTGAATTTGCCACCAAGTAGGCAGTGATTTTTTCAATGTCTTGGAATTTAGTCCTCGCTTGCTTTTTTCCATCCACTGAATTATTTTTGTTTAAGTTCCCTGTGTCCACGCATCGCCTGGGAACTTAGCTGAGAATTGACTTCCTGGTGACGAAAGGTATTCTCCATGTTGTTCCATTCGGAAACCATGTTTATTTCCTTTCAGAAACTAATTAGTTGGAGTGAAATTTTAGTAAGTAAGTTAATTTTTATAATTTTCTTATTTTACGTCTTTCATATAATTGTTCTGCATCCCCTTGCATTGAACCACAAAGTTACTAAGACAAAAACCTATATATTTGCTAGCATAGGTATGCATCTGTATATATATGTTGGTAGATATACTAATTCTTTATATATATATATATATATATATATATATATATAATTGTGTGTGGATTCCCGATGCGTATCGTGAGGTGACCACGGTTAAAAAAAGCTACATTAATAGGGAATAGGTATATTTATTTTATATATAAATTACTTCTATATGATCAGAACTGTTTCATTCGTATGAAATCAGCAATACACACACACACACACACACACACACACACACACACACACACACACACACACACACACACACACACACACACATATATATATGCTAAATTATATCTATATTAATCTCCCAAGTCAAGCGATTAACCAGTTAATTTTTTTGGCTTTTTGGTTAATTCTATTGACCGATTA